>JAAALK010000082.1:32225817-32680110 GCA_019279435.1 Zizania palustris
GTAACCCTTGTTACTTCGCTTGTGAAGTATCCGTTAATCTACGTAATAGATTGCTATCGCCTTGTTACTTCACCTGTGAAGTAATCTGCGTAACAGATTGCTACCTTCGCTACTAGTGCAACACTTAGCAGAATTCGGTCCTCAAGCCGAATTGGTACTTCACACTCTTTTGTTGAAGGTTCCCACGTTTGGAGCTACTTCGTCGGAGGTGTCCGGAGCTAAGAGATCAGTTTTGGAGGTCACCAGGACACCCTTCGGGGAGACTGCAGGCTGCGACAACAGGCTTCACCAGTACACTTCGTCACAACAGGCTTCACCATGATACCACTCCGCACAGGACGAAGTTACACCCACGCATGGCCCTCATGTCATTATTCTGTAATTTGCCGTATCAGAGACTTCACGCCGAACCCTGATGTTCGGAGGTGATCATCGCGTCCAGATCCGTTCGGAGTCCATCTTCGGCCGGATCAGTCCGAATGCCGAAACACCCTTCGGCGGGACACTTTGCACCGGACGCTGAAGGTATACTTCGGCGACCCCTTCGCACCAGACTTCGAAGCAGACAGGCTCCGACTAGTTTGTTGATTTTATTCTGTTTAATATATCTCTTTCGGCTAATTGGGTTATTTTGTGTGATCTGATTGCCTGGTGACTCCACCCCCCTTATCACGACTAAGGGTAGTCGGAACGCGACGTCGGTGCTACGTCACTCTTAGGATTGTCCCTAAGTATCCGCACACTTTTGGATCGTCGAACTGACCCAAGTGCGGGGGCACGTCTTCGTGTCAACACACTTTTTGGCGACTCCACTGGGGAAGGCTACGCCAACATGACAAGTACATCTATTTCGGCCACCGGTACATCTACGTTGACTACTACGTCTACACCGCCGATGGGCACAATAGGAGGCGCGGATATCAACAACCGCAACATCTTGACGCCTACACTTGAAGATATCCCCGTAGAAGATCGAGCAGAGATCAAGGTAAAGTTAAAGGCACTCCAAAACATGATGCTTGAGGGCTACGTTAAGACGCGCGCAGGCTTCATCACGCGTGACATCATCACCCTCGACCTCGCTCAGGTCTAGGTAACACCTGTATCGCCTCATTTATCTTCTTTAGAGATTGAGAAAAAAATAGCCGCATCAGTAGATCAAGCCGTTAGCGCTTCGCTAGCCAACCGTTTAGATTCGGCAGTCAGCTCCCAAGTAGAGGCGACTCTTAGGAGGTTCGGCTTTACTGAAGCCGTACCCCCGGTTCCCATTGCTAGTGCACCTCCAGCAAACCACGTGTACGGCAGAAACAATGACAGCACTGGCACAATCATGTCTCCGGCCTCAACACTTATGGCCGAGACTAATCATTACACCTACGGTCAAAATAACACTGCATACCATGCACCACCACCTGCGCCGATACCCGCGCTGCCCCCACCACATGCGCAGGCACCCGGACACGAGCACGTCATGCAGATAGCACGCAGGGAAGAAATCCATGGCCGACACGCCGATATCCCACCGCGTGTTGTGCCCCCGCATGAGAGGCGCGCACAAGCAACATGAAAAGATGACATAGAGGAGCGGGTCCGCGCACTATTTAGAGAGTGTGCCGGCTTCGTGCCCAAGGGACGGGTTAGCGTTTACCGTAAGCCATACCCCGACCATCTTGATACAGTACTCTACCCCCGCGGCTATAGAATCCCTGAATTCCCTAAGTTCGATGGCGAGGGTAGCAAAACTACACTAGAGCACGTTAGTCAATTTTTGGCACAGTATGGATAAGTTAGCGGGATAGATGCTCTAAAAGTTAGACTATTTTCTCTCTCGCTATTCGGCACCGCTTTCACTTGGTTTTCGGCGCTCCCGCCGAACTCCATTCAGACGTGGGATGATTTAGAGCGGAAATTCCATGATTACTTCTACACGGGTGAGACAGAACTTAGGCTTTCACATTTGACATCGGTTAAGCAGAAATCTGACGAGAGCGCCTCTGAGTACATCAGGCGTTTTAGGGACACTAGAAACCGATGTTTTAGCCTTAATATTTCGGAAAGGGACTTGGCGGAACTAGCTTTTAACGGGTTGTGTTCCGAAATTAAGGAAAGGTTAGATAACCAAAACTTTTTAGAAGTTAGCCAAGTTTTATAGCAGGCTCTGGTCCAGGAAGGTCGAACCAGAGATAAAAAGTTTATTAAGATGTTCAGCAAGCCTAGGGTTGAAATCCACATCATGGAACATTCTGACGAGGAAGAGTCAGAATAGGAGGATTCAGCCGATATGTACGCAGCCGAGTGGGTGTGGAACGCTAAGAATAAACCTGTCACCTGCTCCGAGTTATGGCCATCCCCCACAAAGAATCGACCTAGTGAGGTCAAGTACTCGTTTGATATAACTATATGTGACAAAATATTTGATTTTCTCTTAAAAAGTCAGCTTCTCAGGTTACCTAAGGGTCAAGTCATTCCATCTGCCGATGAGTTAAAGAAGCATCCATTCTGTAAGTGGCATGATTTGCATTCACATAATACTAATGACTGCAATGTTTTTCGATGGCAGATCCAATCAGCCATAGAAGAAGGACGATTGAAGATAGACCATAATCCAAAGATGAAGTTGGATAAGGACCCCTTTCCCGTCAACGCCGTCGACCTCGGCGAGAAGAAGGTGTTGATTCGGCCAGAACAGGCCGAGTAGGCTAAGGGGAAGGACGTAATTGTTGGAGAACTGCGCACTCGCACGCTCATACCAAAGAACCCTGAGGTAGGGGTGTGGAAACAGAATATTAGTCCTCCTTCGGCTAAAGCTCGCAAGAGGCCGAAGGTAACGTACAATATGCTATTAAACAAGCATCAGAGAAAAGCCAAGGAAGCAGGTCCACACATTAAGAAGCTAAAGCAGCCGAAGGGTCTGGGACTCTCGGAGGGTAGCTTCAGACCGAAGCAGCCAAACACTCTGCACGGAGGCTTCGGGCCCTGGTGGCCTGATACTCCGCACGGTTGCATCGAGCCATGATGGCCGAACCCACCGTATAGTAACTTCGGCCCCCAATGGCCGAACCCCGCACCGTGTTTGACTTCTTCGATGGGAGGCTTCGGCCTACACTGGCCGAACATACCTCCGGCCTGACAGGACCCTTCGTTGGTGTGGTCCGAGACACCATAAACTTTGCCGAACCCCCTTCCAGGTAACGGGTTCGGCTCTCAGTGGGCACGACCACTAGAGCCGCCGATACCTCCGCCATACGACTGGGTGGGAACCTCGTGGGCTCCGTACGTATTCGGGTCGGTGTGCCCTCCACAACCTAACACTATGCCTTGTTTTCCTTCGGAGTATTATGGATGGCAGGGACAAACAGACGCAGTGAAGGGGGGCATCATCCACATCCGTGGTGCCTCCGAATCAGACCATGCGGAGCAAAGCCGAAGGGTGTGAGCATGTGGAGGCCGAGGTCAGGGAGTCCGAAGCCATCACCATAAGAGTTGGGTCTCAGGAAGTCCCAATCCCAAAGACTTTGTCACCGAGGATTGACGGAGGTAAGTCCCATGCTTCGGTCGGGCTCTGCGCCGAAGCCTGGTTCGATCGGCCGAACAAGGCCTGTTCGTCCATCGGGGTTCATGGCGAAGACCCCTCCGAACACGGGGTGCACAAGGCCGAAGGGCACAGTACCACTTCGGCCAGAATTAATGGGAGCCGAACAGTAGCACCCGGCACCAAGCCGCAGCCATCATGGGCACCTCCAGGCACGTCCAAATCACAGAAAAGGCACCTACAACGACTACGGGCACAAGAGATGCGCGAGAGGGAAGCCGAGGCCAAGCGTGACGCTATCTTCGAAGAGATCCGCCCTCAGCCAGCTACAAGACAGGTATGGAGGGAGAAGCCGGTTGAGATAACCAACCTGGTTCCTAGTCCGAGCGACGACGACGATGACATGCTTGACGACGATTACTCGCCCGTCTCTGAAGGGCCCGCACCCCAGGTGATGGACATCAACATCGTCATGCTGCCCACCGAGTTCACCCTGCCACAGGACGAGTCCGAGGTCGCTCAATTGAACCTCGACCCACGCAACACGATCTTCGAGAAACCCGAGGACTCGGCTCACCATCTGAAGCCTCTCTACGTTAGGGGTCACATCGATGGAAAGTCGATTTCTCGAATGCTCATTGACGGCGGCGCCACTTTTAACTTAATGCCTTACTCGTTGTTAAAGAAACTTGGCAGGGATGAGGATGACCTAAAGAAAACCAACTTGATGCTCAACGACTTCAACAGCGAGAGCTCCGAAGCCAAAGGTGTACTCTCCATGGAGTTGACGGTGGGCAACAAGACATTGCCAACAACATTTTTCGTCGTCGACGTACAAGGTAACTACAACGTACTACTTGGGCGCGACTGGATTCACGCGAACTGTTGCATTCCTTCTACTCTACACCAGTGCCTAATACAGTGGGACGGTGATGAAGTAGAAGTCATTCCCGCAGATACTTCGGCCCAAGTAGCATTGGCCGATGTATCGGTTGACGCCATCCATAACAAAGTAGAGTGTCTGTCAGGTAGAGATCTTTCAGATTACAATTTTGTTAGCGTATCCGGAGGACGTTTTGTACCAGTGTTTGTAAAGCCAGCTGGAGTAGCATGGCTGTTTTTGTATTAATAGAAATGTCTAGCAAGAGTAATCTAGATTGACTAAAGTCTCGTGTGGAGCAATATCGGTCTAGTAAAGACGGTATTGCAGAGGCCATCGGGGACTTTAGCGAAGTAGAGAAATTAGGACAATGTTTTGCGTCGGCCGACCCATTAGAGGAAGTTGACATAGGTAATGGTAGCATCCCAAGGCCGACTTTTGTAAACCAACATTTATAGCCCGATGAAAAGGCTAAAGTAATAAAGTTACTTCGAACGTATGTCGATTGTTTCGCATGGGAGTATAGCAAGATGCCAGGACTAAGCCACGAGCTCGTAGAGCATCGACTGCCTATCAAGTCCGGATTTAGGCCTTATAAGCAGCCCCCTCGCCGCTTTAACTCTACCGTCTATAACCGAGTTAAAGAAGAACTGGAGCGACTACTCTAGGCTGAATTTATTAGGCCATGTAGGTACGCAGAATGGGTCGCTAACATTGTGCCTGTAGAGAAGAAAGGAAGCGGCAAGATATGGGTATGTATTGATTTTAGGGATCTAAATAGAGCCACTCCAAAGGATGAGTATTCAATGCCGATAGCCGACATGTTGATCAACGATGCTTCAGGACACAAGGTACTGAGCTTTCTTGATGGCAATGATGGTTATAATCAAATCTTTATGGCCGAAGAGGATGTCTACAAGACTGCCTTTCGATGCCCTGGTTTTGTTGGTTTGTTCGAGTGGGTCATCATGACTTTTGGTTTGAAGAATGCTGGCGCCACGTATCAGCGTGCTATGAACTTGATCTTTCATGACTTGTTAGGAGTAATGTTAGAAGTTTACATCGATGATGTCGTAGTCAAATCGGACGCTATGGGAAACCATTTAGCTGATTTGAAGGTTGCTTTTGATAGAATGCGACAGTATGGATTGAAAATGAACCCACTCAAGTGTGCTTTTGGTGTGTCGGTGGGTAAGTTCTTAGGTTTCATGATTCACAAGAGAGGCATAGAAATTGATCCTAAGAGGCTTGAGAAGATTAGGAACATTGCAGCGCCGACGTGCAAAAGGGACGTACAGAAGTAGCTAGGCAAGATGAACTATTTGCGTCGCTTTATATCAAACTTGTCTGGCAAGATTGATGCCTTTGTCCCCATACTCCGGCTAAAAAATGAAGCCGAGTTCACTTGGGGGGCAAGCCAGCAAAGTTCTTTTGAGAAAATCAAGGAGTGCTTGTCATCACCGCCTGTGGTGAGAGCACCCAAAGACGGGATTCTATTTCGGCTATACATCGCTGCTGAAGATAGCGTGATTGAGGTCGTGCTAACCTAGGAGGTAGAGGGAAAAGAGTACATCATCACATTCTTGAGCCGCCACCTGCTAGAGGCCGAAACCAGGTATGCGTTTATAGAACGATTGTGTTTATCACTTTACTACGCGTGCACCAAATTACGCCATTATCTTCTCCCCACTACATGTGTTGTCGTTTGCCAAACTGATGTTATAAAGCACATGTTACAGAAGCCGATTCTAAGTGGAAGAATCGGAAAATGGGCTTACGCATTGATTGAGTACGATTTGGCCTACGAACCCCTGAGAGCGATGAAAGGCCAAATTGTAGCCAACTTTATAGTTGATCACCACGTAGATGTCAGCTGGAGTGACAATATTGCTCTAGTTGAAGTAGTGCCGTGGAAACTTTATTTTGATGGTTCGGCTTGCAAGATTGGCCAAGGTATTGGAGTGGTTCTCATATCACTTAATGGAATGCACTTTGAAACTTTGGCCCGACTAGAATTTTCTTGAATTACTAGAATCTATAGGTGCTAGGCATGTTCACGCATACGGTGATTCTTTGCTAGTAGTGCAACAAGTAGCTAAGAATGCTCAATGTTTTAACGGCTTGCTTAATAGTTACTTGGATAAATGTCTAGACATAGTTGCCACTTTCGATGACTTCAAAATCTCTCACGTGTCAAGAGAAGCCAATTTAGTCGCAAATGATTTGGCTCAGCAAGCATCTGGTTACCAAGTCAGGAGAGGAAAATTTTCTGTATTGGAGAAGCCGATGCTTGGTCTCACTGCCGAAGCCAGTAACAGTAGGCAGGCGCACGCTCCGGGTCGAACTCCTTTGGCCGCCGAAGGCCACTGCATGGCAAGGTCCCCGGATCGGGGTACTCTGCCAACCGAGAGACCTGGCACGCCAGAGCCCATAGTCCGAAGCCTCCCGTACGGAGAAGGCTCCCCGGAGTCCGAAACCTCCGGAGGGATTCGGCCCAACACACCCCAAACGACAACCCAGACCAGGCTTTAGCAGGAGCTGGAATGGTTCGGGGGCACCCCGAAGTCAGTAATTTAGAAATTTTTTTAGAAGGTGGGCCAGCGAGACCCTCTGAAACCTATAAGGGCGATTGGAGGATCCCAATCATCTAGTATTTGAGAGACCCTAGCCAAAGGGTTGATCAGAAGGTTCGGCGACAAGCATTCAAATTCGTGTTGATAGACGACACATTGTACTGCCGAAGCATCGATGGAGTACTATTGAAGTGTTTAGGCCACGAACAATCTCAGGTGGCTATGGGAGAAGTCCATGAAGGACTTTGCGGCACTCATCACTCGGCTCAAAAAACGAGTTGGATGCTCAAAAGAGCGGGTTTTTATTGGCCAACTATGACTGAAGATTATTTCAAGTACTATAGAGGGTGTGAAGCATGTCAGAAGTTTGGCAATATTTATTAGGCTCGTGCCTCATTGCTCAATCCTATTGTCAAGCCATGGTCATTTTGAGGTTGGGGTTTAGACTTCATCGGTCAGATTCACCCTCCTTTCTCAAAAGGGCATCGGTTCATGTTGATGGTGACGGATTACTTCACTAAGTGGACCGAGGCCGTACCTCTCAAGAACATGACTCACAATGAGGTATGTGATTTTATCTTGAAGCACATCATACATAGATTTGGCATTCCTCAAACTCTTACTACGGATCAAGGTAGTTCATTTGTTTCTGGAGAAGTAAGGGACTTTGCCAAATATTATGGTATTAAGTTGATAAACTCTTCAACTTACTATGCTCAGGCCAATGGTCAGGCCGAGTCTAGTAATAAAACCGTGATTAAGCTCATTAAGAAGAAAATTGAAGAGTTTCCTAAGAGGTGGCAAGAAGTGTTTTCCGAGGCGCTATGGGCTTGTAGGATTGCAAAGCACGGTGCTACCAAGGTCTGTCCATATGAGTTGGTATATGGACAAGAGGCCATTCTGCCTGTGGAGGTAGATCTTGGCTCCTTAAGAGTGTTAAAGCAAGACGGCTTATCGGTCAACGAGTATGAAGCTTTTCTGAAGGATAATCTGGAGAAAGTAACTGATAAAAGACTAAGGGCTTTAGAAGCCATAGAAGTAGACAAAAAGAAAGTAGCCAAAGCCTACAATAAGAAGGTTAAACCAAAATCATTTCAAGTAGGAGATTTGGTGTGGAAGACGATTTTACCTTTAGGCACGAAAAGTCCAAAATTTGGTAAATGGTCACCTAGTTGGGAAGGTCCTTTCAAGATAGCCAAAATCGCTCCCGGCAATGCATACATGCTAGAATCTCTGCAAGGAGAGCGGTTTCGAAGAGCTTTGAATGGTAGATATTTGAAAAGGTATTTCCCAAGCGTATGGCAAACAACATAAAAGGTGTCGAAAAGCCGATATGGATGGTATCGTCTTCAGTTCATTGTGCTTTTAGTTCACTTAGTTCACTAAAAGGCAGGGGGGCATGTGTTGATAGCAAAAACGGCATTAATGGTCGAGATTGTCAAAATATTAATTTTGGTAATTTGGGCAAAAAACACACATGTCCAGGGTCAGGCCGAAGCCCTACAGGGTCGAAGGTCCATTAGGCCATGGGCTCCGAAAGCCTCTAGCCAGCCCATGGCCTTTGGCTAGGAAGCCTTCGGAGGCCCATGCCACCGAAGCTTCGGCCTGAGGAGCAGGCCTCGACGGGCTTGGCCGAAGCCCACTTCGGCAGAGACAAAGTTGGATGCGATTCCGACTGAGTTTTATCTCTATCCAGGCTGAAAAATAGTGGATTCGATCTGAAGTTTGGCCCTATAAATAAAGAGGTGAGGCCAGCTTAGAGAGCCCCCAACACAAACCAAACCAAAGCCCTAGCTTTGATAGTATTTACTTTACCTTTACTTTTCTGTACCTCTTCGTGGGTTTTCCTGGAAGCCCTCCGCCGGCCACTTCGGAACAGTGGTAACCGTTGTTACTTCGCTTGTGAAGTATCCGTTAATCTACGTAAAAGATTGCTATCGCCTTGTTACTTCGCCTATGAAGTATCCTCTAATCTGCGTAACAGATTGCTACCTTCGCTACTAGTGCAACACTTAGCAGAATTCAGTCCTCAGGCCGAATTGGTACTTTGCACTCTTCTGTTGACGGTTCCCACGTTCGGAGCTACTTCGTCGGAGGTGTCCGGAGCTGAGAGATCAGTTTTGGAGGTTACCAGGACACCCTTCGGGGAGACTGCAGGCTCCGACAACAGGCTTTGCCAGTACACTTTGTCACAATAGTCTTCGCCATGATAGCACTCCACACCGGATGAAGTTACACCCGCGCGTGTCCCTCACGTCATTATTTTGTAATTTGCCGTATCAGAGACTTCACGCCGAACCCCGATGTTCGGAGGTGATCATCGCGTCCAGATCCGTTCGGAGTCCATCTTCGGCCGGATCAGTCCGAACGCCGAAGCACCCTTCGGCGGGACACTTTGCACCGGACGCCGAAGGTATACTTTGGCAACCCCTTCGCACCAGACTTCAAAGCAGACAGGCTCCGACTGGTTTGCTGATTTTATTCTGTTTAATATATCTCTTTTGGCTAATTGGGTTATTTTGTGTGATCTGATTGCCTGGTGACTCCACCCCCCTTATCACGACTAAGCATAGTCGGAACGCGACGTCGGTGCTGCGTCACGCTTAGGCTTGTCCCTAAGTATCCGCATACTTTTAGATCGTCGAACTGACCCAAGTGCAGGGGCACGTTTCCGTGTCAACAACAATTTGATCTTGTTATGCTCTAAAACAAAAAAATTGAAAAATTGAAAAAATGAAAAATGACAGTGATGAAAATGAAACAAAAAATACTAAAGTTGTGATAAAATTAAAAAGATCCAGGTGGGTTTGCGTAGTCGCACTACTTTTTTCTAGACTACTTACCATTGCACTTTGGTTTGAACTGGAACATTGAAGTGTATACCATGATCAATGCCTTAATCTTCCGATGGTTTATCCTAGGCTTGGCTTGATCGCTTAGCATAAGGTTGACTTGCAAATAATCCCTGGCATTAAAAAATAATAATAAAAAAGTTTTATTTTCTCGCATATGAAGTTTGCTGCAGCTCCTTGTAGTGGGATGTGCTTTTCGAGTTTGTTTTTGACTAGCTTTTGTATCTCTTATGATGAGTGATTGACAGGGTGTTTGTCATGAGTTTGTGTCTGGATGTCTGGATATGCGTGTGTGTCTGTGTTTGTCTCGTGTGTGCAGGCTTGAGTTACTCATCAACTGTCGATGGCAAGGGATCAGGGTTAGACAGGGAGTCTAATGCTGGATGGTCGAGAGTGTCAGTCGAAGTCAAGAGTGGACTCAGATGTACGCATGGAGATCGAGTAGGACGTGAGTTGAAGGTTGATCAAGATGAAGTATCGATCGAGTCAGCGAAAGGGAAGCTAGTTCAAGTGACAAGGTGGCTCGAGGGATCGAGAGTAGAAGAGACTTGCTGGCGGTCGAGTTCGCGGACTTACGACGGTCGTCGACGATCAGGGGATGCTTTGTCGGTTTTTACTGAAAACCGTCGAATTACTAAATGTTTCAAATTCAATAAATAGAAGTTTAGTTTTATTTTGAGTATTTCAGTTTAATAGTTTAAACTTTTGGTATATTTATAGAATTGTTATATTCTGAAAATATATTGAAAGGGTGAGTCATGTTGTAATTTTTTGTTGAGTCAATTAGGGGTGATTTTCAGGATTGTGTATTCTGAAATCGCCTAAGGGGTAGTTTGTAAAAATGGCTTCTAGAAGATGCCTACTTAAGGGATCTTATCCCTAAGTTTTGGCTGACACATGAAGGGGATTTTTATTCACAAAAACTGAAGAAATACATCTCGGATGAATTTTCTAGATGTGCTACAGGAGAATCGGATGAAACTTCTTGATCTGCAACAGGATTGCCGGCGCCACAAACAGATTAGGTGTTGAGATCTTTTGAGATTGTGCTGAAAATTCTATATTGTGACTAAGAATACTTACTAGTAATTGTTTTTTTGTGTTAGTTCTCTAATAGCAAGTTTATCTCATAGTCCATGACCTTGTCTCATTAAAGCTAAAATTGGAAATTGAATAGTTACAAGAAAGTCTCAAAGAAGAGAGTAAAGTTGTAAAGGAGTTGTCTGATTGTCTGGTCTGTTTTGACCTAGTTGGCTTAAAGATTGAATCTGTATTGTTGGAGGTGCGTTGGGTGATTTGAACAGGCCATCTCATTCACGAGAATTTGTCGAGGTGCCTATTCACCCCCCTCTAATCGCCATTCCGATCCCACACCTTTCTCCTGAAGTTGTTTGTGTTTGCGGGTGCCATCACCTCCTGTCTTGCTTGGTAAGAACTTGTAAGAGCTTGGTAAAAAGCTTGAGTGTGTGTGACCTTTTAGCCTCCATAACCTAGTAGTTGATAGGAATGTGCATATTCTTGTGTATGTTTCTTGTTCACTACTAATCATGATAGGATTGCGCAAGGAGATAAATGACGATCATGCTCAGCTGCAACTTCCTGGTCAGATTTGCCACAACATAGAGAGTGCTCAACATGAAGGATGTGATATATTGAAATATTATCTTGCGAAGGTAGAATCATCTCTACCTTTATTTGATGGTAAGTTTGATTCTGAAGCGTATGTCAATTGGGAGCTAGCAGTAGATAAAGAATTCGATAAATATGATTTTTCTAATGCTCAAATGATTAGGGCTGCTAGCAAAACATTTACCGGTTCTGCATATTTTTGGTGGACATATACAGACAACAAACCTAAAAATTGGCATGAATGCAAAATTACGATGAGAAGGAGATTTGTGTTTTCTTATTACAAGCGTGCTCTTCGTGAGAAATTAGAAAAATTGAAACAAGCTAATAGAACCGTTAGAGAGTACTACCATGAATTTAAAATCTGTATCCTATACAGTGGTTTAGAAGAATGCCATGAAAAAACAATGACTAGATTTTTGAAAGGGCTTAATTTAGAAATACAAATTTTGCTGGCTAATACCACATATAGTCATTTAGGCCACTTGTTTTTGCTTGCTTGCAATGTTGAGAGTCGGATTTTGCGTGAGTGGTTGTGTAATGGTAGAAAGCAAGAGCAATGTGAATTATTTGATTATAAAGCTTCTGAATCTCCAATTTTGTTACGCAAGGATGATATGAAATCAAAGAAGCAGCAATCCCTTGTGCCTCCTTTTACTAAAGTTCTGCAGGATATGCATAGCACAAGCCTAAATAAGGAAAACAAGACTATGCTGATTCTATCACTTGAGCAGGTAGATACCCCATTGGTTTTTGAGGCTGCTAAAGGTAATAATGAGATGAACCAAGGTGAGTATGCTTATTCTGAACCACATTTTTCCACTTATAATGCTAATTTAGTGTAAATAGTAGTGGAACCTATTCCTAAAATTCCTTTGTCACAAGATGATTTTGATATTGTTCCTTGTGATAAAGAAGAGTTGTGCAATGTTTCACTTATATCCATGCCAGAACTATTGAATGAACATGTGAATGTTGAACCATTAAGTGATTTGAAACATGTCATTCACATTACTAGTGAAAAGGAAGAACTCGAATTGATGCCTTCATTACATACTTGGGGTTATATTGAATTTGATGATCTTTGTGAACTTAGTGCTTTAAAAGAGAAATTACTCACTAGAACTGACTTGCCATGTCCTACTCAAATGAGTTTTCATGTAATTTGCAAATACAATGATCAAGGAGTATACTTTGTGCATAGAGTTTACATATGTTCAGATTTGAAATTGCATGTAAAGTCTGAAAACAATAGTCTTGAACAAGGTGTTTTAAGTAATCCTATTATCTCGAGAGCATCTTGTTTTAATTTAAATACACAAGTTTGTTTTCAAGAAGGAGAGCATGCTAAGCTGTTCAACAACACCACAGTTTTGTCTCCTTTTATCAAGGGTGATTTTTCACTCACACTTGAGCAACAAAATACTAAGGAGAGTTGGTTTCCTCCTACTCTCAATGTAACAAAAGAACAAGTGATATTGCACAATGATATTTTTTTGCTCGGAGCTACAATGACTACGAATACAAGAACAAACTAAGGACGGTTTGTAGCGAAGAAGGAGAGAATGATGAGGACATCAATGGCTGGGATATGACCATGCTTATGCATTATAATAAACAAGCCAAGGTACATGCATTCTATATTATATTTACATTTTATTTATTTAACAATGTATGCTACACCTGTTAATAGAAAAAATGGCATTAATGGCTAGATTGTCAAAATATCAATTTTGGTGATTTGGGCCAAAAAATACACATGTCCAGGGTCTGTCCGAAGCCTTATAGGGCCGAAGGTCCATTGAGCTATGGGCTCCGAAAGCCTCTAGCCAGCCCATGGGCTTCGGTCGGGAAGCCTTCTGATGAGGACATCACTTCGCATGATACACACACGCACCATGTTGAACACCTACGTGTTGTTTTATACTTTGATGATATCTTGGTGTATACTTTGATGATATCTTGGTTTATAGGAAGTCTCTCACTGAACATGTTGAACACCTACGTGCTGTTTTTTCTGTCCTCCGTGAGGCTAGAATGTTTGGTAACCTTGAGAAGTGCACGTTTTGCAAGGATCGAGTTGTGTTTCTTGGATATGTTGTCACTTCACAGGGTATTGAGGTTGACGCGGCAAAGGTAGAAGCAATCAACAACTGGCCGCAACCCCAAACTATCACACATGTACGTAGTTTTCTTGGTCTTGCAGGTTTCTACCGGCGTTTTGTGAAAGATTTCAGCACCATAGCCGGTCCTTTGCATGAGTTGACCAAGAAGGGAGTTACTTTTACTTAGGAACCAGCACAAGAACAAGCTTTTGCCACACTCAAGGATCGCCTTACACATGCACCTCTACTTCAGCTACCCGACTTCAGTAAGCCTTTTGAGTTAGAATGTGATGCTAGTGGTTTTGGAATAAGAGGTGTGCTGCTACAAGGAGGTAAACCCGTGGCCTATTTTAGTGAGAAATTACATGGTCCACAGTTGAATTATTCTACCTATGATAAGGAATTATATGCCTTAGTGCGTGTGCTTGAAACTTGGCAACATTACCTTTTTCCTAGGGAGTTTATTATTCATTTGGATCATGAAGCATCGAAGCATATACGTAGTCAAGCAAATCTGAATAAACGACATGCTAAATGGGTAGAATTTATTGAGACTTTTCCATATATCATTAAGCATAAGAAAGGGAAAGATAATGTGATTGCCGATGCTTTATCTAGACGTTATACATTGCTTTCTCAACTTGATTATAAGATCTTTGGTTTAGAAACATTGAAGGACATGTATGCTACTGATTTGGACTTCAAAGATGCTTTTGCAAATTGTACAGATGACCGTGCTTGGAACAAATATGTGCTGAATAATGGATATCTTTTTCGTGCTAACAAGTTATGTGTGTCGGCTAGTTCTCTTCGCTTGTTGTTATTGCATGAAGCACATGGTGGTGGTTTGATGGGTCATTTTGGATCAAAGAAAACCGAAGATGTGCTGTCCACACACTTCTATTGGCCTAGGATGAGACGAGATGTTGAGCGCTACGTGGCACGATGCACTACTTGCAATAAAGCTAAGTCCCGTCTAAACCCACATGGTCTTTATATGCCT
Source organism: Zizania palustris (assembly GCA_019279435.1). Taxonomy (NCBI): domain Eukaryota; kingdom Viridiplantae; phylum Streptophyta; class Magnoliopsida; order Poales; family Poaceae; genus Zizania; species Zizania palustris. The sequence goes on from JAAALK010000082.1 coordinate 32,240,392, forward strand.
CTGCCCGTTCCTAGTGTACCTTGGGAGAATATTTCTATGGATTTTGTGTTAGGATTACCTAGAACTAGGAGGGGGAGAGATAGTATTTTTGTGGTGGTAGATCGGTTCTCTAAAATGGCGCATTTTATACCTTGTCACAAGAGCGACGACGCTACCAATGTTGCTGATTTGTTTTTTAGAGAGGTCGTACGCTTGCATGGGGTTCCTAATACCATCGTTTCAGATCGTGATGCTAAATTCTTAAGTCATTTTTGGAGGACGTTGTAGCATAAGCTAGGGACGAAGCTGTTGTTTTCTACTACTTGTCACCCCCAAACGGATGGGCAAACGGAGGTCATCAACTGTACATTGTCCACCATGTTGAGGGCTGTTTTGAAGACCAACTTGAAGCTCTGGGAAGAGTGTCTACCTCATATTGAGTTTGCATATAATAGGTCAGTACACTCCACTACTAAGGTAAGTCCGTTTCAAGTGGTCTATGGCTTTAATCCGCGTGCTCCTATTGATTTGCTACCATTACCACCATCTGAAAATTTGAATTTTGATGCTACTACACGTGCTGAATTATTACTTAAGATGCATGAAACTACTAAAGCAAACATAGATAAAATGAATGAGAAATATCATGCTTATGGTAGTAAGGGTAGAAAAGCGATAACATTTGAACCGAGTGATCTTGTTTGGTTGCATTTGTGCAAGGATCGTTTTCCTGATTTGAGAAAGTCTAAATTGATGCCCCGTGCTGATGGTCCTTTCCGTGTGCTTGAGAAGATCAATGATAATGCATATAAACTTGAGTTGCCTACTGCTTTTGGGGTTAGTCCCACATTTAACATTTCAGATTTAAAGCCCTATTTGGGAGATGATGATGGGCTTGAGTCGAGGACGACTCCAATTCAAGAGGGGGAGGATGATGAGGACATCACTTCGCATGATACACACACGCACCATCAACCTACAATTCAATTACAGGGACCAATCACACGCGCCCGTGCCCGTCGCTTGAACCATGAGGTTAATTCTTTCCTTAGAAACTATGTTAATATTTGTTTGGATGGGATGCTACTGAATACTAGTGATATTTTGTTGCTTAGGAACATGGGAGATGGAATAGGAGAGTTGGAGTTGAAGACGGAGTCGCACGGATGATTTGAAGTCAAGAATTCGCTGGTTCGGACTACATCAACCACCATGCACCAAAATGGGCGTAATTTCCTCATACGAAGTCCGATTGGCGCGTTCTTGGACTTTTTGGAAAGCTGAGGAGAAGACGGATCTTTTTAGATTGGTTTCGCCTCATTTGAAGTCTCGAGTCGTCCTGTGTGTTTGAAACAGTCCTGCGTGACAGAATTGGGCCGAGTTGGACCTTGTACTGAGTTGGAGGCCGTGTTGACCCATAGTCCGAGTCTGTACATCTTCTACAGGCTGCCCACGCCTTATATACTCACGCCAACCGCCTTTAGGGTTATGTTTTGCTTTGTTTGCATCTACACTTGTGTGTTTAGATCCCGCTCCTGCACCGAACCGATTGGCTGCTGCATCAGCGTTTGTGAAACCTCCCCTCTTCATAGTTTATCTATGATTTGGCATTCAACTTGTATCCTTCCTTTTCTTGCTTGTGTTCTTGGGTTCGCTTGCAGGAAATAGCCTTCGTGGCGAGGTCAATCGTGCCCTGCGTGGTTGATAACCAACGGAGACGGTGGTGTAGTAATTGCAAGGTTTTGATCCGCCGGACCGGAGCCTTGGATCGTCAACGTCGAGATTCTCCCCCAATCCAAGTTATCCTTTACCTAGCGGAAGATCGGGACCAATCCCCCATTACCTTCAAAGGCCCACGCCACCGAAGCTTCGGCCCGAGGAGCAGGCTTCGGTGGGCCTGGCCAAAGCCCACTTCGGCAGAGACAGAGTTGGATGCGATTCCGGCTGAGTTTTATCTCTATCCAAGCTAAAAAATAGCGGATTCGATCTGAAGTTGGCCCCTATAAATAAAGAGGCGAGGCCGGCTTAGAAAGCCCCCCCAACACAAACCAAACCAAAGCCCTAGCTTTGATCGTATTTACTTTACCTTTATTTTCCTGTACCTCTTCATGGGTTTGCTTGGAAGCCCTCCGCCGGCCACAACGGAACAGTGGTAATCCTTGTTACTTCGCTTGTGAAGTATCCGTTAATCTACGTAATAGATTGCTATCGTCTTGTTACTTCGCATGTGAAGTATCCGCTAATCTATGTAACAGATTGCTACCTTCGCTACTAGTGCAACACTTAACAGAATTCGGTCCTCAGGCCGAATTAGTACTTCGAATTCTCTTTGTTGCAGGTTTCCACGTTCAGAGCTACTTCGTCGAAGGTTTCTGGACTGCAGGCTTTGGCAACAGGCTTCGCCAGCACACTTCTTCGCAACAGGATGAAGTTATGCTCGCGTGTGGCCCTCGCATCATTATTCCGTAGTTTGCTGTATCAGAGACCTCACACCGAACCCCGCTATTCGGAGGTGATCATCGCATCCAGATTCGTTCGGAGTTCACCTTTGGCTGGATCAGTCCGAACACCGAAGCACCTTTCGGTGGGATACTTCGCACTAGACGCCGAAGGTACACTTCGGTGACCCCTTCGCATCAGACTTCGAAGCAGACAGGCTTCGACCGGTTTGCTGATTTTATTCTGTTTAAGATATTTCTTTCCGCTAATTGGATTATTTTGTGTAATCTGATTGCCTGGCGACTCCACCCCCCTTATCACGACTAAGGGCAGTCAGAACATGACGTCGGTGCTGCGTCACACTTAGGCTTGTCCATAAGTATCCGCACACTTTTGGATCGTCGAACTGACCCAAGTGCGGGGCACATTTCCGTGTCAACACACTTTTTGGCGACTCCGCTGGGGAGGGCTATGCCAACATGACCCATACATATGCATCGACTACTACGTCTACATCGCTGATGGACACAATAGGAGGCGCGGATATCGACAACCACAACATCTTGACACCTACACTTGAAGATATCCCTACAGAAGACCGAGTAGAGATCGAGGCAAAGTTAAAGGCACTCCAAGACATGATGCTTGGGGGATACGTCAAGACACGCGTGGGCTTCATCAAGCGCGACATCATCACCCCCGACCTCGCTCAGGTCCAGGTAATACCTGTATCGCCTCGTTTATCTTCATTAGAGATTGAGCAAAAAATAGCCGCATCAGTAGATCAAGCCATTAGCGCTTCGCTAGCCAACCATTTAGATTCGGCAGTCAGCTCCCAAGTAGAGGCGACTCTTAGGAGGTTCGGCTTTACTGAGGTCGTACCCTCGGTTCCTATTGGTAGTGCACCTCTGGCAAACCACGTATACGGTAGGACTAACGACAACACTGGCACAATCATGTCTCTGGCCTCAACACTTATGGCCGAGACCAATCATTACACCTACGGTCAAACTAACACTGCGTACTATGCACCACCACCTGCGCCGATACCCGCGCTGCCTGCACCACATGCGCAGTCGCCCGGACACGAACACGTCATACAAATAGCGCGTAGGAAAGAGGCCCATGGCCGACACGCCGACATCCCACCACGTGTCATGCCCCCGCATGAGAGACGTGCACAAGCAGCATGCCAAGATGACATAGAGGAGCGGGTCCGCGCACTATTTAGAGAGTGTGCTGGCTTCGTGCCCAAGGGACGGGTTAGGGTTTACGGTAAGCCATACCCCGACCATCTTGATACAGTACCCTACCCCCGCAGATATAGAATCCCTAAATTCACTAAGTTCGATGGCGAGGGTAGCCAAATTACACTAGAGCACGTTAGTCAATTTTTGGCACAGTGTGGAGAAGTTAGCGAGATAGATGCTCTAAAAGTTAGACTATTTTCTCTCTCGCTGTCCGGCATGACCTTCACTTGGTTTTCGGCGCTCCCGTCGAACTCCATTCAGACGTGGGACGATTTAGAGCGGAAATTCCATGACTACTTCTACACGGGTGAGACAGAACTTAGGCTTTCACATTTGACATCGGTTAAGTAGAAATCTAACGAGGACGCCTCTGAGTACATAAAGCGTTTTAGGGATACTAGGAACCAATGTTTTAGTCTTAACATTTCGGAAAGGGACTTGGCGGAACTAGCTTTTAACGGGTTGCGTTCCGAAATTAAGGAAAGGTTAGATAACCAAAACTTTTTAGAAGTTAGCCAAGTTTTACAACAGGCTCTGGTCCAAGAAGGCCGAACCAAAGATAAAAGGTTTATTAAGACGTTCAGCAAGCCTAGGGCTGAAATCCACATCATGGAACGCTCTGACGAGGAGGAATCAGAGGAGGAGGATTAGGCCAATATGTACGCAGCCGAATAGGTGTGGAACGCTAGGAATAAACCTGTCACCTGCTCTGAGTTACGGTTGTTGTCGTAAAAGATTACGCTAACAGGTTTCTGTAGATTAGAAACTAACAAATGAAGTGTTTGCGAAGTGAACTGTTCTAAGCCTCCGAAAGGATAATAACTTAGAATAGTTCGAATGTGTGTATTGAATAACTTGTATTCGGTCCCTATTACAGGGTGAAATGGGGGGTATTTATAGGCCCAAATATTAAGGAAAAGATCTATTTACCCCTCTATTACAACCGACATAGTGGAAACTATTCGGTACCCTTGATAGGGCTAAAATGGTAAAAGACTAATCTAATAATATAAAAGATAAATCTTCCATCTTAGCTGGCAATAAAGATCTCGAAGAGCCTTAATTCGAAGTTGTACTCTGAACCAACGCCTATCTTCGTACTTCGAGCTTGACTCAGGGTATCTTCGAAGATGAACGTCTGGAAACCTTCGAATCCGCTATCTGCCTTTATGTTGTTTCGGCAATAACCCCGAAGATGAGATATTTCCCCCCAACAGTAGCCCCTCGAATACGCTTCTCCGTTTAACCTGTAATGTTAGGAGAGCAGTATACGGAAGGAAAAAATAACCAGACATAGGGGTTATTAGATTTTAAATCATCTCCGAAATGTATGAAGATATAAACTCCGAATCAGTCTTAAGATAATTACTTTCGAACTATCTTAGAACCGACTCAGGAAGTATGAAAGTCTTTTAGACTTAGAGGAAATAGCCGTTAGCCTTTTGTTCCTAACGGAAACTGTAAAAAGCGTTAATTTCGGAGAAAAGTAACGGGCAGGAATGCGAAACGGCATGGACTAACGGTAAGAATGTAAAGTCTAGGTTATAAATAGATGGCCTAGAACTTACCCGGTTACCTTTTCACTGCTTTCTCGCAATCAAAAACCTTCTGAGCCCTTTGAGTTCTTTGAGCCCTAGCCTCCATTTCCCCCAAAACAACCCAGCGATTGCAATGGTGAAGACCAAAGGTTCTGGAGCCCCGTCGACCTTGGCTCGGCAGCAGGCGGCTGTGGCATTGGCGACGGCACCTCCGGCATCGGCAACGACATCCATGGCGGCAGGAGGGAGAAATCCCCAAAATGTCGATGATCAAAGTCTCTGCCCGCCATCAACGAAGTACCTGGACCAGTCTTTCCAACTGGGATCTTCTACCTGCAAGAGGGAATCACTGGCTATCGCAGTAGAAGGAAAGATTAGCACCGGAGTTATGATCCGTAAGCCCGGAAAAGAACTCATCCCGTCGCCAAGGCCCGGAGAAGTGGTTGTCTTCGAAGCCTTCTTCGAAGCCGGTTTGGGCCTCCCAGCAGTTGACTTCCTGGCGGAGGTACTCGATTTATTTCATGTCACCCTCCCTCAATTATCTCCGAACGCAGTAGCTCGACTGGCTATCTTCGAATGGGCACTGAGAGCCGAAGGCTGTGAGGGGAGGGCAGAAATCTTCGCTGCGCTACATAGAGCTTCATGTCAGCCGAAAACCTTCGTAGGTCCCGGAGGTGAAAAAGTAGTGGTAGCCTTCGGAAGCTTCAATTTTAGACTTCGGGACGAATATGCTCTTCAATTTCCTGCTAAGGCCATCAATGCAAGATGGTACACAGACTGGGTCATGAGATGGTTCTATGCCGAAGTTGGGGCGAGCAATCCTCTAGCCGGACCTCTGAAAGAAATCCAATTCCGGAAGGAAGCCTTAGTGCATCCAGGCCAAGGTCAGCTCAAAGCTCGCCTCAACTTACTTCAGAGGATCAGCCGAAGGTTGAGCATGCGAGACTTAGCCGAAGAATTCCTCGGGTTACAAATCTCTCCACTGATGGCCAACTGGCCTATCATCTTCGAAGAGGATTCAGAAGGCGATCTTCGAAAAATCACCTTGACTTCGAGCCCTGCAGGTAACTTCGAAGACAACATGTATTATGCATATTCATTCGAAGAAAAACTAACTTGATTCATTTTTTAGCTTCTTCAGCCCCTGTTACTTCGGAACAAATTGTAAGGGCTTCAGAGAAGATTTTGGGCGCTCCAACTCCGACCGAAAAAGAATGGAGAATCAAGTTGGTCGGAAGTTGGGAGAGATTTAAAAGAGTATGGGGAATGCTGGAAATCACTCCGCCCCCTTTGATGGATTGAGTGCCTTCGGAGAAAGGACCCAAAAAGAGAAAAGCCGAAGCTGGGACTTCGAGCTCAGCCAAGACTCCGGTGAAGAAGGTGGCTCGGAAGCTAAAAAATCTTACACCTTCGAATCCTGCGCCTTCGAGCTCAAGGGCTTCAGTCTCTGACTCCCAAGAGGATGAAGGGAGATTGCTTGTGCGTCTAATAGACGAAGATGAAGCTCACAAGACTGCACAAGCCGAAGTACCTGCGAACATGCCGGAGTCTCAAGATAACCTTGAGCAACCAAGGACTTCGGCAGTTCAAGGAGATATACCTCAGGACGAAGTTCCTGTGAATGAGAGTGGGGCCGAAGCTACTATGGCTTCGATTCCTGAAGAGGCAACAAGGACTGCTCAGGACGATGCTCCTGCAGTCGAAGACTTAACGGCTGATTCGGATGAAGATCTAGCCTTCGATCCGCCGAACAGTCCAATGATGACTCCTTTGCAAAATGTCGAAGGTAGACTTCGAATAACTCTTTCATGTTTATTTTGTGTATTTATACAATGTATAATACTTTGTATTTTTTTTTAGAGTCCACTCCTATGGAAGAGGTCCGCCAAGAAGAAATAATTCCTGGACCTTCGACGACTTCGGAGCCAGCCCAGAGAGTTACTCAAATGGGACCTGGAAGAGGCAAAAGACATATAGAGCCCCTCCCTGCTGCGAATTCTGGATCAACTCCGTCTGATTCAACAGACGAGAGCCAATCTTCCGGGGAGGGCCAGTCTCCAGAGGCTCCGAAGACCACAAGCCAACGCTCCGGTCCTTCGCTGAATGAAGATGACCAACAGGCAATAAGCATGCTCCCCTTGCTAGCTCCTTTCTTAGGGCAAACAACTGGTCTTCGGACTTTGCTCGAACCTTTGGATCGAGCTAGCCGTGACATAGGGGAGACCAACTTAGTGGCCATTCTGAGCAAGGCGGACAGGACGGAGCTTAATGCCACTATAGAACGTGCAGCCTACCAGGTACGAAGCACCTGCGAAATAACATAGAATTCATCTACGAATAAATATTTACCTTAGTTTTTTATTTTTGCAGCAAACTGTCTTGGCCCGAGCTGCGAATATATGCAATGATGAAGAGATCGCTCGTCTTTGGGAGGAAAATAACGTCCTTCAAAGGAATCTTAGCATCTCCGAAAGCCGAGTGGCTCAGATGGACAATATAGTGTCAACAGAGCGAAGGGCTAGACAAGGTTTGGAGGATGCGAATAAAGAGCTCGAAGCAGAAAGAATTGTGCTTCGAGTAGAAGTTGAAAAATTGCGGGCGGAGTATGCTACTGCAGGGTCCGAGCTTGTCCGACTCCAAGAGGAAGCTAGCCAGTTGTTGAACCAAAAGAATATTTTGACCACTGAAAATGCTAGACTTTCTGGGGTTCTGGGAGAAGTCACTTCGACGAAGGACGCGCTGAACGAAGATAAGCTTAAGTCTGAGAAGGTGGCTGTGGAAGTTATGAATCAGCTGTTAGATGTCCTGGAGTACTTTGGTACTACTGGAACTCTCCCTTTTGATGATAACATCACTCTTCTGCGCCGGTTGAAAAGGATCCAAGGAGTGGCGAAGTAGATGAAGACAGCGGGCATTAGATACGGAGAACTCTCCGGACAAGTGGCTGCTGTCGGGCTACTTCGCTACTACGAAGATCTGGGCCGATCGATAACTCCGGACGCAGGAGGGGGCCCAATTACCTTCGATGACGAGCGACTTCTGACTCCTTCCGAAGGTGTGGCTGCTGCCTGGCGAGCCTTCCAAACTTCATGGAGAGCCGAAGGTCGTTCCGCGATCAAGGCTTGGATCGACGAAGGCCAACGCCAGAAGCAAGTTCGGACCCAAGCTTCGAGCAGTCAGCCTCCTCCGAACCCGCAGGTTTAGAAATACCTTAGGATTTTTGGCTATGTAAGGCTTTATGCTTATGAACATTTATCAATGAAAATTTGTTTATCATATTTTTAGGCTTTGCCTCATATGGAAGATATCGAAGTGTTAGACATTAACGACGAACTTCGCTCATTATGGACCACCTTCGATCTTCTAAAAGCTTATAAACGTCCTCGATTTTTAGTACCTCGAGATAGCTCCGGTGTAATTGCGCCCGAAGTAATCAAAGATGTACTATCTTATATTAAAGAGGAAGAAAAAGAGGTTAACTTGAACACTTCGTCTTCTGAAGACGTTATATGGTCTGAAGACGAAGATGAAGTTCGAAGTAAAAAACCTGAAGAACTTGGAAGCTGGGAAAGGAGCCCCGAACGGCTTCGAACTTGGGCCGAGCTTCAACAAGAACAGAAGGACTTTAGAGCTTCGAAGGGAGGCAAGAGAGTTAAACGTAAAGTTGTTAGAACTCCCGGCACTGGAACTAGTCGTTCCAACCCTAGCTCTAGAGACCGAAGAGGTCTTCGATTCCTTCTTGGTATAGATACCAATTTTTCATGATGTAATCTGTAAACATATTCGTTCGAATAATGAATACCGGTTTAAAATTGTCTCCATATTTACTAGCCCCTCTTTGAGGATAAGCAACTTCGAACTGTATTCAAAGATGGTTATGCGCAAAGAAAAAACTTCGGAGTACAATTTTTTGGGGGTTCAGAGCCCCTCTGCAATTTAAAGATCTTTTAAAATCTTATAAAATGACTTCGACTATTTGTAGTCGAAAAAACGACAACTTAATACCTTTGTTTTTTGAAAGAAATCGCTTGAGATAACTTTCAAGATACCTTAGTATCTTAGATAATTTGTCACTTTGGACTATGTTAACAGATATTCGAAGCTCATGGCTCAAATTCTGTTTTGCTTTAGCCACCTTCGGCTCATTTTTGCGATCTCTGTCGAACCAATGGTTCGGAGTTTGCAATGGTCTCTTTGGACTCTTTTTACGGATGTCTACCAGCCAATGGCTTGGACTCCGTATATTTTGGCCACCTTCGGCTCTTTTTGCGGAAGTCTACCAGCCAATGGCTTGGACTTCGCAGGTTTTGGCCACCTTCGGCTCTTTTTATGGAAGTCTACCAGCCAATGGCTTGGACTCCGTAGGTTTTGGCCACCTTCGGCTCTTTTTACGGAAGTCTACCAGCCAATGGCTTGGACTCCGTATGATGTGGTTTTGGGCTCTTTTACGGATGCCTACAAGCTGGTGGCTTGGACTCCGGATTATGTCAGCCCCCACGTCGGAAGCTTCGAACCAATGGTTCGAAGTCCGAAAATACGATCCAGCTTCATGACACTTCCCTCTCGGTCGACCCCGCGGTTCCAGTGCGTCCACTCGGAAGCTGGAAGTCTATGAGGGGAAGGCATTATCAGGATCATATGCTTTATTAATTTAGAAGATGATTACAAGCGAATTACAAGGAGCCCTTATGCGAAGTATCGCTTTAGGTGCTCCGCATGCCAAGTATGTGCTAACTCTTCACCTTCTAAATTAGCTAACTTAAAAGAGCCAGGGCGTCCTGAACGAACAATTAGGTATGGACCTTCCCATTTATTTCCTAACTTCCCTGGTGCTATAATGCTTCGTAGAACAAGATGACCCGGTCTTAGTTCATTGAGCTTAACCTTCGGGTCAAACCAAGCCTTCGTTTGCTGATGATACTTTGATAAATTTGCCACAGCTCGAAGTCTTGTTTCTTCTGATAAATCTAACGAAGCTTGTCTTTCTTCTTCAATTTCCGGTTCGGTGCTGCGAAACAATCCTCCTTTGAGCTCCGTTGGAGTCATAGCTTCATCTCCGAATAGTAGTCTGAATGGAGTAAAACCTATGGACCTTGTTTGCGTAGTCCGAATGGACCACAAAATCTTTGGAAGCTCTTCGGTCCACAGTCCCTTGGCTAATCCTACTATCCTTCGATTTAGCCCTGACAAAATATTTCCATTGGCTCGTTCTACGGCTCCATTAGACTGAGGATGCCTTACTGCAGCAAAACATAACTGAATGCCTAGATCTTCGCAAAACTTCCTGAAGGGTTCTGCATCGAACTGTGTTCCATTATCAACTGTGTGTTGTCTAGGCACTCCGAACCGGCAGATGATGTTCTTCCAAAAGAATTTCTGTACATTGTTCGAAGTGATAGCTGTTAAGGGCTCTGCTTCCACCCACTTAGAAAAATATTCAATAGCTACCACTGCGAACTTTAGATTTCCCTTGGCTACTGGAAAGGGTCCAATTAAATCCATACCCCATCTGGCCATAGGCCATACTGGAGCAATGACTTGAAGAGCTGTTGGTGGGCGATGACTTCGTCGACCCATCCACTGGCATCCTTGACAAGTGCGGACTAAGCTCTCTGCATCAGCTGTTATTGTAGGCCAGTAAAGCCCCTGGCGAAGTGTTTTTCCTGCCAAAGCTCGAGGGGCTAAATGGCTACCACAAAGGCCTTCATGAATTTCTCGAAGAATTTCTTGACCTTTGGCTTGAGATATACATCGGAGTAGAGGGGAACATACTCCGGCCTTGTATAAAATACCGTTGATTATTTGATAATTTCTAGCTCTAAGCTTCAATCTTGACAACTGTGGCTCTTCGGGCAAATTTGTTCCTCCCTGTAAAAGTTCCATGATTGAATTTTTCCAATCCGTACTAGGAATGCAAAGAATCTCTGCAGAGGGAATTTGTGGCACCGAAGGTATACTGAGCTCCTCATAGAAAGCTTCTTCTGGTACATCCACAGCTCCGGCTGCAACTTTTGCTAAGATGTCCGCTTGCACATTTTCTGCTCTTGGTATACTCCGAATGGAAATACCCTTGAAGTGTGCTTCGATTTTACGGATTTCTTCTAAGTACTTTGCAAGCTGTAGATGCCGAACCTGGAAACTTTTATCTACGTGCCCTGCTACTACCTGAGAATCTGTCTTTATAATAATTCTTGTAGCCCCTAGAGCACGTTCTTTTCGGAGTCCCAATAAAATTCCTTCATACTCCGCTATATTATTGGTAGACTTAAAGTTGAGTCTTGCGGAGTACATTGCTCTTTGCCCTGAAGGTGAAATTAATACTGCTCCAATGCCTGCTCCGGATGCTTGGAAAGCCCCATCGGAGTAAACAGTCCAAACTCCGTCACTTGACTTCTCTGGAACCAAATTTGCAGGTGGAGTCCATTCTGCTACAAAATCTGCTAAGACTTGCGATTTGATTACTGTCCTTGCCAGGAAAGATATGCCGAAAGGTGCTAGCTCAACTGCCCACTTCCCAATCCTTCCAGTGGAATCCTTACTTCGAAGCATATCTCCTAAAGGATACGAAGTTGGTACAATTACATTGTGTGCCAAAAAATAATGTCTTAATTTCCTCGAAGCCATTATCAGAGCATAAACGAACTTCTCAAGTTCGGAGTATCTTGTCTTCGCTCCTGATAATGCTTCGGATACAAAATAAACAAGATTTTGGACCAACTTCCCATTGAAATCCACTTCTCTGACAAGGACTGCACTGACAGCAGAACCTGTAGCTGCAAGGTAAAGGAGTAGGGTTTCGTTCGCAGTAGGCACCGTGAGTGTAGCAAGATTACTGAGATAATCTTTAATATCTTCGAAGCTTTTGTGACACTCCGGTGTCCATGCAAAATCTTCGGACCCTTTCAATGCTTTAAATATAGGCAAGCTTCTCTCCGCAGACCTTGATAAAAACCTGCTAAGTGCTGCCAGACGCCCAGTCAACTTTTGCACTTGCTTTAAATTTTCCGGAGGAGCCATCTTTTGTAGCGCAGTTATTTGAGTAGGGCTAGCTTCAATCCCCCTGCTTGAAACTAAATACCCTAACAATTTTCCAGCCTTAGCTCCGAAGATACATTTTTCGGGGTTAAGACGGATCCCACATGCCCGAAGGCTATTGAATGTTTCTGCTAAGTCTAGGATATGTTGGTGCTTTAAAGCACTCTTTATTACAATATCATCCATATAGGCCTCCACATTGCGACCTAATTGATGACCTAGAGCCTTAGCAACTAACCTCGAAAAAGTAGCCCCGTCATTTCTTAAGCCGAAGGGCATTCTTACATAACAGAAGACTCCCGAAGGAGTTACGAAGCTTGTCTTGATCTCATCTTCGCGCTTCAACCATATTTGATGATAACTAGAATACGCGTCGAGGAAGCTTAATAACTCCGAACCTGCTGTGGAGTCGACCAATTGATCAATTCGGGGCATGGGGTAGGGGTCACGAGGGCATGCTTTATTCAAGGATGTGAAATCAATGCACATGCGCCACTTCCCGGAAGACTTCTTTTTGACGAAGACTGGGTTGGCTAACCATTCTGTGTGAGCCACTTCTCTGATAATCCCAGCCTTCAATAATTTCTCAACTTCGTCTTTCGCTAGAGCAGCTCTTTCTGCAGACATTTTCTGGAGTCCTTGCCGAACAGGGCGGGCCTTCGGGTTTACATGTAAAATATGTTCAATGATATCCCGATCGACTCCGGTGATATCTTCGTCAGACCAAGCGAAGACATCCAAATTCTCTTCTACCACCTTTTCCAAGGAAGTTGCAACTTCTGGAGGTAAATCTTTACCAAATTGAAATGTATATTCTTTACCATCTTTAACGATGACCTTCGCTGCAATCTCTCCTTCAGGACTCGGTCTCGGAAAGGATTTCTTCGAAGCTTCGAAAGGGGCTGAAAAAATTTCTTGATTATCTTGCACATTGTTTACTTGTCTTGGATCAAGAGGAGGACCATGACCATATTCCGCTCTCCGAGCGATAGCTTGATCTCCGAAGACAGTAAGAACTCCTGCTTGTGTGGGCATCTTCATGCACAAATAATTGTGATGCGCCACAGCTCCGAACTGGTTTAGCATGCCTCTTCCGAAGATGACGTTGTAAGCATACGGGGCATCTACAACATCGAAGATTACTTCCTCAGTTCGGGCCAACAAACCTTCTCCGAAGGTAACTTCCAGGCCTATTTGGCCAAGTGCATCAAGCGGAGGTCCTGCGAAGCCTTGCAAAGGACGAGCCGCTGGAAGGAGATGCTTTCTAGAGATGCACAATTGATCGAAGGCTTGAACAAAAATGATGTCTGCCGAACTACCTCCGTCAATCAACACCCTTCGAACTTCAGTGCCCGCAATATCAGCAGTGATAACAAGTGGATCTGCATGTGGGAACTTAATACCAGCTGCATCCTCTGCAGAAAAGGATATCGGTACATGAGACCACTCCGGCATTGCAGCTGCAGACGACGAAGTCCCAATATGGCCTACTTCTCTGACGTAGTCCCTTCGCTGTCTCTTTGACATGCTTCCGAGGGTACCACCTCCGGAGATGGGGAGGACTACTCTTTTCCCTCGGTCATGGCCTTCCTCTTGCTTCGGAGGTGGCATAACATTGGCCACTGGAGGGTGTCTTGCAGCATCAAAGTTTTCTATCCGCGCCACAGCTTGGACCAGCTCTGGGCGCGTTGCAGTTGGAACTCGGTCGGTAGTACCTCGACCCGAAGTTCTTTCTAGATACTCTCCTCTTAGAGTAAGTATAGCCTTGCAAGTATCAGTTGCATGGCTTCGATTTTCACCATGGATGCAGCAGAAAAGGGTCTGGCCCTTGCCAGCCGTTTTCCCTGGCGGCCTCCAGCCGCTGGCCTTGTTCCCCGAAGACTGTGGAGCTCTCTGTATAAACTTCTGTGGGGGTGCAATATTCAAGACTTCAAAACAAGGGTGCTTTTGCCCTCTTCTCCGATCATGTTGAACTTCGAAGACTGGTTCTTGCGGCTGTGCCGAAGTTTTTACTTCTACTTTAACTTCTTGCAATATGGACGAAGTAGCTGCAGTTCTTCGGAGCCAACCCTCTTCTGACCTCGCATACTCCTCGAAGTAAGACATCAGCTGAGAGACCGAGGAGATGCTTTTTCGATGAAGCTTATCCAAGAGGCCTTGATGAGTGACGCCTTCCCGAGCTGCATCAACTACCGAAGATGCAGACAACCCTCGGATTTGCGACTTCGTATGAGCGAAGCGCTTAAAATATTGCCTCAATGTCTCTCCAGGGAGCTGTTTCACCTGGAAAAGGCTTCCTGTTGACATGGGAGGCACGAAGGTGCCTTGAAAATTGCTTATAAACTTCTTCTTCAGCTGCCCCCATGAATTAATTGATCCTGGCTTCAAAGACCAGAACCTCCTTAATGCCACTCCTTGAAGAGCTAAGGGGAAGCACTTCGCCATGGTGTCTCGAACTCCTCCGCTAGCTTCAATCGCTAGGGCATAAGAACGAACAAACTCTCCGGGATCTTCATCTCCAGCATACTTACAGAGCTTCGAAGTCTTAACCTTCGGATCAAAGAGAACTTTCTGCAGCTCAGGATGCAGCGAAGATTCATTGTCGAAGAAGGCATTCTCCAGGGCTTCGGGATAATCGGGTTCGTCGTCTTCGGGCACTTTTGGGATAGTTGGGATGGCTTGAGAGCGAAGCCTGTTCGCAGCTTCTTGCCGCCATCTTGCTACTTCAGCTTGAAGGTTGGCCATTTGAGTGGCCATATCTCCAAGATTGTCTTCATCTCCTCCGGAAGGATCTTCCGGGTCTTGAGAACTAGTAGGATCAGTTTGAAGTGGGATGGAAGGTGGAAGAGGGATTCCAGGTGGTCGAAGTATGGAAGGAGTTGGCGGAGGAACTCCGTATGAACGCGGGATGGACACTCCTTCCGGAGTTTGAGGAGGAGGGAACGTCGAAGGCCCTCCGACTTCAACCGTATTGGATGGTGTCTCTCCGAAGATCCGAGAGGACCTCCGAACAGGATTACGAGGTGCGCTCCGCTTAGGAGGCATGATGTAAGAAGTTGGTAGAGAACGAAGTTTTTCGGACTAGGTTCCTCACGGACGGAGCCAACTGTTGGCGTAAAAGATTACGCTAACAGGTTTCTGTAGATTAGAAACTAACAAACGAAGTGTTAGCGAAGTGAACTGTTCTAAGCCTCCGAAAGGATAATAACTTAGAATAGTTCAAATGTGTGTATTGAATAACTTGTATTCGGTCCCTATTACAGGGTGAAATGGGGGGTATTTATAGGCCCAAATATTAAGGAAAAGACCTATTTACCCCTCTATTACAACCGACATAGTGGAAACTATTCGGTACCCTTGATAGGGCTAAAATGGTAAAAGACTAATCTAATAATATAAAAGATAAATCTTCCATCTTAGCTGGCAATAAAGATCTCGAAGAGCCTTAGTTCAAAGCTGTACTCCGAACCAACGCCTATCTTCGTACTTCGAGCTTGACTCAGGGTATCTTCGAAGATGAACGTCTGGGAACCTTCGAATCCGCTATATGCCTTTATGCTGTTTCGGCAATAACCCCGAAGATGAGATATTTTCCCCCAACAACGGCCATCCCCCACAAAGAATCGACCTAGTGAGGCCAAATACTCATTTGATATAACTAAGTGTGATAAAATATTTGATTTTCTCTTAAAAAGTCAGCTTCTCAGGTTACCTAAGGATCAAGTCATTCCACCTACCAATGAGTTAAAGAAGCATCCATACTGTAAGTGGCATGATTCACATTCACATAATACTAATGATTGCAATGTTTTTCGACGGCAGATACAATCGGCCATAGAAGAAGGACAATTGAAGATAGACCCTAATCCAAAGATGAAGCTGGATAAATATCCTTTTCCCGTCAACACCGTCGACCTCGGTGAGAAGAAGGTGTTGATTTGGCCAGAACAGGCCGAGTCGGCTAAGGGGAAGGACGTAATTGTTGGAGAACCACGCACTCGCACGCTCATACCGAAGAACCCCGAGGTAGGAGTGTGGAAACAGAACATTAATACCCCTTCGGCTAAGACTCACAAGAGGCCGAAGGTGACATATAACATGCTATTGAACAAGCATCAAAGAAGGGCCAAGGGAGCAGGTCCACACACTAAGAAGCTAAAGCCGCCGAAGGGTCCGGGGCTCTTAGAGGGTAGCTTCGGACCAAAGCAAGCGGACCCTCCGCATGGAGTCCTCGGGCCACAGTGGCCTGATGATCCGCACGGTGGTTCCGAGCCACAATGGCCGAATCCCTCGTACAGGGGCTTCGAGCCCCAGTGGTCGAGGCCCCCATATAGCAACTTCGGCCCCCAATGGCCGAACCCCGCACCGTGTTGGACTTCTCCGATGGGAGGCTTTAGCCCGCACTGGCCAAACATACCTTCGGCCTGGCAGGACCCTTCACTGGTGTGGTCCGATATACCATCAACTCTACCGAACCCCCCTCCGGGTAACGGGTTCGGCTCTTAGTGGGCAAGGCCGCTAGAGCCACCGATACCTCCGCCGTATGACTGGGCGGGAACCCCGTGGGCTCCGTACGTATCTGGGTCGAGGTACCCTCCGCAACCTAACACTATGCCTTGTTTTCCTTCGGAGCATTATGGATGGCAGGGACAAACAGACGAAGCGGAGGGGGGCATCGTCCACAGACTGTCCGTGGTGCCTCCGAATCGGACCATGCAGGGCGAAGCTGAAGGGTACGAGCACGCGGAGGCCGAGGTTAGGGAGTCCGAAGCCATCACCATCAGAGGTCCCAATCATGAAGACTTTGTCACTGAGGTCTGACGGAGGTAAGCCCCATGCTTCGGCCGAACTCTGCGCCGAAGCCTGGTTCGGTCGGCCGAACGAGGCCTGTTCGTCTATCGAGGTTCACAGCGAAGCCCCCTCTGAACACAGGGTGCACAAGGCCGAAGGGCAAAGTACCACTTCAGCCAGAATTAATGGAAGCCGAACAGTAGCACCCGACACCAAGTCGCAACCATCTTGGGCCCCTCCAGGCATGTCCAAATCACAGAAGAGACGCCTACAAAGACTACGGGCACAGGAGATGCGCGAGAAAAAAGCTGAGGCCGAGCGTAACGCTATCTTCGAAGAAATCCACCCTCGGCCAGCTACAAAACAGGTATGGAGGGAGAAGCCGATTGAGATAACCAACCCGGCTCCTAGTCCGAGCGATGACGACGACATGCTTGATGACGATTACTCGCCCATCTCTGAAGGGCCCACACCCCAGGTGATGGACATCAACATCGTCACGCTGCCTGCCGAGTTCGCACTACCACAGGACGAGGCCGAGGTCGCACAATTGAACCTCGGCCCACGCAATGCCATATTCGAGAAGCCCAAGGACTTGGCTCGCCATCTGAAGCCTCTCTACGTCAGAGGTCACATCGATGGAAAGCCGATTTCCCGAATGCTCGTCGACGGCGGCGCCACTTTTAACTTAATGCCTTACTCGTTGTTGAAGAAACTTGGCAGGGATGAGGATGACCTGAAGAAGACCAACTTGATGCTCAACGGCTTCAACGACGAGAGCTCCGAGGCCAAGTCAGTACTCTCTATGGAGTTGACGGTGGGCAACAAAACGTTACCAACAGCATTTTTCGTCGTCGACGTACAAGGTAACTATAGCGTACTACTCGGGCGCGACTGGATTCACACAAACTGTTGCGTTCCCTCTACTCTACACCAGTGCCTGATACAGTGGGACAGCGACGAGGTAGAAGTCATCCCCACGGATACTTCGGCCCAAGTAGCATTGGCCAATGTATCAGTTGACGCCGTCGATAACAAAGTAGAGTGTCTGTCAGGTAGAGATCTTTTGAATTACGATTTTGTTAGCGTATCTGGAGGACGGTTTGTACAAGTGTCTGTAAAGCCAGCTGGAGTAGCATGACTATTTTTATATTAATAGTCATGTCTAGCAAGAGTAATCTAGATTAGCTAAAGTCTCGTGTGGAGCAATATCGGTCTAATAAAGACGGTATTGCCGAGACCATCGGGGACTTTAGCGAAGTAGAGAAATTAGGACAAGGTTTCATGTCGGCCGACCCCTTGGAGGAAGTTAACATAGGTAATGGTAGCATCCCAAGGCCAACTTTTGTAAAACAACATTTACAGCCCGATGAAAAGGCTGAAGTAATAAAGTTACTTCGGTCGTATGTCGATTGTTTCGCATGGGAGTATAGCGAGATGCCAGGGCTAAGCCGTGAGCTCGTGGAGCATCGGCTGCCTATCAAGTACGGATTTAGGCCTTATAAGCAGCCTCCCCACCGCTTTAACCCGGCCGTCTATGACCGAGTTAAAGAAGAAGTGGAGCGACTACTCAAGGCTGAATTTATTAGGCCATGCAGGTACGCGGAATGGGTTGCTAACATTGTGCCTGTAGAGAAGAAAGGGAGCGGCAAGATATGGGTGTGCATTGATTTCAGGGATCTGAACAGAGCCACTCCGAAGGACGAGTATCCAATGCCGATAGCCGACATGCTGATCAACGATGCTTCAGGACACAAGGTACTAAGTTTTCTTGATGACAATGCTGGTTATAATCAAATCTTTATGGCCGAAGAGGACGTCTACAATTTGTCGGTTTGTTCGAGTGAGTCGTCATGACTTTTGGTTTGAAAAATGTCGGCGCCACATATCAGCGCGCTATGAACTTGATCTTTCATGACTTGTTAGGAGTTATGTTAGAAGTTTACATCGATGATGTCTTAGTCAAATCGGACGCTATGGGGAACCATTTAGCCAATTTGAAGGTTGCTTTTGATAGAGTGCGACTGTATGGGTTGAAAATGAACCCACTCAAGTGTGCTTTTTGTGTGTCGGCGGGTAAGTTCTTAGGTTTTATGATTCACGAGAGAGGCATAGAAATTGATCCTGAGAGACTTAAGAAGATTAGAAACATTGTAGCACCGACGTGCAAAAGGGATGTACAAAAGTTGCTAGGCAAGATGAACGAGGCTGAGTTCACTTGGGGGGCAAGCCAGCAAAGTGCTTTTGAGAAGATCAAGGAGTGCTTGTCATCACCGCCTGTGGTGAGAGCACCCAAAGTCGGGATTCTGTTCCGGCTATACATCACTGCTGAAGATAGCGTGATTGGGGCTTTGCTAACCCAGGAGGTAGAAGGGAAGGAGTACATCATCACATTCTTGAGCTGCCGCCTGCTGGACGCCGAAACCAGGTACGCGTTTATGGAATGATTGTGTTTATCACTTTATTACGCGTGCACCAAATTACGCCATTATCTTATCCCCACTACATGTGTTGTCGTTTGCCAAACCGATGTTATAAAACACATGTTACAAAAGCCGATTCTAAGTGGAGGAATCGGAAAATGGGCTTACAAATTGATTGAGTATGATTTGGCCTACGAGCCCCTGAGAGCGGTGAGAGGCCAAGTCATAGCCAACTTTATAGTTGATCATCACATAGATGTCGGCTGGAGTGACAATATTGCTCTAGTTGAGGTAGTGCCATGGAAACTTTATTTTGATGGTTCGGCTTGCAAGAGTGGCCAAGGTATCGGAGTGGTTCTCATATCGCCTAATGGTATGCACTTTGAAACTTCGGCCCGACTAGAATTTTCTTCTACTAATAACCAAGCCGAATACGAAGCTTTATTGCTAGGTCTTGAATTACTAAAAGTTGTAGGT
Source organism: Zizania palustris (assembly GCA_019279435.1). Taxonomy (NCBI): domain Eukaryota; kingdom Viridiplantae; phylum Streptophyta; class Magnoliopsida; order Poales; family Poaceae; genus Zizania; species Zizania palustris. Next base: position 32,260,324 of record JAAALK010000082.1, read on the forward strand.
GCTAGACATGTTCACGCATAGGGTGATTCTTTGTTAGTAGTGCAACAAGTAGCTAAGAGTGCTCAATGTTTAAACGGCTTGCTGAATAGTTACTTGGATAAATGTCTAGACATAGTTGCTACTTTTGATGACTTCAAAATCTCTCACATGTCGAGAGAGGCCAATTCAGTCGCCAATGATTTGGTTCAGCAAGCATCTGGCTACCAAGTCAGGAGAGGAACATTTTCTGTATTGAAGAAGCTGGTGTTTGGTCTCACTGCCGAAGCCAGTAGCGGTAGGTAGGCACACCCTCCGGATCGAACCCCTCTGGTCGCCGAAGGTCACTGCGCGCCGAGGATCCTGGATCGGAGTACCCTGCCGACCGAAGGAGCTGACACGCCGAAGTTTGTAGGCCAAAGCCTCCTGCACGGAGAAGGCTCCCCGGAGTCCGAACCCTCCGAAGGGCTTCGACCCAGCACACTCTGAACGGCCACCCCGACCAAGCTTCGGCAGGAGCTGGAACAGCTCGGGGGGCACCCCGAAGTCAGTAATTTAGAGGTTTTTTCAGAAGGTGGTCCAGCGAGACCCTCTGAAACCTATAAGGGCGATTGGAGAGCTCCAATCATCCAGTATTTGAGAGACCCTAGCCGAAGGGTTGATCGGAAGGTTCGGCGACAAGCGTTCAAATTTGTGTTGATAGACGACACATTGTATCGCCGAACCATCGGCGGAGTACTATTGAAATGTTTAGACCATGAGCAATCCCAGGTGGCTACAGGAGATAGAAGTCCATGAAGGGCTTTGTGGCACTCATTAGTCGGCCCAAAAAATGAGTTGGATGCTCAAAAGAGCGGGTTTTTATTGGCCGACTATGACTGAAGATTGTTTCAAGTACTATAGAGGGTGTGAAGCATGTCAGAAGTTTGGCAATATCCAGTTAGCTCCCGCCTCATTGCTCAATCCTATTATCAAGCCATGGCTGTTTCGAGGTTGGGGTTTAGACTTCATCGTCCAGATTCACCCTCCTTCCTCAAAAGGGCATCGGTTCGTGTTGATGGCGACAGATTAATTCATTAAATGGACCGAGGTCGTACCTCTAAAGAACATGACTCACAATGAGGTACGTGATTTTATCTTAAAGCACATCATACATAGATTCGGCATCCCTCAAACTCTTACTATGGATCAAGGTAGTTCATTTGTTTCTAGAGAAGTAAGGGACTTCGCCGAATATTATGGTATTAAGTTGATTAACTCTTCACCGTACTATGCTCAGGCCAATGGTCAGGCTAAGTCAAGTAATAAAACCGTGATTAAACTCATTAAGAAGAAAATTGAAGAGTTTCCTAAAAGGTGGCATGAGGTGCTTTTCGAGGCGCTATGGGCTTGTAGGATTGCAAAGCACGGTGCTACCAAAGTCAGTCCATATGAATTGGTATATGGACAAGAAGTCGTTCTGCCCGTAGAGGTAGATCTTGGCTCCTTAAGAGTGTTAAAGCAAGATGACTTATCGGTCAACGAGTATGAAACTATTCTAAAGGATAATCTAGAGGAAGTGACCAATAATAGACTAATGGCTTTAGAAGCCATAGAAGTAGACAGGAAGAGAGTAGCTAAAGCCTACAATAAAAGGTTAAACCAAAATCGTTTCAAATAGGAGACTTGGTGTGGAAAATGATTTTACCCTTAGGCACGAAGAGTCCCAAGTTTGGTAAATGGTCACCTAGTTGGGAAGGTCCTTTTAAGATAGCCGAAATCGCTCCCGGCAACGCATACGTGTTGAAATCCCTGTAGGGAGAGCGGTTTCGAAGAGCTTTGAATGGTAGGTACTTGAAGAGGTATTTCCCAAGTGTGTGGAAAACGTCATAAAAAGTGTAGAAAAGCCAATATGGATGGTATCGTATTTAGCTCGTTGTGCTTTTAGTTCACTCAGTTTACTAAAAGGCAGGAGGCATGTGTTAATAGCAAAAAATGGCATTAATGGCTAGATTGTCAAAATATCAATTTTGGTGATTTGGGCCAAAAAATACACATGTCCAGGGTCTGTCTGAAGCCCTATAGGGCCGAAGGTCCATTGATCTATGGGCTCCGAAAGCCTCTAGCCAGCCCATGGGCTTCGGCCGGGAAGCCTTTGGAGGCCCACGCCACCAAAGCTTCGGCCCGAGGAGCAGACTTCGGTGGGCCTGGCCGAAGCCCACTTCGGTAGAGACAGAGTTGGATGTGATTTCAGCTGAATTTTATCTCTATCCAAGCTGAAAAATAGCGGATTCGATCTAAAGTTGGCCCCTATAAATAAAGAGGAAGGCCGGCTTAGAAAGCCCCCCCCCCCCAACACAAACCAAACCAAAACCCTAGCTTTGATCGTATTTACTTTACCTTTATTTTCCTGTACCTCTTCGTGGGTTTGCCTGGAAGCCCTCCGCTGGCCACTACGGAACAATGGTATCCCTTGTTACTTCGCTTGTGAAGTATCCATTAATCTATGTAATAGATTGCTATCGCCTTGTTACTTCGCCTATGAAGTATCCGCTAATCTGCGTAAGAGATTGCTACCTTCGCTACTAGTGCAACACTTAGCAGAATTTAGTCCTCAGGTCGAATTGGTACTTCAAATTCTCTTTGTTGCAGGTTTCCACGTTCGGAGCTACTTCGTCGAAGGTTTCTGGAGCTGAGAGATCGGTTTCGGAGGTCACCAGGACACCCTTCGGTGGGACTGCAGGCTCCGGCAACAGGCTTCGCCAGCACACTTTGTCGCAACAGGCTTCGCCATGACCATACTCCGCACTGGACAAAGTTACGCTCGCGCGTGGCCCTCGCATCATTATTCCGTAGTTTGCTGTATCAGAGACCTCACGCTGAACCCCGCTATTCAGAGGTGATCGTCGCGTCTAGATTCGTTCGGAGTTCACCTTCGGCCGGATCAGTTCGAACGCCGAAGCACCCTTCGGCGGGATACTTCGCACCATACGCCGAAGGTACACTTCGGTGACCCCTTTGCATCAGACTTCGAAGCAGACAGGCTCCGACCGGTTTGCTGATTTTATTCTGTTTAAGATATTTCTTTTGGCTAATTAGATTATTTTGTGTAATCTGATTGCCTGGCGACTCCACCCCCCTTATCACGACTAAGGGTAGTCAGAACGCGACGTCGGTGCGGCGTAACGCTTAGGCTTGTCCCTAAGTATCCACACACTTTTGGATCGTTGAACTGACCCAAGTGCGGGGGCACGTTTCCGTGTCAACAACACCATGAAATGTGTTGCTATTCAATTACAGAAATACTTACATGGATCAAGCTACATATTGAGAGTACATCAAGGGAACAGAACATAATGGAAGTTGATTGGGGACCAAGTAAAGGCCATCCAAAGATAGTATATAAGTTTGGGATGTCACTTTTGTGCCAAGAGAAGGCGGAGATAAAGTTCTACACATTTTCAATTCGGACTCGGACTACTGAGACAACACCAGATTCAATCATGCATAACTATTACATGGAAGCTCCAATTTGGATGATATTGAACGTTTTGGAAAGCTTGCGAAGTCCTCTTTCCAACCAATCTAACCACACCTCTAGATTCTATCCGAGGAGATCGCAATCATCAAAACAACGCGTATTCCTTTTCTAGTCCGAACCATTTAAGCCCATGGGCCTTGTAACCGAGTTGTATTCATCTAGCGTTACCTTTGGCCGACCTCCACATGTCCCTAGCCTTATAAATACCCCCCTGACCGCCACTTTTAGATTGAGTTTTGTTTAGATCGAAGTTTAGCCTCTCTACTTTGCCGTGTAATCCCGTGATTGTCTAGTTTGCCGGATACAAGTTACAGAACTCCACCTTATTATCAATCTAAGTTGCTTCTTTATTTTGTTCTTGCTTGTTCTTCGATTGCTTGCAGGAACAAATACCCTCGTGTTTGGGTTGATCGTGCTACCGCAAGGACACGACAACCTCTAGAGTTGGTGTATCGATTGCTAAGGCGCAACACAAAAGTCTTGTACGGTTGTAGTCGAATCGTCAACATCATCTCCTTTTAATCGAACTTATCTCTTCCTCTCATCGAAAGATCAGGACACCCCGCCCCCTCATCACCCACTAGAGATACTACTGGGATTGTTATTATAATGTGCCATCAGTTGTCATCTCAAATGGTGTACCTGTAGAGTCCTCAGACCTGAGATCGTCATTTGATTCCAAAATGCGTAGTGACACACTTAGATGCTTCCTAACACTATTCCGTAATATGGTAGTAATAAGTGTTATTTTCAGGTGTGTTATGAAACATGTCTTGGGATGTGAGCGGTCAAGATGGAATTTGCCCCTCCTAATAACAGGTGAGACATCTCTGGGCCCTTCGAGGTATTGGATTTGAAAAGTGCATGGACATGCCACTATGACTAAATAGTTAGTCATGATTTGAATCTGACACTTGTTTGAGCTATCTAATAAGGGTGGCCCGAATCTTGCCTTGAGTTTGACTGATGTCGTGTGGTAAAGGGACTAGTGCTTGTGTATATCAAAGGTTTAGTGAAAATTGATTTTGTACACTTCTGAGGGTCAATATGTGCTTCTAGGTACCGCTATTGATCAGTGAGTTGGAAATGGTTTCCGGTGAATAGTCATTGGTGTATGAACCTATTGGGTCACACACTTAAGGGGATGGATTAAGAGACATGCAAAGAATTGGTTCTAGTGCAAGAGGGAGATTGATGGATATGCCCAAGAAAATTCCGTGTATCGGAAGTTCTGATAGGTAGTATTGGAAATTCTGATTATTTTCGGGACATGAGTCAGAGAGCAAAACCGACTTCGGAAGGTCCGAAGGTTGGGATCAAGACATGAATCGGAAATTCCGATTTAGAATCAGATGTTTCGATTATATTCTAGACTCGAGTCAGAGAGAAAAAGTTGCTTCGAAAGTTCCGATATTGTATTGGAAGTTCCGATGAGCTGGATTTTCTGATTTTTGGAATAAGGAAATTTATACTGATCAAAAGTTCCAATATGTGTATTGGATGTTTCGAGGTGGGCGAAAATAGATTGGATCTATTACGTGTCGTACTGAATTGAGAGACCAAAATACCCTGTCAGAAGTTCCAATCTAGGATTGGAAGTTCTGACATTGATAAAATAGATTGGATCTGTTCCAACACAAATCGGTTGTAACCGATTTGTGGGTTTCGAGATGTGGACGACCTAGGGTCCTCATGCCTATATAAAGAGAGGAGGAGGAGGCCTTAGAGAACAAGCTTGATCATAGTTTAGACCTAGCCACTAAAAACTCCTCTCCTCCCTTTCTTGATCTCAATAGTTGAGGCTGAGGATTTCCTATCTCTCATGTGCGGTGCTAGCATGCTGCCTTGGCAGGAACTCCATCCCTGTACGTGTGGATACTGTGGAGGCGTTGCTCCAATAACGATGTTCGTGGACTTCATCATGTGAACATCTACGTCATCTTCACCGATTGGATTGGCGAGTAACGGCCGGGACGAAGCGAGGATAGGCTTGATGCACCTCTTTGACATCTTCTTCCGCCACACCTAGCGCATCTCATGCTAGAAGGTAACAATCTATGATCTCACACGCGCATGGGTCTTAGGCTTAGGGCAAAAATTTTGAATTTACCGGCTAGCGTAGCTCCCCTATTCCCCAACACCTACGAGCCGTGCCACAGTGCTGACGTGCCACCGAGCTTGGTGACACGCCGGCTCAATGCCACTGCCCGATCAGCTTGCGTGAAGACAACGATGGGACGACGAGCGTGGTGAGTGATTGACAATGGTGATGAGTGATTTACAAGTATGCTAAGTTCAGTATTTGGACTTGTGATTGCCTGATGTGTTCACCAAAGGGTTCAGTGTGTGTAAGATGCATGTTTACTTGTCTTATGGTGTGTAGGACTTGGATGCTACTCGACTGTCAACACCAGGTGATCAGGGTCAGGTGGGCAGCTTGATGTCGGATGATCAAGGCCGAATGAAGTTCAGGATGATCCCAGTCATACACGTGGAGATGAAGCAAGTCATGTGTTGAAGGTTGATAAAGACAACGTGTTGACCAAGTTAAGCGAAAGGGATGCTAGTGCAAGTGATAAGGTGGCTCAAGGGATCAAGAGCGGGAGAGACTTGTTGGCGGTTAAGATCATGAAAGAGTTGACACTTGTCAAGATCAGGATAGGCTTTACTGGTTTCAGCTTAAAACGATCGGATCAACATCCATAGGTCGTGATGCGAAGCTGTAGCTTCTACGAAAGCTTCACATCAGGACAAACTATTTAGAAATAGGAATTACTATTTTTCTCAATGGGCCCAAGTTTGTAAAATCGAGTCTATGGTGAAAATGACCTGAGGGGTATTTTAGTCTTTTTGATTTAGGGTCCAGGCTATAAAAAGACTTGATCCCCTATAGTTTGAACCACCCATTTAGAAAACCATTTTCCATTTACAAAAATGTTTGGTTTAGTTTTCTTTAGGTTTTACTCCTTCCTTCTGGTTGCACCGCCATCATTGTTCTTTGGATTTGTTTTTCCTTCACTACTTCTTGCGATGGTTTTTCTCCGAGAAGTTCACCTATTCTCCGCTGGTTTATTGCATCGTTCAGGGAGTTATTTTTCGGTTTTTTGCCGATGGCTGGTTGATACTAACAGAATCTGACCCTCTCCTTCCTGGTGCGTGTAGAGAAGAATAACCTAGAACACGGAGAGAGACAGAACTAGAACATAGAGGGAAGTGGGTGGATGGAGGTCACCGGAGCACCAGCGCCGGCAGAGAGACTGGCCAGGCGCACCCAGGAACCCCACCCTTTACAAGGCGAGATTTATTTCCTGGATAACCTTACAAAATTATTTCTAATGCTTTTATATTCTAGGCCAACTAACAAGGAAACCAATCTGCCAAACTTAAGGAATAAACCAATCAAATCTCTTATTCAAAACAGCAATTCTAATATAATTAAAATAACAACTTCCCCGGCACTTCAGGCGCCCTCTTCCTTTCATGTAGGCTTCCTGTCTTCAGTAGTTCTCGCCAAGCTACTGCAATCACAGTCCTACTTGCGCACGCTAAAGCAGCCACATATTTCTTTTGGTTGCCTGACTTGTTTTAGCCATTGGTCTATTTTTCCTGCTATAAGACTACTGCTGCTCGCCGGAGTGTAGAGCATAGAAGAATGTTTTGATTTTTTTAGCTCATCGGTTTACATGCCAAAACTTTCATTTCACTGGAGCAATCCTGTACTTATCTCCGTTGGTGTTTTAATCCTTTAGATTTTGTTTCTTTCCATCTGAGGACTGCCACCGCTCGCTGTGCACGCCATGCCTATGCTGCCTTGAATCGAGCCAGGACTTAGCTTCCGCGCACCTCAGATTTTGGCGCGTGTAGCCAGCGTGCATGTGAGCCTGATCCCAGCCTACGCAAGCTTGCCCCCTGAACGTTCTTCATCGGGGCTCGGGGCATACATCTCACGCACACTGCTACTACGTTCGGTTTTTCTTTCGGAGTTTTTCTCTGCGCCGGCCAACACACAACACTAGGACAGCGTACGGTCGACATCAAACACACAGAAGTCACTTCAAGACATCCACGTCAACAAAGTGCTTCTCTTTATCTGAATTCACTATTAAATATCTTCTTGAATGAAAATATACTTGCTTGATGTATATCTGTGAGTTTCATGCGCATGGAAAGTATTTGATAAATTGGCCTTGAATGTTTACACTACAACAAAATAGGGAACTTCCGTCGGCCAAAGCCGACGGAAGTTAGCCCTTTCCCGACGGAAAAAGCTAACTTCCGTCGGCAAAAGGCTAACTTCCGTCGGCTTTTGGCCGACGGAAGCGGGTCGACGGAAGTTAGCTAACTTCCGTCGGCTGCCGACGGAAGTTAGCTAACTTCCGTCGGCCAAACCTAGCCGACGGAAGTTACCAGAAAATCTGGTAACTTCCGTCGGCCAAATCTAGCCGACGAAAATTACTTTTTTTTTCTTTTTTCTGTCGGCTGGCTAATAACTTCCGTCGGCTAATGTTGGCCGACGGAAGTTAACTAAAAATACGAAAAAAAAGAAAATTTGCAACTTTGCTGCTCCGATTGCTTCCAAAGTGGCATTCTGCTCATACTCCATCCATAGTGATGTATGAGCATATCAAATGATACAACATAAAATGAGAGGAGTTTATTCACTTTACATAAATAATATATGAAAAGCAGTAGCCACATGCCATGCTATGAAAGGCCGGGGAGGAATGCAAGAAAGCTAAGGGAAAGCATGAGAAGCATTAGAAAATATATGTATACATAAGGATGCTTGTCCACAGGAACATCTAGCCTCACAACTTTCTTAACAACTGGGGTGCCATAAATTGATGGAGTACTGTTCCAGACCCTAGATGATGCTTGTAGTACCCCCATATTCTGAAAAAGAAAGAAAATTTTGCAATGATATGATGAAGAGAAGCTTAGAGGCATGTAAACAGCCAAGCATTATGGATGTGATTCAAGCAGTCCATGACAGGAAGAGAGTATAAAAGGGACATTTATTCATGCAATGACTCCTCTGCATTAACTATTGGGAAACATATAGATGACCATATAAATGAGATTCCACTGCATGAGTTCAAGTAGTAAAAATACTGGACATATATAAATGACCATATAAAAGTTCCAGCATGGCATAGCAATTATCAGTTTATAAAAGGCACACATATAAAAAAGCACACATATGCTAGACAATTTATAGATGTATGAGATGAAAATGAAAATTGACTAACTTCTGTTCAATTGAGAACAAGCAGATGAGTACTCACATCAAGAAATGAGCACCAACATTGGTATCTTATTTGATTGTCCAGTGAGGTCTCCTGGCATTGCCCTAGAAAACGCAGCAGCAGACAAACACAGCACTGAACCGGCGTACCTCAACCTGTATGCAGCCGCAGTACCTCGTTGATAACACACCCCATCTTGGTCAGTCTCGCTAGAGCCGCCGTGTCCAGAGGCTCTCCTTCGCGCCCGCCGGCGAACTCCTCCACCTCCCTACGCAGCGCCGTCTGCCACTCGGAGTGACCAGACGAATTAAGCAGTGGGCAAACACATCACTGAACCGGCGTTGAGGGAAAAAACGCAGCGGGGTCTCAGATCTAGGGAGCATACCACATCGACGACGGTTGGGGTGGATCCTCACCGGAGTCCCACATCGACGACGACTCCTGCAACGACGGCAACGTCTGTGAGGCAAGGTCGTCATCATCTATGTCGAAGTCGAGGCGATGGCCTGGCGGGCGGTTGGAGGCGGCGGCCAGACGGCACGAAGGCGGGGAGATGCGGAGGCAACGACCAGGCGGCGCGGAGGCGGCGAGATGCGGAGGTGGCGGCTAGGCGGTGCGGAGGCGGAGAGATGCGGAGACGGCGGCCATACGGTGCGGAGTCGGCGGCGCGCGGGGAGACGCGGGGGTGGGGATTTTATTAGGGCACACGGATGAGGGTGGGGAATATTAGGGCTCGCGGGAAGTTCCGTCGGTCTGTATTGGGCCGACGGAAGTTAAGATTTACATCCCGTAACTTCCGTCGGCTGTAATGGTGGCCGACGGAAGTTAAGGGATGTGTATCGCCTCGGACCACAGACCCGTTAACTTCCGTCGGCCACAGTTAAAAGCCGACGGAAGTTATTTTAACTTCTGTCGGCTACTTCAGGCCGATGGAAGTTATTTAACTTCCGTCGGATTTTCGAAAAGCCGACGGAAGTTAAATTGGCCGACGAAAATGTTCCGTTTTCTTGTAGTGTTAGTCTCTGTCTGACTTTGAGCATTATGTGAGTGTTTTTTAAAATTAGAACACTAGTTTTTTAAGCTAGATTGTTTTTGTAGGGCTTGTGATATCTCAGACTGTCACTTCACATCATATCAGATAAGAGGGTGATAACACTAGCTTCATATGTGATTTTCAAATTTGTTTGCTTCCTTTAATTTATTTGGAGGAGCGTTAGATGTTAAGAAAAGACCATCGATTCAAAAGAATTTGTTGAGACGCCCTATTCACCCTCACAGTCACCTATTTCGGTTCTACAATTGGTATTAGAGACGGTTAGATCACCTATTATTCTTAACCGGTTTTATGATCCATAGGTGACATCGATAGACATGGTAAGATTCCTCTATTCGATGGGAAAGATTTTGCATACTGGAAGATGCGCACGGAGGCTTATCTTCAAAGCCAAGGAAGTGCTATTTGGGACATTGTTGATTTCCAATATGTGATCCCTAATACTCGTACCACTCAAACTTAGAAAGAGCAACATGATTCTAACTGAAAAGCTAAGAACTTATTATTCACAAGTTTGAGTCGGAATGAATTTGATAGGGTTTAGCACCTTCGAACTGCTAGGAAAATTTAGACTACACTTGCGGTTTTTCATGAGGGCTCTACCGAGATCAAGGCTAGGCGCAAATGCACATATAACCAAGAATATCAATTGTTTGTACAAAACCCCGATGAATTGGTAGATGCAATGTTTGAGCGTTTTGATGGCATAGTTAGCAATTTGTACTTCACTGGGACTCTAGTTTACTCGGACCATGATAGAGTGATCAAATTTCTCTATGATATAGATCGTAGCGTGTGGGAGGTGAAGATTTCTAGCATTGAGGAGTCGGCAAGTTATGATGTGTTAACTTGCGACAAGATCTTCAGTAAGCTCAAGTCCATTGAGATTATCAAGGCATCACGTCTAGGACATGGGAATTCTTTGCCTTAGTCTATGGCACTAGTTTCTAGTTCTAGCAGTGGCTTCCCAGCTGGACCAAGTACATCCGGTACTTGTGCGTTTATGGGTGTTTTTGCCTTGTCTTACCTAATCTCTGTCATAAAAGAACATGTGGACAACTTGGATGATGAGGAGCTTGCTCTCATTGTTAAGAAGTTCACCCGTTTCTACATTTATAGACATGAACAAAGGAGAGGAGACTCATGTGGGTGTGTTGAGTGTCGTGACACATTTCACTTTAAAGCTGATTGCCCAAAGCTCAAGAAGAGGGAGGAGAGTTACCACATTAAACACTAAAATATAGACAAAAAATCTTTCCGCAACAAAACCGGAGACAATTTGGCTAAGAGAGCAGCTAAAGAAATATCTAGAGCTTTCATGGCAGCCCTCAGTGATATCGACACTTCATCGAGTGAGGCACAGAGCTCTGAGGTGGATGAGCCAAGAGAGCAGGAGTAGAAAGGGAAGGACTTTACTGTGTAATTTCAAGTGTTATTAGTTTGATTTTGGTGATTAATGATAAACCTAATTGTGTTGAGACTAATATTTTATTAAGTATTTATTTGTTTAGTCTCATTGGGATATAAAGATAGAAATGTTAAGAGGTACACACTAAATTACTTGTTGTATTAATTTATGCCTCTTGCATGAATAGAATATAGAGTGGACTCCTCTTTTAATCTTGATTAAATATGCTCATATGCTTTTCATCTACAATCATATGTAGGCATATCTTGAGGGGGATCTCACTATATATTACATGATTTGTTAGAATTTAATTAATATAACATCTTCATTTTGAAATGAATATATCATGTAGTTAACACTATCTATATATTTATAATGATTGAACCTAATCATGATTAAGATACCCACTAATAATTTGGGGGTTACAAATGGTGATTGATGAGCCCTATTCATGACCAGTTATAAGCATAACAGTCATATCATGGTTAATGACTCTAGGTAGTAATGACCATATTAATCATACAATCATAGAGTTTTAAACAGCGACTGTATCTTGATGGCGACCATCCGACTGCCTGTAGTCGGGAAGGACTCCTCAATGCTAAACTTATGAACCCTTGGACTGTCGACTGCTAGCAGGCTAGTTGATATTGACTTTTGACTAATTGTCTTTAATGTTATGTCTTGTGGCCCCTCTTCTACTCGGGCTTCACAAATCCACTCGGGAAGTAGCCCAGGATCATATTTCTGACACACATATATATGAGACTAACATTTTCTCTTAAGTATTGTTCATTTTAGTCTCATTTATTTGCAAATATGAAGATCATGACGATATGCATATGTTATTATATTCACATTCTTGTTGCATGTCTTCGACATACATTATAAGATAAACTTTTCCATATGCTTATTTTGAATATGTGTATATAGGTTCTTCACACATACACAAATGCACATATTTAGAGGAGTTATTCTTATATGTTGAATGTGCATAGTATTAATTCATGTTCTCCTATTTCTTCATCTATACTCGTGCATATGGTTTTCTTAGATATATTTTGTATGCACATATTCATGGGGAGTATAAACCATGTTTAGTTATATATGCACTTGATCCATATTCTTCGCATACATTTTATAGAGAATTTTAATTTAAATTAGAATTTAGATGTGAGTATTTGACACTTGTGGTGTTAATACCTACTCAACCAATCTATTCACATATTTCTTTTGTGACGGTTGGTCAACAAGTGAAGGTTGACAACCAAACTTTTGGACTAATGGATTTCCTTAAAGCTATGTAAATAAATAGGTCCATTTGTAGGGAGAATATTAGATGACATCTTGCATTAATGGTCATCGGTTTAGAGTCATCATCACGGGTCGATGAGAATAGAGGTTGATCAAGGTTTCAACGTAGGATGGTTTGGCCGAATGATCACATGAATTTATCCCAAGTTGGATAAGCACAAGGCAAAGGTACAATGCAGCTAAGGATATGTTTCTTAGTTTTTTACCGGTCTTGGTATTTGTAGTAAAGACTGGATTACTAGATTGGCGTCGTACTATTAAGAGGGGTCATTGACTAGTAGCTTGATTTGAACCGTTTGCAAATTTCTTAATATCAATGCATCATCTTTTTACTAAGCATGCACATTTAGATTTTGTCTAGCTTGAGTAAAATATCCGAGAATGATCTTGACCCGTTTGGTACTCAACTAGAGTCTTTAGCATGCATGTGTTGAAACTTTCTTAGAGGTATTTCATGCATTGTTTGTCCACCCATGATTATCGTAATAATCGGTTTTGTGGACAAAGAGAGATGTGGACATATCAAAAGAAATGTTCAAGCTTGTGTTGAGAGTCCTCTCAAGTCTCAAATAGAGTGGAAAGTGGATATGTGCAGTTGGAATGAGTTGTCCTTTGTGCACATGTCGGGTATAATGTCTTTGACACTTCGAGCCTTTTATCACAGATAAAGGTTGGATTTCTTGGATGGAAATCATATTGATTGTGTAAACCTTAAAATTATCTTTCCATAGAGTTCAAGATCGTCAATTTCAAGCACCCAAGCTAAAGTTATCATTGTTTTACAGAGTTTCAATCATGTTATATTTGACATGCAGTCTCACTGAGGTACACAGTTTGGTCTGACCGAAATAGTTTGGTTAGACCATTGTTTTTTTCCGGTCTGACCGAAGTGGATACAGAGAGCCTAAGTCCCGGATGGGCGATCTGACTAGGCCTAAGGCCGATCTGACCTAAGTGGTCGGTCAGACCAAACACACCACGTTGGTCTGACCGAACTCAGTGTGACGTCAACTATAACTGTCAATTTTTTATTCGTTGAGCAAAAGTTCAGTCTGGTCGAGAATTGTACTTCGGTCTAACCGAAAGAGTGCATAGTTTGGGATTTCGTCCCCAACGGCTAGTTTTTTGGTGTGGGCTAGAAAAGGGTGTGAGTTGGGTTGGTTTTGTTGTTTCTCCTAGTTGTATTGAAGGCATACATGTGAAAGCAAACCTTAGTGAGCATATTGTGCATATTTGCTTTAGTGAAGTCACTCCTCTCCTCTACTGCAAGATTTGAATCCAAAGTGCATTAGTTGTATATAGAGAGTTGTAGAGGAAAGATTCTAGTGATTGTACATGAGATTGAGCCTTTAGCACTCGGTGAGAGTCAATTGAGTCTTGGCTTATTACTCTTGGTGTTTGCCGACACCTAGATAGCTTTGTGGTGGTTGTGGACTGGTGATCTCTCCAAGAAGATTGTGGAGGAGACTCAGTTGTGTTTGTGAGTGGCTTGGTGTTTGCCACCTCAGGAGTGGAGCAAGAACAACCTTAGTAATCGAGGCTTGGAAATTCTCTCTGGATCCACTCCCACTTTACCCACTCCTTGACGAAGGGGTTTGGAAGATCGGTGGTTGAAAGGGGGAGTAGGACTCACCACAACAGTGACATAGGAAGCCAGCAAGCTTTCTAACATCTCATGAAATATATTGTGTCCTCATTTGTGGTTTGTATATTGTACTCATTTACATATATGTAATATACCTTTCATAGAATTATTTTGATTGCTTGTCACCCTAGGCTTGCAAACCTCAACATAGGCCTAGCTTTTGTACACTTAATGGAGACTAGTTGTTTTAGGGCTTGATTGTGCAAAACCGATTTGTTTTAGCTTTTGTATATAGTAATCGGTTTAGTCAAAAAAAATTAAAGCCACCTATTCACCCCCTCTAGCCGGCCTCCTTGATCCGACAAGTGGTATTAGATCTTGGTCACTCATTTTGTTTATTTTACCGTCCCGAGAGAAAATGATGGCTTATAGAGATGTAGTGTACCTGGGTGGTGACCCTCCTATATTTGATGGCACAAATTATGCACATTGGAAATACCGCATGATTTCTTATTTTAGAGACATGAGCCAAAAAATTTGTGGATTGTAAATGTGGGATTTTCTCAGGCTTTGGATGACCTTCCCCTAACAAAAGAATAAAAGAAATGCATATAATCAATGCTCAACTAACTAACGCTCTATTCTGTGCTTTGAGTAATGATATGTTTAATGAAGTATACCATCTCGAGAGTGCTCATGCTATGTGGACAAACCTCAAAGAAAAATATGAAGTGTCCACAATTATTGAGGGTCGTTGCAAGCATGAGAAGATCTCGGGAGAAAATTCCACATCCCCAAGTGATGATGACGAGCTTTCAACACAATCCACATAACCTCATTTCTTTCTTTCAAATGGTAAGAATGAGGTAGACACAAACTCTCATCATAATGTTAATAGTAATGTTAGCAATGATAATTATTGTAATGATTTATCATATGATGATCTTCTTGATATGCTTAGGGAGGCTAGTGAATTTGTTACTAAAGAGAAGAAGAAAAATAAATTTTTAGAGCAAGAGCTTGTTTTTTAAAAGATTGAAATGAGGATCTAAAAAATTCTTATAAGACCCTTAGTGGCTCTTATGAGGAGATGAAAGAAGCTTATGAGTCTCTTCTTATTGACAACGCATTTAGTAAGCCAAAAGTGGACATAGGCACTACGTGTAATTTAATTCATGACATGCCATGTACAACTAGCCCGTGCATTACATCTAAGGATAGTGTGTCCACTTCTTGTGATGACTTAGTAGATGCACCTTATATCTCAAATATAAATAAAAATATTTGTCCTTCCTCTATATATGTTGTCACTAACCTTGTAGAAGAAAATAAGAAATTACAAACCCAAGTCAAAGAATTGAAAGAAAACTTGGATATGATATACAAAGGGAAGGTCACACTTGAAGAAAACCTAAGCAAGCAAAAGAGCCTTAATGACAAGTGTACAATTGGTTTCCACCACAAGAAGAACATTAAGAATATATGTCACATACCAAGACATCCAATAAAGATTCAACACTCAAGAATTGATTGCAAGAAAGATATGAATGATAAGTGCAAATCACAAAAGTTTAGGTTAACCGACAAGAGGCAAGAAAACAAGACAAGCCATAGAGGTCAAAATCTAACTTGCTACAATTGCCAGGAAAATGGACCTATTGGTAAAAATTGTCCCATGGGCAACGCTCCTTATGCGTAATTGGATCTAACATTTATGGATCCAATTTTTTTGTGACCAAAATGTGCTTTAATGAGAATTTAGGTAACTAGAGAGGCATCAGAGGCTTGGCTTATGCAAGAAAAAGATGGTTTTCAGCAAATCAAAAATTGGATCCAAGCAAAACGATGAACGATTCACATCAAGAACTAATGCTATCTCTCGGTAATATGTTTCAATTATGAACATTCTTTTATATTGCCTTGTGGAGGTGATATTCCATTGGAACTATTTAATATTATCTTTGTTTTGCTCATGTTATATCACTTCTTTATACTTTCAAGAGCAAGAATGAGTTATGGCATATTATGGTGTGGTTCTGAATTCATATTCATTTTTATCAAATTTATTTGTATGCCAAACTCACTGAGTACTAGTATTGACTATTTCAAAACAAGCCATTTAAACCTAAAGCTGAAAATTTATAAGTAATAGTTTTGACATAAATCCCTAATTCTAATCTGTGTTAAATTGTGTTCCAAATATTTTCCATTACTTGTACTTAAATAAAAATAATTTGCAAGGTAAATGAATTTATTGCATAAAGTATAATTCCTATTATCTTGTTTTGACATTTAAATTCCAATTTTTTGTATAAATATTTCTAAAATAAATTTCAAAATGGATTCAAAACAAAAATGGTTGTGTTAGATGCTTGAAACATATTTGGTTTTAACAAGTTTATCAAAATGCCAACCAGTCAAAAGTTATTTGGACTTGAAACTCATTAAAAATTCTCTTTTGACCCAAAATAGTCACCTACAAGTACCTAGTTAAGTTTCATCTCTTAAATTTAAATAAATACATTCTATCAGTCCAAAATTACACTAAAAATTCATACGCATCATTACACTTCATATCAATAATCTTTTCGTTTGCGTTCTTTGCTTTTTGGATGAAGAATTTTCAAAAGCAAGCTTATGTAGCTCTTGTGGTTATAATTGATTCTCTATCTACTTCTCGTATTCCTTGAGCTAAAGTGCAAAAGGCATCAAGGGGGAGTGATATATATTATATTCATTATATCATATTTATGCATTCTTTACTCCCTATATATACATATTCAAAATGATGCAAGAATAGCCTTTAAAAAGGAGTCCATTTGGTCAAATGTCAAAAAATCTTATTCAAATGGCCAAAGTTTGTGAAAAACCCTTCAAAAGTACTTAAAAATGTATTTAAATGATTCGACATGCTTTTGCAATACCAATTATCATTTACAAAATCAAATTGCAAAATTTGTCTTAAAAGGGATGTTATATGATCTTGTTTTTGCCTAAAGTGATTTATTCTCCTATATCAAATTCTATCGAGTTTTTGAAAAAGTTCCTAATCGAATACATTTATAGTTGGTCTTTTAAAATATTTTTCTATTTAAAATATTTCCAAAAGTCCAACAGTTTGATAGTTATAGTATTTTGAATTTCAGCTAAAATCTTGCTTTTACCAAAAGTGACATAAACTTGATTTCGGTGATTTCAGCCTTTTGGAGCCAATTTTTTGTAACTCCTAGTTTGAAATGGTATTTATAACCTATCCAAGTATTTTTCAAATATAAAACTCAAACAAATTCATATTTGGTAAGGTTTTGGGCGGTTGACTCAAATTTACTCCTTTAAAAGCATACAAGCTTTTTATCATATATTCAGCATAAAAAATGATTATTTTAAAACAATCTTTTTGGAAAATCTTATAATTAACCTAAAGTTCATTTTTGAAAATTTTTAAATCATTTGTATTTGATTTGCCAAAGTTTTGACTTTTTCTCACTTTGTTAAGTTTGCTGAAAAATTTCAGTCCTAGAAGACACACTTTTTGCCATATCTTCTCAATGAAAATATATTTTTCAGAAATTCTTTTTGTAAAATATTCTCAGAAGTACAAAGATAATTTATACAAAATTTCAAATCATTTAGAGTTGATTTTCTAAATTGTTTGACTTTTTCTCACTTTGTGCAGCTGAAGAAAGCAGAACTTGAATAGTTTCTGACTGAATTATGATTTCTGTATCTCAAAATGGGTTACAAACTGGAAGTAGCATACATTATGAATTTTGATCCTATATAGTTTTACTTTATTTTAAAAAAAATCAGAATTTATGGAGGTCATATAGATACTTTTTAGGTGATCTTTCTAACCCAATTTTGAGTGTCAAAAGTCTGAAAATCTGAAATTTCAGTTTTGCTTAAACATTTTGATTTTTGTATCTCCCTTATGATTGAGATCTGGATAGGGCTCCCAAAACTAAAGTTGTGTATTCCTCCACTCTCTATCTCCTGGATTTATTCTAGATTTTTTGGAGCTAATATTCATAAAATTTCACATGTTAAAAGAGACAGTTTTGTTACCCTCTTTTCAGCTGAAATTGAACTCAAAAGTACATAAACTTGCTTCTCTAAATCTGAGGTTAAATCCTTGGCAAATTAAGATCTCTAAAGCATGGAGTTCTTTGTCAAATAAAGTTTTATAAATTTTTGAGTTCTTTTGGATATGTTCCTTGCTTGAACTTCAATTGCTCTCAACCATATATCATATATGCACTCAAATGACATTCACATTGATAATTTTTAAATTGCATTGACCTTGCCATTTTAATTCAAGTTGATCAATCAAATTTTTGAAAACTACCTTCTTACATACCAATACATTAAGTTATATATACAAGTGGTATTCTAAATGAATGGTACTACCTCTTGATCATCTTGAACTCGGTGTTTGCATAATGCTTTCATTATTTGCCAAGATCATATCTTTGACCAAGCTCCTCCTAGAATCTCCTTGACCAAGTTCCTCTAATGCCCATACACCTTTATCAATGCCTATGTAGAGAATCTTTGGGGTAAAAGTTCAAGTGGCTAAACCTCTCTTTTCTACAAGTGGAGTCCATTTTAAAGTCTCTTATCCAAGATAAAAATCAACAATTAAGGGAGAGCATTTCTCTTGTATCTTCAAAAGAAAATTTTGCTTAGATACAAACAAAATTATTTAAAGAAATAATTGATCTTCTTAGTTCCTTGTCTCTTATCTTTTTCTTGAGCAAATTTTATTTCTTTTATTTCGTTCTTTTCGGTGATTAATGCCACAAGGGGGAGAATGTTTAAGGATCCTAGATTTGCTTACTCCAAGAAAGAGGGAAATATTTGAGGATACCACATCAACTTGGTGCATATCATGAAAACAAACATCTCATTAATAGACTTTGCATCCTATATGCACCATAATTTCTAACATGTCATTATCATATATTATACTTGCATTTATCATTAACCTGTATTTATATAAATCAAATGTATATTCTTTCATATCTTGTTGATTTATATCGAAGTTAATATTCTTCAAATCTAAATGTGGTTATTATCAAAGGATTTGTCATCAATCACCAAAAAGGGGAGATTGTAAGTTCAAGTGTTATTAGTTTGATTTTTGTGATTAATGACAAACCTAATTGTGTTGAGACTAATATTTTATTGAGTTTTTATTTGTTTAGTTTCATTTGGATATGAAGATAGAAATGTTAAGAGGTACGTGCTAAATTATTTGTTATCTTAATTGATGCCTCTTGCATGAATAGAATATAGAGTAAACTCCTCTTTAAACTTGATTAAATACGCTCATATGCTTTTCATGTACGATCATATGTATGCACATATTGTGGGGGAGCTCATTATATATTACATGATTTGTAATAATTTATTTAATATGACATCTTTATTTTGAAATGAATATATCATTTAGTCAACACTCTCTATATATTGATAATGATTGAACCTAATCACGATAAGATCGAAATACATGGAGATAAAATCTATTTGTAACACCCTTCATCTCATGTACATGTTTGATAGGTTCAAATGTTATTTTCATGTTACAGGCATATTGTCGTTGCGTACGAATAAAATCTCACTACGAGGGTAGCCATAGTGAGATTTGAATAGGTTTGACGGCGAGCTTGTTCTACTGACTCAATGGTTATCTCTAGTAAAGAGAAAGAGACAAGGCTTTTTAGACAGGTTCGGGCCTCCCGGAGGATAATAACACTACTCTTGTGTGTATATGATTGAGATAAAGGGCTCTCTCTTGAGAACCTAAGAAAACGTGTATGAAAAGACGTGTCTTTTGCAGGCTCCCTCCTATCCCTTTATATAAGAGGGATCAGGGGTTACAAATGATGATTAAAACGCTAATGATTCGGGGGTTACAAATGGTGAGTGATGAGCCCCATTCATGACCAATTATGAGCTTAATGGTCATATCATGGTTAATGACTCTAGGTGGTAATAATCATATTAACCATACAATAATGGAGTTTTAAAGAGCGAACTGTGTCTTGATGGCAACTGTCCGACTGCCTGTAGTCAGGAAGGACTCACGAATGCTGAACTTGGGAACCCTTGGACTATCAACTGCTAGCAGGCTAGTTGACATTGACTGTTGAATAATTGTCTTTAATGTTGTGTCTAGTAGCTCCACTTCCACTCAGACTTCACAAATCTACTCGGGAAGTACCCTAGGATCATATTCCCGACAACAGCCCCAAAGCTTCTTACGGTACGTAGATGAAGTCCAATAGTTGGAAGGAAATTCATAGCTTTGTTTTGGCTAATAATTACATGATTTGCTGACGTGGAGTTGTGTTTAAGAAACACTCAAGCGTAATGCGATCATTATCAGGATGAGCCTGAAACACCTATCAAAATGATTGACGGTGAGCCAATCAGAACCGAGTGGTTGACTGAGCACTTCGTGGAGCCACTCCAGGGGTCGATGGTTCGTATTCAAGTTCAAAGCACGAAACTTCATGCTGTCGGTGGAAACTCACGTACTCGGGATTGTCTAAGCGTTGTATCCTACAACGTGCATGGACCACATCTGGGTAGGGTGGCTGACAAACATGGAGGAGTCTGAAGTGGGTCATCTCTACCCAAAGGTATAAGAGATTGTTAATGTCCTCATCAAAGACTTGGAGGCATATCCTATCTAGTAGCAAAAAATAGGACAAAAGCAATGTACACATGCATTTTGATTTTCAAATGATGTAATGCTTTGTATTTCATGAACATGCACTGTTCTCGATCACTTGTAATGAATTTCCAACCATTTGATATAGCTTAAGTCCGTATCAAAGGGAAACTTAGGCCGCATACACGATGTTTGGGACCATCGACGTCACAAAGTCATTGGAAATAACATTTGAATAGATAAGGAAAACATCGAAAAAATGAATGTGTACTGTGTTTGATTATTTGCAATGA
Source organism: Zizania palustris (assembly GCA_019279435.1). NCBI lineage: Eukaryota > Viridiplantae > Streptophyta > Magnoliopsida > Poales > Poaceae > Zizania > Zizania palustris. The sequence continues at coordinate 32,281,396 of JAAALK010000082.1, forward strand.
AATTATGACTGTTTTGGTATAGCTTAGGTCTATTAGCATAGGAAAACTTAGGCCACGTGCACGCTGTTTAGAACCATCGGCGTCACAAAGTAGTCAAGAATGACATTTAGACTCAATCAGGGCAAATAGGAAAATAAATGTCCAAGCCCCCGAGTGGGCAAAAGGGATCAACAATAACCAAGTCAGAGCAGAACAGGAGCTACAGGTTAGAGTGATAAAGATGCAAGAACTCTAGGCGAATGGTAAAATAAAAGCCCAAGCCCCCGAGTGCGCAAAAGGATAAACAATAACCAAGTCAGAGCAGATCATGATCTATAGGTTAGAGTGATAAAGATGCAAGCACTCGGTTTTGAGGAGAAAGATGAAGGAAAATCAAATCCAAAAGATTAAACATCTTTGTTAATCTAACAAATAAGAACTTATCATATTAATCGCCAACAAAGGTCATACTTCTAAATATGATCATGGCACCAATGGGAACTTGATTGTTGATCTTGCTAACATCAGCCATCAAATCGATTGCAAAACACAAATCGCTCCCCTACCTGGCGTGCCAGCTGTCGTCGCATATGAACAATAATAGCCTATGGGGGTACCCGTAGTGAGATTTGGTTAGGTTGGACGGGGAGCTTGTGCTACTGACTCAATGGTTATCTCTAGTAAAGAGATATAGACAAGGCTTTTTAGACAGGTTCGGGCCTCCTAGAGGATAATAACCTTACTCTTGTGTGTGTATGATTGAGAGAAATGGCTCTCTTGAGAATCTAAGAAAGCGTGTATGAAAAGATCTGTCTTTTGCAGGCTCCCACCGATCCATTTATATAAGAGGGATCGGGGGTTAAAAATGATGATTAAGACACCCACTAATGACTCGGGGGTTACAAATGGTGAGTGCTGAGCTCCATTCATGACCAATTATGAGGATAATGGTCATATCATGATTAATGACTCCAGGTGGTAATGACCATATTAATCGTACAATCATGGAGTTTAAAGAGTGGACTGTGTCTTGATGGCGACCGTTCGACTTCCTACAATCAGGAAGGACTCCTGAATGCTAAACTCGGGAACGTTTGGACTATCGACTGCTAGTAGGTTGGTTGATGTTGACTGTTGACTGATTGTCTTTAATATTGTGTCTAGTGACCCCTCTTTCACTCGGGCTTCACAAATACACTCGGGAAGTACCCTAAGATCATATTCCCTATACATATATATATATATATATGAGACTAACATTTTCTCTTAAGTATTGTTCATTTTAGTCTTATTCATTTGCAAATATGATGATCACAACGATATGCATATGTTATCATATTCACATTATTGTTGCATGTCTTTGACATACATTATATGATAAACTTTTCCATATGATTATCTTGAATATGTGCTTATAGGTTCTTCATATATACACAAATGCACATATTTAGAGGAGTTATTATTATATGTTGAATGTGCATAGTATAAATTCATTTTCTCCTATTGCTTCATCTATACTCATGCATATGGTTTTCTTAGATATATTTTGTATGCACATATTAATGGGGAGTACAAACCATGTTTATTTATATATGCACTTGATCCATATTCATCGCATACATTTTATTGAGAATCTTAATTTAAAGTAGAATTTAGATGTGAGTACTTGACATCTTTTTCACTAAATCTCAATGAATCATCCTTTTCACTAAGCATACACATTTAGCTTTGTCTAGCTTGAGTAAGATATCCGATAAGGATCTTGACCTGTTTGGTACTCAACTAGATCTAGAGTCGTTAGCATGCATGTGTTGAAACTTGCTTAGAGGTATTTCATGTATTGTTTGTCCACCAATGATTATCGTCATAGTTGGTTTTGTGGACAAAGAGAGAGGTGGACATATCAAGGAGAATGTCCAAACTTGTGTCGATAGTTCTCTCAAGTCTAAAATAGAGTGGAAAGTGGATATGTGCAATTGGAATGAGTTGCGCTTTGTGCACATGTTTGGTATAATGTCTTTGAGAGTTCGAGCCTTTTATCTAAGATAAAAGTTTGATTTCTTGGATGGATTGATTGTGTATACATTAAAATTATCTTTCCATAGAGTTTAATATCGTCGATTTCCAACACCCGAGTTAAAAGTTATCGTTATTTTACTAAGTGTTAGTCGTGCTATTTTTGACCTGCGATCTGACCGAGGTACACAGTTCGGTCCGACCAAAATAGTTTGGTTAGACCATTGTTTTTCCGGTCTGACCGAAGTGGGTACAAAGAGAAAATTTTTGGGGGTGTCCAGTTCTCTGCTAAAGTCCTGCATGGGCGGTGTGATGGGCCTAAGCCTGGTCTGACCGAAGTGGTCAGTCAGACCGAACTCACCACGTCGTTCTGACCAAAGTAACTATGACTTCAACTATATTGGTCAATTATTTAACCATTGAGCAAAAGTTCGGTCTTACCGAGAATTGTACTTCGGTCTAACCAAAAGTGTGCAGTGTTTGGGATTTCAGCCCCAACGGCTAGTTTTTTGGTGTGGGCTATAAAAGGGCATGAGTTGGGTTGGTTTTGTTATTGCTCCTGGCTGTATTGAAGGCATACATGTGAGAGCAAACCCTAGTGAGCATATTATGCATTATTTGCTCTAGTGAAGTCACTCCTCTCCTCTAGTGCATGATTTGAAACTAAAGTGCATTATTTGGATATAAATAGTTGTAGAGGAAAGATTCTAGTGCTTGTGCATGAGATTGAGACTTTCGCACTCGGTGAGAGTCAAGTGAGTCTTGGATTATTACTCTTGGTGTTTGCCGACACGTAGATAGCTTTGTGGTGGTGTTGGACTGGTGATCTCTCTGAGAAGATTATGAAGGAGACCCGGTTGAGTTTGTGAGTGGCTTGGTGTTTGACACCTCCGGAGTGGAGCAAGAACAACGTTAGTGATCGAGGCTTGGGAAGTCTCTCCGGATCCACTCCCACTTTGCCCACTCCTTGACGAAGGGGTTTGGATGATCGATGGTTGAGAAGAGTAGAACTCACCTCAACGGTGACGTAGGAAGTCGGCAATCTTCTGAACATCGGGTGATATATCTTTTGTCCTCATTTGTGATTTGCATATTGTTCTCATTTACATACTTGAAATCTATCTTTCATGGAATTATTTTGATTGCTTGTCACCCTAGATTTGCAAACCTCAACGTAGGCCTAGATTTTGTACACTTAGTGGAGACTAGTTGTTTTAGGCCTTGATTGTGCAAAACCGATTTGTTTTAGCTTCCACATATAGTAATTGGTTTAGCCAAAAGTTTTTCAAAAGACGCCTATTCACCCCCCCTTAGGTCAGCCTCCTTGATCCTACACACTAGCCTTTGCTTCATGGCCAAAAACATCAACGATTGTGACAATGAGCCAGACTCCATAGAGGTAATGCTATCCTATGACCAACTTTTAGTTAAGGTTGATAATTTTAATGATACTTTGGTTAGTTAGGATAGGTTACTTTTGAAAGTTGTGCGTGAACTGAAAGAACTTAGACCTAGATATGAATCTGCTACAACTGAACCTAGATAGGTCTAAGATGAATGATGCTGATTATGAGTCCTATTTAACTATCATATGTGAGCTTGTCGAGCTGCGTTCTGTGCATGCTCAAGTCATCAATCGGTTTGAGAATGTGAAGAAGAAGGTCATTATGGAGGAGTCTAGACCCTCTTCTTTAGATTCTTGTTTGAAATGTCCTTTTCTTATTGAAAGTATTGACTTAAGGGACAAGCATGTTGAGGAACTAGAGTCTAGTTTGGACAATGTTGAGAGTTCGAAGGATGTGTAGCCTGATTGTTCCACCTGCACTATACTTCAAGAAAAACTCAATTTTTCTAGAGGGAAAGTTGAAAAACTCATGACAGAAAATGAGTACCTTCTTTCTATCGTTAAGAAATGCTCTGAAGGGAAGGGAAGATTATATTTGCTCTTGGCCAAGACCAAGATGTGTGCTGATTGGGATGGTTTGTCTCTAGGGTTGGGTTTTGAGAGAACCACACCAGATAGGAAGGTAAAAACAATGTTCACTCCACCCACTACTATTGAGAAGGAAAAAGCCAAATTAGACACTCCACTAAAAGCCAAGAAACATATCCAGTCCTCCAAAATGAAGGTACCTCCTCCACCTAAGAGAGCATCTCAGCCAAAACCAACAGAGCATGTGAGGAATGCCCAAGTTACCAATGTCCCAGCCCCAAGAAGATCTTTTATTGCTCATATTGTCAGAGGGTGAGTCATTTGATTGGTTTTTGCTTTCGTCGCATGAAGGATGAGCGACGCACTTAAGAGTTGAGTTCATGTGACATGTATCATCTACCTATTGGTATACATGAGCATATCTCTCACTTTCATTCCCATGCTACCGAGGCTCCACATTTTCACTGTAGAGGATTTGCCCAGCGCAAATCTTACCATGACTCATATGGTACTAGATCTTGTGTAAGAGGTTTTGATCCTCGACAAGTTGGGAAACCTCGTCCTGTTTCTAGCTTTCATCATGTTGGTAGACCGCGCAGTTTTTATCATGATTCGAGCCCCACTTATATGTAGTCTACCTCTTTTACTTCTGCCCCTTGAGTCTCTCAGTGATGGATTCCTAGAAAATTTTTCACTTACCTCAGCACTGAGCACTCGAGATGTTATCTCCATGTGTAGGTGCCAGACGGAGGCTTGAAGAATAAGTGGATCATCGATTTCGGTTGTTCGCACCATATGATGAGGAAGTCATCACGGTTCTCTAGCCTTGCCTTGATCAAGCGACGTGAGTACATCTCCTTCAAAAACAATCAAAGAGGTAGAGTGAAAGGTAAAGGAATGGTAAGGATCAATGAAAACTTCACTCTCAAAGATGTTGCATTGGTTGAGTATTTTGGATACAATTTGCTATCAATATCCCAACTTCTTGATGAGGGCCTAGAAGTGTGTTTCAGACACAATACTTCTCAAGTTCTTGATTCTTCTGGCGCTTTAATTTGCAAGATTTCAAGAATAGGGAGAGTTTTTGGAACTGATTTTTCTAAGTCTCTTGGTTCTTCTCATTATTTAATTGCTAGACCTTTTTTGAGCTCTTTATGTGGTATAGGAGATTAGGGCATATGAGTTTTGACTTGCTCACTCGTCTGAGTGTCCTAGGCTTGATCTAAGGATTACCCAAGCTTAGGTTTGAGAAGACTCTTGTTTGTGCTCCTTGTCGACATGGAAAGATGGTGCTGCCACTCACTCACTAGCTAATCTAGTGATGGCTCAACAACCTGGGGAACTACTTCATATGGACACAATTGGTCCATTTAGAGTAAGTTCGGTCAAAGGAAAATGGTATGCCCTTGTCGTCGTAGATGACTACTCCCGTTATTCTTAGGTCTTCTTTCTTGCAAGTAAGGATGAAGTGTTTTCACACTTTCAGAGCTTATCTTTAAGACCGTTTAAATAACTCCCTAGTGCATTGAAAGAAATCAGAAGTGATAATGGCACCGAGTTCAAGAACAGTTTCTTTGATGACTTTTTCTTGGAGCATGGCTTGGAACATCAATATTCTGCTATGTGGGTTCCTCAACAAAATGGAATTGTTGAGAGAAGGAACCGCACTCTAGTGGAGATGGCTAGGATGATGCTCGATGAGCATAGAACTCCTAGAAGATTTTGGGCCGAGGCCATGAGCACCGCTTGTTACATCTCTAACCAGATTTTCTTGCACTCATTTTTGAATTTGACATCTTATGAGCTGCGTTTTGGAAGGAAGCACAAGGTGACACACTTGAGAGTTTTTGGTTACCCGTGCTTCATTCTAAAACACGACAATCTTGACAAATTTGAGTCACGTTCTTTTGATGGTATCTTTTGGGATATTCTCCTCATGGCCATTCATATCATGTTTTTAACCTTGATACTAACACTATCATCGAATCATGTGATGTGACTTTTGATGAATATTCTCCATGTGTTAGTACCTCTTTTGATCTTGCCAGTGAGTAGGATATGGATAAAACCATTTTTGAAGAGGAAGATCCATCAGACTTCAGAGAGCACGAGGATGGTCTCCTACTACCCACTATGGCAACCCTGAAGCAGACCCTGCATCCTTTACTTTGGCAAGAGTTGAGGGGGAGATTCTATGTCGACAAGAAGCCTCTATTCACATTTAGCGTCAACATCCTCCAGAATTATGGATAGCAAAAAATGGCATTAATGGTCAAGATTATCAAAATATCAATTTTGGTAATTTGGGCCGAAAATACACAAGTCCTAGTATAGGCCGAAGCCCTATAGTGCCAAAGGCCCATCAAACGTTGGGTTTCGGAGGCCTGTTAGCGGCCTGCTAGCTTTGGCCTGAAGGCCCTTCGGAGGTCTACCTCGGTGAAGCTTTGGCCAGAGAAGCAAGCTTCGGCGAGGCTACTGAAGGCCCACTTTAGGCCAGCTTCGGAGATAGAGTTTGAGTCTGATTCTGGCTGTTTTTATCCCTAAACTTGATTAGGCCATGAGAAACCAAGTGAGGTCTTAACTGTGGTTTTAGTTTATGATGAGTGATTGACGAAGTTGGTTTTTGGAAGTGTATGTGTGTCTGTGCTTGTCTCGTGTGTGCAGGGTTGAGAAACTCATCAACTGTAGATGGTAAGGGATCAGGGTTAGACAGGGAATCTAATGCCAGATGGTGGAGGATGTCCGCCGGAGTTGAGAGTGACCTCAGATGTACGCATGGAGACGAAGCAGGACATGGGATAACAGTTGATCGAGATGAGGTGTCGTTCGAGTCAGCGAAAGGGATGCTAGTACAAGTGACAAGGCGGCTCGAGAGATCGAGAGCGGGAGAGACTTGTTGGTAGTCGAGTTCACGGACTGATGACGATCGTCGATGATCTAGGTGGCTTTGTCGGTTTTTGGTGAAAATTGTCTCATCTCTAAATGTTTTTAAATTCTAATAATTAGGAGTTTATTTTCGTTTAGTAATTTAGATTAAGTGTAAAATTTTAGTATTTTTCGGAATTTTCAAAATTCTAAAAATATATTAAAAGTATAAGGTCAAAGTTGTAATAAATTACAGTCAAAATTTGGGTATTTTTTTAGAATGTGCTATTCTGGAAATACTCCATGGTCTTTTAATTAAACTGAAAAAACTCAAGGGTTTCTTTGTAAGTTTCCCCCCTAGGGTGTGCCTATTTAAAGGCCTCCATGCCCAAGGGTTAGGGTTGCCCACTTTAATGAACCAGAAATTTTTCTTTTAGCCTTGCATTACTCTTCTCTCAAATTTTTGTTCAGCTTTTGGATTAAAGTTGTGAAAGTTTTTCTGTATTATGATTCTATTTTCCCGGTTATTACTTCTTACCATGAATAGTGCTTTTCCTGTTTATTTTGTTGCTGAACGAAGAGATGTTCGCTGACGTTTGTCTGCAAGTTCTGGAAGCATGGATTGCGCCGCCTCTCTCTATTCAGCTTGATTTTCCTTAGAAATCTCTGGAGTTCCTGTGTTCGTGTCTACCCATCAAATATGTGTGTAGTCATATCTTTCCATTTTCAGAGAAGAAAGTTTGGATTTGACTTGTTTTGGAGATTTTCAAGTGATGATCTTTCTCTGCCGATGAACATGTTTGAAGGTCTGTTTTGGCTGAACTTGTGTTGAGTTGCCATAGATCCTTCTGTGTGCTTGAAATTTCAGTAGATCTGCGCAAATCAGTTTCAGTTCTTGAGACTAATTGTTAACTAAGAACAATCAGCATGATTGTCTTCCAAAAGGGAGGAATTCTGTTTGTTTCTTATCAGAATTGATTTCTAGGACGCTTGTGAAGCTGAAATCTATGATTTGCAGATTGGTGTATTTCTGAAATATTATCTGAATATTATGTTTTTGATAAAAGTTACAGCTATGGAATCTCTTGTTGTTATTTTATTTTAGACAGTGATTGAATTAATTACTGAGTGATAATTATTGTCTCATTTATGTGCTTCATTGCCATATTGTTCCCTGGGTTGTGTCATCAAGAACAATCGGACAGGAGTGAAGTATCTAGAGGTGCATAAGTTTCTCTCTAAAAGTACAATGCTGACAGTCTGTATTTGTGAATTGATTTGTTCTTGCTGATGAAAATTTTAACTATCTTGAAGAATTAAAATTCTGATCAGATTTGATTCAGTTCTGATTTGGATATGTTTCTTGTCCGAATAGTTGTGAATTTTTCTCTCTTAGATACTCTGAATTAAATACTTTTGGGATGCAATGAGTTATCAGTGTTCTGATCAATGATAGCATCCCGGTTGAACAACAGTAACATGATTGATTCAATACAATTCTGTTACTAACTTTGCAATGTTACATTTGAAAGGCTTCTTCTTAGTAGGTGTGTTCTAAAACAACAAATACTTAATCCAACAATTGTGTTCTTGTGGCTTACAACTTTGCACCGTTCATTATCATATTTCGGCTAAGTTATCAGTATACTGATTCCTTAATATTTCTGCTATAATTCCTCTTCCTCTTGATTGCTTTTAACTAATCAGTGCACTAGTGCTAAGACAAGAACCAAAACACCATCATGACTCTTGATTAAGTTGTGTTTACACTTCTTTTCAGAATTGCTACAGTATTTGTCTATTAAAACTGAAGCTTGAATTTTATCAAAAGTCAAAATCAATCATTCAAATTCAACTGAAATGCTTTTGGTCATCAACTTGAATTCTTAATTCCTAGAGGAGAGTTGGGTTCTTTGGATCAGGCCATCGAATTCACAAAAAATTATTGAGGTGCCTATTCACCCTCCTCTAGTCGCCAATCCGATCCCACAATTGGTATCAGAGCCGTTTAGATCACCAGTTGACCTTAACCGGTTTATGATCCTTGTGGCGACATGGATAAGAATTCTAAGATTCTGATTTTTGATGGTCATGATTTTGCTTATTGGAAGGTGCGCATGGAGGCTTATCTACTAAGCCAAGGAAGTGCTATTTGGGACATTGTTGATTCCCAATATTTGATCTCTAAAACTAGCACTTCAAAGACTGAGAAGTTACAGTATGATTGTAATAGCAAAGCAAGAAACATAATGTTCATCAGTCTGAGTCGCAATGAGTTTGACAGGGTCCAGCACCTTAGAACTGCACGTGAGATTTGGTCTACTTTGAAAACCTTTCATGAGGGCACTTCTCAGATTAAGGCTAGGAGGCAAAACACTTATAACCAAGAATACCAAATGTTTGTGCAAGGCCCCGGCGAATCTGTAGATGCCATGTTTGCACGGTTTGATGGCATTATGAGCAGCTTGCGCAGCACTTGGATGTTAGCTTACTTGGATCATGACAGAGCGATCAAACTTCTCTATGCTCTTGATCGTAGCATATGGGAAGTAAAGATCTCAAGTATTGAAGAGTCTATGATCTTTGACACTTTGACTTGCTATGAACTTTTTAGTAAGCTTAAGTCCACCGAGATCGCCAAGGCATCTCGTTCTAGAATTGGGAATTCTTTGCCACAATCCATGGCACTAGTTTCCAATTCTAGCAGTGGCACCTCATCTGGAGGTAATCTATCTGGAGTTTGTACTTTTCTGGAGGTTTTGTCGTGTCCTCTTTGGTCTCTATAACAAAAGAACAAGTGGACACATTGGACGATGAGGAGCTTGCTCTCATAGTCAAAAAGTTCACTAGATTCTACAATGATAGAAGAGATCAAAGAAGAGGAGGCTCTCGAGGATGTTTTGAGTGTGGTGATCTTAATCATATCAAAGAAAATTATCCAAAACTAAAAGCAAAGAATGAACATGAACACAAACACCAGAAAAGAGACAAAAAACCCTTCTCCAAAGGCAAGAGAGGAAAAGTGGCAAAAAGAGTGGCTAGAGTGTTTGTGGCTGTTCTTAGCGGCATTGACAACACCTCAAGTGAGGAGCCAACCTCCGATGAAGAAGATCCATGCAAGAATGAAGAAAAGAAGGAAAAGATAAAAGACTTCAACGACCTCTGCTTCATGTCCAATGACAAGCACAGCAACAATGAGCTAGACTCATCTGAGGTTAGTTTATCTCATGACCAGCTTCTTGTTCAAAATGATGAATTACACGATGCAATCATTTCATAGGATAGACTACTCAAACTTGCTGCTAAACAACGAAATGAACAAAAAACTCAAAATTGAATCTCTTTCTACTGAAATTGTCTTGTTGAAGTCTAAGTCTACAAATGCTGAATGTTAGTCATGTCTTGTAGTAATGAATGAACTTGCTCAATTGCGTCTGATTCATGCTCAAAATCTTAAAAAACTTGAAAATGTTCAGAAACAACTTTTGGAGGTAGATTCTAGTCCTTGTGTCATCAATGAATGCTTGAATTGTTATTTACTTATTGAAAGCATTAATTTGAGAGATAAGCATGTTGATGAACTTTAGGATAGATTGGAGAGTGCTGAGTGTTCTAAGGATGTGCAGCCGTGATGTTCCACCTGCATCATTCTTAAGTACCAACTCAACTTCGCTAGAGAGCAAGTCGAAAAACTTAAGTGTGAGAATGATTATCTACTTTCCATGGTGGATAAGTGTACCAAAGGGAAGGGTAAAATGGATTTGTTTTTGGATAAAACTAAAATGTGTGCTGACAGGGTATGATTAGCTCTAGGGTTGGGTTATGAGATAACTACACCAAATACCCCAAGCAAAACTATGTTAACTCTACCTACTACCCTTGAGAAAGAGAGAGCCCAGTTAGACACCACTCAGAAAGCCAAAAATCCTACCCAACCTAAAAGGATAATCATTCCACCACCCAAGACAGACTCCAAGCAAAAACCGAGAAAAACTGTGAGGTTTGCACCAGAAATTTATGAACCTACACACAAGAAAGTTTTTCATTGCTCTTATTGTCATCGTGTAGGTCATTTGATTGGTTTTTGTTATCGTCGTATCAAGGATTAACGTCGTGCTCATGCTATGAACTTTCATGATTCGTATTATCCATCTTTTGGTTATCATTCTTATTCTGATTTTGAGGCTACTCATGATTATACGAGTGACTATACCCATCATGGTTTACATCATGCTTCATATGATGTTAGACCATGTGTTAGAGGTTTTGGTCCAAGTATGTTTAGGAGAACTCAACATATTGCAAGAAGACCTCGCTTTCATTATGATTCTCGTCCTATGCAGTCTTCTGTTTTGCCTAACTCTCGAGTTGTTCAGTGCTGGATACCTAAACATTTTATTACTAACCCCAGCACTAAGTACTCGAGGTCTTCTGTCTCTGTTTAGGGAAGACATGGAAGTCCAGAGAACAAGTGGATTATTGATTCCGGATGTTCACGCCACATGACCGGAAAGTCATCATGCTTCTCTAGCTTCATCTTAACCAAGCAACGAGAACACATCACTTTTGGAAACAATTGCAAAAGTAGAGTGAAAGGCCAAGGTATGATTAGAATCAATGAAAACTTCACTCTCTCTAATGTTGCATTGGTTGAGGACTTGGGTTATAACTTACTTTCTGTCTCTCAATTGCTTGATGAGGGTTTTGAGGTACACTTTGGTCGTGATGCCTCTCATGTGCTTGATTCTTCTGCGCTTTCATTTGCAAAATCTTGAGAGTATGGAAAGTGTCTGGAGCTGATTTCTCTGAATCATTTGGATCTTCTCATTGTCTTTTAGCTGAACCTTCATCTGAGCTTTGGATGTAGCATAGGAGACTAGGGCATATGAGCTTTGATCTTCTTGCTAGATTGAGTGCCCTAGGACTCATCCGAGGATTGCCCAAGCTCAAATTTGAGAAGAACCTGATTTGTGCTCCTTATCGTCTTGGAAAAATGGTTGCCGCTTCTCATTCACCCATAAACATGGTGATGACTGAGCGACCCGGAGAGCTTCTTCATATGGACACTGTAGGTCTATCCCGGGTTAGCTCTTTAGGCGGAAAATGTTACGTTCTTGTTGTTGTTGACGACTACTCTCGTTACTCTTGGGTTTTTTTATTGTAAGGAAGGATGAAGTGTTTATACACTTTCAGGGCTTAGCATTGAGGCTATTCAATGAACTCCCCGGTGCAATGAAAGCCATTCAAAGTGAAACGACACCGAGTTCAAGAACAGTTGTTTTGCATATTTTTGTCTTGAACATTAGTTTTCTGCACTTAGAGTCCCTCAACAAAACGGTGTTGTTGAGAGGAAAAATCGCACACTTGTGGAGATGGCTAGGACGATGCTCAATGAGCATAGAACTCATAGAAAATTTTGGGCTGAAGCCATGAGTACAACATGCTATATCTCTAATAGGATCTTTTAGCGCTCTTTGTTGAATGTGACATCCTATGAACTTTGTTTTGGGAGGAAGCCCAAGGTCACTCACTTAAGAGTATTTGGATATCGGTGCTTCATCGTAAAGCGAGGTAACTTGGACAAATTTGAATCACGCGCATCTGATGGAATCTTTCTTGGCTATTTCTTGCATGGTCACTCTTATCATGTTTTCAATCTTGAATCTTACACTATAGTTAAATCTTGTGATGTATCATTCTATGAAAAATATTCATGTGTTAGTCATGTTTTTGAACTTGCGAGTGAGCGCGATATGAGTTAAACGATTTTTGAGGAAGAGGAACCATCATATGGTGAAGATCATGATGTTGTACCACTACCTTCCTCTACGGCATCTCTAGAATCTTCATCTACATCAACAAGAGGACCTGAAGACTCTTCTTCCAGAAGCATGGAGCAAACTTCTGCAAGAGTTGAGGGGGAGATTCTATCGCAAAGATAAGCACCGCTTCACATTCAGATAATGCATCCTCCTGAACATATCATCGGCGAGCTAAATGAAAGAGTAACCCGATCTCATGCTCACTTCGTTGAATCTACTTTTGTCGCAAATTTTGAACCATTAGATGTTAGTCATGCTTTGTCTGATGCAAGTTGGATCAACGCCATGCATGAGGAGTTTGAAAATTTTGATAGAAATTAAGTTTGGATTCTTGTTGATCCACCCCCTAACATTCATATCATTGTAACAAAATGGATTTTCAAAAACAAATAAGGGGAGGATGGGGCTATAGTGAGAAACAAGGCTAGACTTGTAGCTCAAGGGTATACTCAAGTCGAGGGGGTTGATTTTGGAGAGACATTTGCACCGGTAGCTTGACTTGAGGCCATTAGGATCTTGCTTGCTTTTGCATCATCTCGTGGTTTTAAACTTTTTGAAATGGATGTAAAAAATGCTTTCCTTAATGGTTTCATAGGAGAAGTTGTGTATGTCAAGCAGCCATCTGGCTTTGAGCATCCCAAGTACCCCCATAGAGTCTTTAAACTTTACAAAGCTTTATATGGGCTCAAGCAAGCTCCTAGGGCTTGGTACGACCGCCTTAGGACCTTTTTGATTGAGCACGGGTACAAGATGGGCTCTATTGACAAGACCTTGTTCACTCTCATGCATGGCAAAGATTTCTTACTTGTTCAGATTTATGTTGATGACATAATCTTTGGTGGTTTATCTCATACTCTTGTGGCCGAGTTTGCTGAATCCATGAGCAGGGAATTCGAAATGTCGATGATGAATGAGCTGACCTTCTTCCTTGGTTTGCAAATCAAGCAAAGCAAGCAAGGAAATTTTGTTCATCAGACAAAATACATTAAAGGCCTGCTAAATCATTTTGACATGTCAGATACAAAACCACTTGCTACCCTAATGGGTACTTAAGTTGCACTTGATCCAGACGAAGACAGAGAAGAAGTGGACCAGAAGGAGTTCCGGAGCATGATCGGCTCCCTCCTCTACTTGACGGCTATGAGGCCAGACATACACTTTGTTATGTGTCTGTGCGGTCGTTATCAGGCTTCTCCCACGGCTTCACATCATCAAGTTGTCAAGCGCATTCTACAACTGAGGCTTGTTGTGTGTTGGTCTTCTCACAAACAGTCTAGCGTTGCACAGTCTACAACTGAGGCTGAATATGTAGCTGCCGCTAGCTGTTGTGCACAGATTTTGTGGATGGTTTCTACTTTACGGGACTTTGGGTTAGATTTTAAAGGAGTTCCACTATTTTGTGACAACACGAGTTCAATTAGCTTAACAAACAACCTAGTACAGCATTTTAGGACCAAACACATTGACGTGTGTTATCATTTCTTAAGAGATCACAATGAGAAGGGTGATATCGATTTGCGCTTTGTTGATAACCATAATCAGCTTGCAGGTATTTTCACCAAGCCTCTCGATGCTTCTCGTTTTGCATTTTTGAGGAGAGAGTTCTGCATTTGTCATCCTTATGGCATCATGTGAGGGGGAGTTGTGTACTTTTGCATATGCTTCTGTAATATGATTAATTGCTTTTACATGTACATGCTTTATTATGCCTTTTACAATACTGTCTTATACTTCTGGTGATTATGCTTGGATTGAATAAATCTAACTATCTGTCTTGAGCATGGCTTTTATTTGTGGAAATCTGAAAATGGTCACTTCTTAGTCTGGAAACTAGCATGAATAGGCTAGGGTTCATTTGCTATTCATTACATACCTGATAGCTTTGTCCTTTTCACTTGGATGCTAATACGCAACTTGATCCTTTTATGCTCAAAATTAAAAAAAAATGAAAAATGAAAATGATGAATGATTAAAAATGAAAATGAAACAAAAAATATTTATCTTGTATTAAAATTGAAAAGATCCAGGTGGGTTTGCATTGTCACACTACCTTGTTCTAGACTGTTTACCGTTGCACTATGGTATGAACTAGGACATTGATGTGTATACCATGACCAATGTCTTAAGCTTCTGATGGTTCAACCTAGGCTTGACTTGGTCGGTTAGCATAAGGTTGACTTGCAAATAACCCCTGGCACTTAAATAAAAAATAAAAAGTTTAATTTCCTCGCATATCAAGTTTGCTGCAACTCCTTGTAGTGGGATGTGCTTATCTGGTTAGTATGTGACTAGCTTTTGCATCTCTTACCTTGCCATGTCTAGTATACTAGTCTGAGTAGTGATGTTTTTATTTATTAAAACTTAAAAATGCTTGCTCTTAATATTAATTAGATTGTATATATTCGAGATTATCATACAGTTGGTTAGGACAGCTTGTGAGGCACAATGCTTGTTTGTACTGTAATTGGACTTAATTATATTCCAGAAGCATTGCATTTACACTTTACTCTCACATCTCATGGTGCTATCTTGATGTCTGCATTGCCAAAGGGGGAGAGTTCATTACATTTTGTTGCCTAATTGAGTTTTTGAGGTAGCTTTGACCTTAAGTTTTGTTCTATCATCCTTTTTCATGTGACATGCTTCTTTTTGCTCTTTCTAGAGCATTCATGGTCACTTGTGTGCTGAACTTACTTTTTAATCTTTTTCATCTTGGATTGTCAATGCACTCATCAAGGGGGAGATTGAGAAACCAAGTGAGTTGTTCACTATGGTTTCAGTTTATGATGAGTGATTGATGAAGTTGGCTATCATGTTCATGTATGGGTGTTTTGGAAGTGTATGTGTGTTTGTGCTTGTCTCGTGTGTGCAGGGTTGAGAAACTCATCAACTGTCGATGGCAAAGGATCAGGGTTAGACAGGGAGTCTAATGCCAGATAGTTGAGGATGTCTGTCAGAGTTGAGAGTGACCTCAGATGTACGCATGGAGACGAAGCAGGACATGGGATAACGATTGATCGAGATGAAGTGCCGTTCGAGTCAGCCAAAGGAAAGTCAGTACAAGTGACAAGGCGGCTCGAGGGATCGAGAGCGGGAGAGACTTGCTGGCAGTCGAGTTCGCGGACTGAGGATGATCATCGATGATCTGGGTGGCTTTGTCGGTTTTTGCTGAAAACAGTCTCATCTCTAAATGTTTTTAAATTTCAATAATTAGGATTTTATTTTCGTTTAGTAATTTAGATTAAGTGTAAATTTTTAGTATTTTTCGGAATTTTCAAAATTCTAAAAATATATTAAAAGTATAGGGTCAAAGTCGTAATAAATTAGAGTCATAATTTGGGTATTTTTGTGTAATAGTCTAGAGTAAATGTAGTCCTTTAATATTTTTTCAAGATTTCTTAAATTCTGAAATTATATTAAAAGGAATAGGACCTTAATTTAATTTGTAAAATTTAGAGGGTTCTTTTCAGAATTATCCCCCATGGCTGGCCTATAAATAGAGGTCCATAGCCATGGGCTGAGGGCTCTATTTTGGCTGGTTATTCTTGTAGCTACTATGTCATATTTACTGCTTTAAATATTCTCAGTTCATAATCTGAAAAATGCACAGTGCAGTAAAGGCTTTGGTATGTCCTGGCGCATGAATCCTTTTTGGTCTGATTCATTTTTGTGAGGCTTTTTGTGATGATTTCTCTGCAGAACTTGAGGTTGATGTTTATACAACTTTTGTTGTAGATGATTTGAATGTTCCATTTTTGAAGTTTGCACTCTGTTTGAATGTTTGCATCTTGATGTTCTTGTGTATCAAAAGTGCAATGGCACAACTGAAGTGAGTATCACGCGAACTGATAGAACAAAAAAATACAGAGTTGCATTTGGAAGTTTTTCTGGTTGATGCGAATCAGTTTGAGTTCTCAAGATTTATCCTGACTTTATCTTCTATCTGGCTATTTCTCACCAAATCAATGGTCATCACTCTTGTTCATTACTGATGAGATCAAAAGAGTAATGGGACCTTGATTTTCAGAGGACAAAATATTTCTGAATACTGAACCAGATTTTGAATCTGAGTGTATGTTTCAGTTCTCATTCTTAATACTTTTCTTGATATATGCTCTATCATAATCAGTCTAGATTCTCAAAATGCTTCGCTATAAATTATGACTGACGGATGAGAGCTATATCTATTTCTCTTCAACTGAAACTAGTTTTGTTCTTGATTTCAGAGGTTCAGGAATCTTACAGTTAATTATCTGCTGAAATCGAATGTGTCATGAGATTTACTTTGTAATATCATACACATATCAGATGCGGACATAATTTTGTTTGAACCATGAAACAAATTTGATTTGTCTCTAATTGAAATATATGTTCAAAAAGAAATGCAGTAGGAATATCTCAACTGTTCTGAAATATTCGCTGAAAAGTACTGCTGCTCATCTAAAAAGCTGACTGTTCTGGAATCCCTTTTTCAGATAATTGTTGAACACAGATCAGAGTTGTAACAGTTTACTTTTTCTGTGTTTCTGTTGAAGTTGTCTAGTTACTTTGCAGTAGAACTCCTGAAAAACTGATCTAAAAATCTGAAGTTTACATTTCACTCTGAAGAAAACACTTTGTTGCTTGAACTTTTTACTGCTCTGTTGTTTATTTGAGAATGAAAAGGTGCACTGATATAGCCTACATCAGCTATTTGTCTGCTGAGCAGAAATGCTACAAGATTCAGTTAGCAACCTTGAGAATCTGAATTGAGTATTTCTTTTGCATACATTGTTTTTGTTTGAAACTGAAATCTGCAATGAAATATTGAGAAATTGATCTAAAGTCTCAGTTCTAGAACTGTCAATCTGATTGTATTAGAACTGGTTTATTCTGATGCAAGTTTGTTGAGAATACAAATTTGTCTTCAATTTCCCACTCTGAATACTCAGTGTTGATTTGTTGATTCAAACATTCACTTCATGGAGTCTTTTGATTCGGAAGTATAGAAGTGTTTTGAATATGCACTGAGTAGTATATGATCTGAAACAATTTGTGTGTCTCTCAGATTGAATTCAGCAAGTATTGTCTCTGATTTATTATTCTGAAATTCAGTCTTGGTCATTATCATTTTGAACCTGATTTTTTCTTGAGATACAGTTTCAGTTCTAAAATAGTTGTGAGCCATCAATCCTTGAAAAGTTTATAAAGAGCAAAACCAGTCAAAAGCAAGATTCTGAATAGAGTTTGTCAAAGTCTGCATTGAAATATTTGGAAGCTGAATAATCTGGTAAGTTTCACTCAACAACAAATCTGCACAGGATCAATTGAGAACTAAAAGTCAGGTTAGTATCTCTCAGCAGAAATCTTTCTCTATCATTAATACTCTAAACTAATCTCTGAGTTGTTGAATCAATTTGATGGTTGATTGAAATGATATTCCATACTCTGAATTCTTTTCTGATCAACTCATAATTTCTGAAATTTTAAGAATTTGAATTTTGTCTCTGAATCACTTGTTCTATTTTGTCTTGTTTTTGATCTCTTTCAGAGTTCCACTATGTTTGATATTGAGTACATTAACTGAACAAGACAGACATGCTTTAAAATGAACTCTTGATTGGTTAGTTCTGATCTGATTTTTATATAGTCTTCAAGCCTTGATAGTTCATCAAGTTTTCAGTTCAGTTTGCATAAAAACATCTCAAGGTGCTTAATTTTGAACTGAACATAATCAAAGTAAGAAAATTGTTGTTCTGAACTTTTTCTCTGCAACCTGAACTTGGTCGGAGTTTCATTGACTGACTGTAACAGTCGGCACATCAAACTCTGACTGAGTTAAAGAAGGCGATAACTCAAACTCCGAGTTGGGTATTTTGGCACTTCAAATTCCGAACTAAGCTAAACCTTGGATTTGAAACAAGTTGAGATCTGATTTTGTACTGTTTTGTTCAAATTTGAATTTGCTGATTTTGGAGGTGCGTTGGGTGATCTGAAAAGGCCATCATATTTGCAAAAATTTGTTGAGGCACCTATTCACCTCCTAGTCGCCATTCCGATCCCACAATTGGTATCAGAGCCGGTTAGATCACCAGTTGACATTAACCGGTTTGTGATCCTTCTTTTGGCAACATGGAGAGAAACTCTAAGATTCTGATTTTTGATGGTCATGGTTTTGCTTATTGGAAGGTGCGCATGGAGGCTTATCTACTAAGCCAAGGAAGTGCAATTTGGGACATTGTTGATTCCCAATATGTGATCCCTGAAACTCACACTTCAGAGACTAAGAAATTACAGTATGATTGTAATAGAAAAGCAAGAAATATATTGTTCATCAGTCTGAATCGTAATGAGTTTGACAGGGTTCAGCACCTTAGAACTGCACATCAGATTTGGTCTACTTTGAAAACTTTTCATGTGGGTACCTCTCAAATTAAGGCTTGGAGTCAAAGCACGTATAATCAAGAATACCAAATATTTGTGCAAGGTCCCGGTGAATCTGTAGATGCCATGTTTGTGTGCTTTGATGGAATTGTAAGTAATTTGCGCTCCACTAGGACTTTGGCTTACTCTAACCATGATAGAGCAATCAAACTTCTCTATGCTCTTGATCGTAGCATATGGGAGGTGAAGATCTCTAGTATTGAACAGTCGGCAAGCTTTGACACCTTGACTTGCGATGAACTCTTTAGTATGCTCAAGTCCACTGAGATTTCCAAGGCATCTCGTCCAGGATTCGGAAACTCTTTGTTGCCTTCCATTGCATTGGTTTCTGGTCCTAGCAGTGGTACCTCATCTAGAGGGAGTCTTTCTGGTGGTTCTAGAGTTTGTGTTTATTCTGGTAGTTTTTACTTGTCCTCTCTGGTTTCTATCATGAAAGAACAGGTGGACACTCTAGATGATGAGGAGCTAACTCTCATTGTCAATAAGTTCACATGCTTCTATAATGATAGACGAGATCAGAGGAAAGGAGGGTCAGGGTTGTTTTGAATGTGGAGATACGTCTCACATTAAAGCGAATTGCCCTAAACTAAAAATGAAAAATGAAAATGAGCACAAGTACTAGAAGTGGAACAAGAAACCCTTCTTTAAGGGGAAGCATGGCAAAGTGGCTAAGAGAGTAGCTAGAGTATTTGTGGCCGCCCTCAGCGACATCGACAATACATCAAGTGAGGAGCCAGGCTCCGATGAAGAAGATCCAACTAAGAAAGAAGATAAGAAGGAGAAGAAGACAATGGACCTCACTGGCTTATGCTTCATGATCGACAACAACGATAGCAGCGACGAGCTCGACACTTCTGAGGTACATCTATCTCCTGATCAGCTTCTTGTTCAAAATGATGAATTGCATGATGTTGTCTGCTCTCAGGATAGATTACTTAAACTTGCTGCTAAAGAACGAAAAGAACTAAAATTTAGACTTGAAACAATTTCTACTGAACTTGCTATTTTGAAATCTAAGTCTGATGATGTCGAATGTGAGTTATGTCTTATTGTCATAAATGAACTTGCTCAGCTATGTTATACTCATGCTCAAACTGTTGAAAAACTTGAATTGACTGAAAAGCAGCTTTTGGTGGTGGAGTCTAGTCCTGCGGTCATCAACGAATGCAAGAACTGTCCTTTACTTGTTGAAAGCATTAATTTGAGAGATAGGCATGTTTATGAACTTAAGGCTAGATTGGAGAGTGTTGAGTGTTCTAAGGATGTGCAGCCGGCGTGTCTCACCTGCATCACCCTTAATAACCAACTCAGTTTTGCTAGAGAGTAAGTCGAAAAATTAAAATGTGAAAATGATTACCTTCTCTCCGTAGTAGAAAAATGCACTAAAGGAAAGGGTAGGATGGATCTGCTTTTGGCCAAAATAAAAATGTGTGCTGATAGGGTAGGGTTAGCTCTTGGGTTGGGCTTTGAGAGAACTACTCCAAACACTTCGAGAAAAATTGTGTTCACTCCTCCCACTACCCTTGAGAAAGAGAGAGCCCAGTTAGACACCGATCAAAAAGCCAAGAATCCTACTCAATTTGTAAAGAAAGTTTTAACTCCACCAGATGAACCTCCTCAGCAAAAACCCAAGAAGACTGTGAGATTTGCGCCTGTGACCTTTGCTCACACACCCAAGAGAGTGTATCACTGCTCCTATTGTCATCGAGTGGGTCACTTGGTTGGGTTTTTCTTTCATCGTATCAAGGATGAACGACATTCTTTTGCAATGAACTTTCAGGACATACATTACCCATCTTTGGATATGCATGAGTCAGCTTTTCACTCTTATCCTGATCTTGAGGCTCCCCATGGTATCATGAGAGATTTTGCCCATCGTGGTGTACATCGTGCTTCATATGGTAGTAGACCACGTGTAAGAGGTTTTGATGCTCGACAGGTTGGGAGACCTCGTCATTTTCCAGGTTCATTCTTTGTAGGTAGACCACACACTTTTTATCATGGTTCATATCTTGTGCATAAACAATCTACTGCTTTACGTGGTTCTCAAGTTTTACAATACTAGATTCCAAAATAGTTTTTCACTCATCCCAACACTAAGCATTCGAGATCTTCTAGCATGTTTTAAGGGGGAGTTGTGTAGCACTGCATGAGCTTCTGTTATATGATTAATTGCTTTTACAAGTACATGCTTTATTATGCCTTTGAAGTATTATCTTTAATACTGTTGATTATACTTTGCTTTAATACATCTGATATTTGTCAAGAGCATGGCTTTTATTTATGAAAATTTGAAAATGATCACCGCTTAGTCTAAAAACTAGCATGAATAGGTTGAGTGCTTTTGCTATCTTTTACATACCTGATAGCTAGGTCCTTTTCACTTGGATGCTAATATGCAACTTGATCTTATCAAAAATATTGTGCTGAAAATTAAAAAATTGAAAATGAAAAATGAATGAAAATGATTGATTTTCATGTTGTTTTATGCTGAAATTGAAAAGATCTAGGTGGGTTTGCTTTTTCGCACTACTTTGTTCTGGACTGCTTACCATAGCATTTTGGTATGAACCAGGACATTGAAGTGTATGTCGTGACCATTGCTTTAAGCTTTTGATGGTTGCAACCTAGGCTTAGCTTGGTCAGTTAACAGAAGGTTGACATGCAAATAACTCCTGGCACTAAAATGAAAAAAATCAAAAAATCAAAAAGCTTGAATCAATTGCATGTCAAGTTTGCTGAAGCTCCTTGTAGTGGGATATGCTTATCTAGTTAGTATTTGATTAGCTTTTGCATCTCGTGCCTTGCCATGTCTAGTATGCTAGTCTGAGTGGTGATGCTTTTATTTACTAAAATTTGAAAATGCTCGCTCATGCTTTTGTTTAGATGGTATTCATCTAAGTGTTTCGTACAATACTTTTAAACAAATATTCAAGGCAAATACTTGTATATACTGTAATTGGATTTGCTCATGTTTCATAAGCTTGCATCTATACTCTACCATCACACTCCTCTTTGCATCTTTTTATCATCTTGATGCTTGCATTGCCAAAGGGGGAGAATTGGTTTACATGATGCTTTTGGAGGCTTTTGGATGATTGTTTGGTTAAGGGGGAGTAATTGGCTTTCATGATGCTTTAATACTTTTGCCAACAAAGATGTTTTGCTTTGCATGAGTTTTTGCCCAAGGGGGAGATCTTTTACCAAGTGACATGTTGTGCTCTTTTTTGAGTTTTATGGTCACTTATGCGCTTAACTTGTAACTTTCATCATGTTTCTGTTTGGGGTTGTCAATCCACTCATTAAGGGGGAGATTGTGAAATCAAGTGTGGTCTCATTGAGGTTTCCGTCTTTATGATGAGTGATTGACAAGGATGAGCGTTTGAGTGATCGAGTGATTAAGTGTTGGTTTGTGTGCATCGAAGGGTTCAATGTACGAATGAGGATTGTGTGCCGAGGTATTTGGTGGTGCGTCTTGTTCTTGTTTTGGCTTGTCTCGTATGTGCAGGGTGGAGATGCTGACCAACTGTCGACGATGGGTGATCAAGGGTCAAGCGGGGAGCTCGATGCCAGAGGATCAGGAAGGTTGGGTGAAGTTGGAGAAGATCTCAAGAGTGCACGAAGAGACCGAGCAAGACATGGACGAACGGATGGTCGTGACGGCGTGATGACCAAGTCCGCGAAAGGGAGGCCAGTGCAAGTAATCAGGCGGCTCGAGGGTATCGAGAGCGGAAGAGGCTTGCTAGCGCTCAGATTCGCAAAGTGGTGTCATGAGTTGGAGAGTTGAGAGGCTTTGTCGATTTTTGCTGAAAATCATCGCAATTTAAGTGTTTCTAATTTCAATAAATTAGAGTTAATTTTTGTGTAATAGTCTAGAGTAAATGTAATCCTTTAATATTTTTTAGGATTTCTTAAATTCTGAAATTATATTAAAAGGAATAGGACCTTGATGTAATTTGTAAAATTTAGAGGGTTCTTTTTAGAATTATCCCCGATGGTTGGCCTATAAATAGAGGTCCATAGCCATGGGTTGAGCGCTCTCTTTTGGCTGGTTATTCTTGTAGCTACTATGTCATATTTACTGCTTTAAATATTCTCAGTTTCATCCAGTTTATAATCTAAAAAATGCACAGTGCAGCGAAGGCTCTGGTATGTCCTGGCGCATGAATCCTTTTGGTCTAATTCATTTTTGTGAGGCGTTTTGTGATGATTTCTCTATAGAACTTGAGGTTGATGTTTATACAACTTTTGTTGTGGATGATTTGAATGTTCCATTTTTGAAGTTTGCACTCTGTTTGAATGTTTGCATCTTGATGTTCTTGTGTATCAAAAGTGCAATGGCACAACTGAAGTGAGTATCACAGGAACTGACAGAACAAAAAAATACAGAGTTGCATTTGGAAGTTTTTCTGGTTGATGCGAATCAATTTGAGTTCTCAAGATTTATCCTGACTTTATCTTCTATCTCGCTGTTTCTCACCAAATCAATGGTCATCACTCTTGTTCATTACTGATGAGATCAAAAGAGTAATGGGACCTTGATTTTCAGAGGACAAAATATTTCTGAATACTGAACCAGATTTTGAATCTGAGTGTATGTTTCAGTTCTCATTCTTAATACTTTTCTTGATATATGCTCTATCATAATCAGTCTAGATTCTCAAAATGCTTTGCTACAAATTATGACTAAAGGATGAGAGCAATATCTATTTCTCTTCAACTGAAACTAGTTTTGTTCTTGATTTCAGAGGTTCAGGAATCTTACAGTTAATTATCTGTTGAAATCGAATGTGTCATGAGATTTACTTTGTAATATCATACACATATCAGTTGCGGACATAATTTTGTTTGAACCATGAAACAAATTTGATTTGTCTCTAATTGAAATATATGTTCAAAAAGAAATGCAGTAGGAATATCTCAACTGTTCTGAAATATTCGCTGAAAAGTACTGCTGCTCATCTAAAAAGCTGACTGTTCTGGAATCCCTTTTTCAGATAATTGTTGAACACAGATCAGAGTTGTAACAGTTTACTTTTTCTGTGTTTCTGTTGAAGTTGTCTAGTTACTTTGCAGTAGAACTCCTGAAAAACTGATATGGAAATCTGAAGTTTACATTTCACTCAGAAGAAAATATTTTACTGCTTGAACTTTTTACTACTGTGTTGTTTATTTGAGAATGAAAAGGTGCACTGATATAGCCTACATCAGCTATTTGTCTGCTGAGCAAAAATGCTACAAGATTCAGTTAGCAACCTTGAGAATCTGAATTGAGTATTTCTTTTGCATACATTGTTTTTGTTGAGAATACAAATTTGTTTTTAGTTTCCCACTCTGAATACTCAGTGTTGATTTACTGATTCAAACATTCACTTCATGGAGTCTTTTGATTCAGAAGTATAGAAGTGTTTTGAATATGCACTGAGTAGTATATGATCTGAAACATTTTGTGTGTCTCTCAGATTGAATTCACCAAGTATTGTCTCTGATTTATTATTCTGAAATTCAGTCTTGGTCATTATCATTTTGAACCTGATTTTTCTTGAGATACAGTTTCAGTTATGAATTAGTTGTGAGCTATCAGTCCTTGAAAAGTTTATAAAGAGCAAAACCAGTCAAAAGCAAGATTTTGAACAGAGTTTGTCAAAGTCTGCATTGAAATATTTGGAAGTTGAATAATCTGGTAAGTTTCACTCAACAACAAATCTGCACAGGATCAATTGAGAACTAAAAGTCAGGTTAGTATCTCTCAGCAAAAATCTTTCTCTGTCATTAATACTCTGAACTTATCTCTGAGTTGTTGAACCAATTTGATGGTTGATTTTAATGCTATTCCATACTTTGAATTCTTTTCTGATCAGCACATAGTTTCTGAAATTTTCAGAATTTGAATTCTGCCTCTGAATCACTTGTTCTATTCTGTCTTGTTTTTGATCTCTCTCAGAGTTCCACTATGTTTGATATTGAGTACATTAACTGAACAAGACAGACATGCTTTAAAATGAACTCTTGATTGGTTAGTTCTGATCTGATTTTTATATAGTCTTCAAGCCTTGATAGTTCATCAAGTTTTCAGTTCAGTTTGCATAAAAACATCTCAAGGTGCTTCATTATGAACTGAACATAATCAAAGTAAGAAAATTGTTGTTCTAAACTTTTTCTGTGCAACCTAAACTTTGTCGGAGTTTCATTGACCGACTGTGACAGTCGGCAAATCAAACGCCGACTGAGTTAAAGAAGGCGGTAACTCAAACTCCGAGTTGGGTATTTTGGCACTTCAAATTCTGAACTAAGTTGAACCTTGGATTTGAAACAAGTTGAGATATGATTTTGTACTGTTTTGTTCAAATTTGAATTTGCTGATTTTGGAGGTGCGTTGGGTGATCTGAAAAGGCCATCATATTTGCGAAAATTTGTTGAGGCGCCTATTCACACCCCCCTCTAGTCGCCATTCCGATCCCACGGGCAGGGGCCTCGAAGCCTCTCTCGAAGAAGATGGCCCGTAAGCCAAAGAGCCCCACCGTCTTGAGGCCGCATCCTGACTCCCTCGAGGAGAGGCCTTTCTCCTCACTAGCGGTTGAGGATATGACCTCAAGCGAGGTCTTGGCGACCGAGAGGGAGACTTCGGTGCTGGAGTCCTCGGTGCCGCAGGCTATGGCACAAAAGGCTGCAGTGCTAGAGGCAACCGTGGGGATGACCCTAGACGAGGAGATAGCGGCCGAAGAGATTGTAGTTGACGAGATTGCGACCGAGGTGGCAGCGGCACTATGCAGATTTCTTGAGGACTCCATCGGGGGTCTCTTCCGGATGTTCGATGACATGGATCCCCCAGAAGTCTTCGAACGGTGCCGGGGCCGATAGGTGTCCCTTCCTTGGTTGTACATTTGGTAGATGTTATGGTACCTGTGATATATACATGCTTTACACATATTTTGCTTATGTATAGGTACCTTCACGGAGAACCCTTTGAAGATCCACTCTCCCATTGTGGAGAGAGTTGAGCTGAAGGGAAAGGCTCCCATCGAGGTGGTCGATGTCCCTGAGTCGGACGATGAGGCCCATTCAAGGGGGCCTCGGGAGGGGCTTCGCAACGCTCAGATACATCCTCTTAAGGGGAGATCCGTCGGGTGTTCACGAAGCTCCCCATCCTAGCTCAGTTCTTGGCTCTAAGCCCAGGCCTTCTCATGAAGGTGGAGCCCTTGGCTTAGCTCTGCGAGTCCTTGAATGACACTGATCTAGTCATCAAGGTGAGCCAAGCGAACGGGGTCCAGTTGAGCAATGTCATCAAATGGGATGCTTACTAGGTACTTCGCCAAGGTGTTCCTACGAGTTTAGCTTAAGCGTCTTTGTGTGTTTTCCCCTTATTTTGGCTTACCTTTTGTTGTTTATAGCACATCGTCTTAGCCCAAGGGGCTGCGACCTCCTTCAACATGAATGTGGTCGGCTTGCTGGTGAGGCTATGGGGCTCAACGACCGCCTCATCGACTCCGATGAGAGGTCTTTGAACATGGAATACTCACTCCAATGGGAGCAAGAGCGACGGGCGGCCTTTGAGGTTGTAGCCAAGAACCTTCAAGTTGAGAGAGACACTC
Source organism: Zizania palustris (assembly GCA_019279435.1). Lineage (NCBI taxonomy): Eukaryota > Viridiplantae > Streptophyta > Magnoliopsida > Poales > Poaceae > Zizania > Zizania palustris. The sequence continues at coordinate 32,308,026 of JAAALK010000082.1, forward strand.
TAGCGGCCGAGGTTCAAAGGCTTTGGGAGCAAGCTACCGAGGTGAAAAGGCTTTGAGAGCAGGAGGCAGTCGAGGCCGAGAAGCTTCGGGACCAGAAGACGGACTTCGAAGAGTAGGTCTCGGAGCTCTTGGCTTCAAACCTCGAGCTAAAGTCATCGGTGGAGCACCTTCTCGCCGAATGTCTGAAGAAGGAGGGGCCAATTGCCTAGACCAAGGACACCCTTCTGGACATCTTGGAACAGTACAGTACATCATGCCCTTCATCTTCTGTCATCGTGAGTGAGCCCCTCGGACACCGGTTGATGCTCATTCAGGTCGAGGCAAAGATGATGGACACCACTGCTACCAAATACGGAGAGGTCTTCGGTCGGGTGGCTACCTTTGGTGTCCTCCATCACCTCGTGGATGTCAGTAGCATCGTCTTGCCGGTGGCGGAGGTGGCGCCCATCACTTTTGGAGGCGAGTGCCTCCGGGCCCCATCTCTTGTCGTTGCCGCTGCTTGGAAGGTCTTCCATGCGCCTTGGAAGGGCGAAGGTGGGGAGGGCGTGAAGGCTTGGATGGATGAAGTCCATCGTTAGAAGTAGCTTCAAACACAGCCTCCTCTAAAGCCTTCCTCCAACACCCCTCCGGTAGACCCAAAAATGTAGTTTCTTTTAGGGCTTCTCCTCTATAACGTTATTCTTGTAAAAAGGTCACTTTGAATTTATAAATGAGAAGGACTTCTTTTAGGGTATTTTGTGCACTCAGTATTCGACTTGTGTTCTGATCCCCGACATGGAGTTACTCGAAGCCACCGAAGCCCTTCGTCAATAATGGGCGATTTACAAAGCCCTTAAACCTAAGAGGCGCACATGTTTTTCTATACCTCACGATATATTAGGGAATATTATGCCCAAGGTGGTTAACAAAGTACTTTCTTTCATAAAGGAGGAGGAAAAAAGGTAGAGGTTTTGTCTTCATCCTTTGAGTTTGTAAATTGGTCCGGCGGAGACCAGGAACCTGTCTGGGCCTCATCTTTGTCTTTAGAGTTTGTAGACTGGTCCGACGTAGAGCAGGATCCGGCTACTATGGAGTCTAGCCAGCAGGTACTCTAAACTTGGGCGTAGCTTCAAGAGGAATAGAAGGCTTGGAGGGCTACAAAGAAAAAGAGGTGGTCTAGGCAGAAAGCCCATGTAGCTTCGATAGCCCCTAGGCCATCGGGGCCCGGGGAAGGTTCTTGGAGCCAACCTGACCTTCAAGAACGGAGAGGTTTTTGTTTCCTCCTCGGGATGGACACCAAATTCTCTTAGTGCTTGCACCCTTTGGCTTCTACCCGAGTTGTACTTGTATAACCCTTGTATTTCAATGTATAACAATTTTCTTAATAAAGTTAATGGGTCGTTTACCTTTGTATCGTATTTTAAGTGCCTTTATGTAAATAAGGTTCTGCGATTGGAACTTCAAATGAGCTTATATTACCCTTCACCCCTCTTTGCGGGGGATAGCTTCTAGTTGAAAGGTTTCTGGCTTGTGCAATGATATTAGTTTGATTCAGAGCATAAATCCCATGCTCTACATGAGCCTTCGGTACTTGCGTGATTCATGTAGTTGTCACATTGGGCTTTGTATAGGATGCTTCGGGCCGGTGACCCAGAATCCTGATTTTGGTCACCTTTGACTCTTTTGCGGATGCTTCGAGTCGCTGACCCAGAATCCTTGTTTTGGTCACCTTGACTCTTTTGCGAATGCTTCAGGCCGATGACCCGGAATCTTGATTTTGGTCACCTTGGATTCTTTTGCGGATGCTTCGGGATGATGACCCAGAATCCTGATTTTGGTCACCTTGGACTCTTTTGCGGATGCTTTGGGACGATGACCCGGAATCCTGATTTTGGTCACCTTGGAATCTTTTGTGGATGCTTTAGGTCGATGACTCGGAATCCATATTTTGGCATGTCACAAGTCCGGAGACGCTACATGGTGTGTTTCTGCCTAAGGCGGGAATGAAATAACAATTATTTAACTCCAAAACTAATCCTGACGGTAGCGATAGTAAATAAACGCCGATGGCCAACGCTACAACCTTTGCACCATTCCCGACGTGGATATCCAGCTCACCACTTGCACACTTTCTTACTCTACTCAGCCCCTGCAACGATTTGCAAGTATGAATCATCGATCCGGTATCAAAAACCCATGAATCATTTGGACGAGTAGCAAGATTAATTTCAATAACATTTATACCTGATGCGGAATTCCCACTTCCCTTCTTGTTTTTCTGCTCTTCTAGGTACACCTTGCAGTTGCGCTTCCAATGCCTAGGCTTGTTGCAACGGTGGCTGAGAAACCAAGGGTTGGTTTCGGTGTTTTGTGATGAGTGATTGACAGGCTTTTTACCCTCTGTTCGAAGGGTACCTCCGAAGGGTGTTCGGAGGTTGGACCTCCGAAGTGTGTTCGGAGGTGGTGTCACCGAAGTGTGTTCGGTGTTTGCTTGCTGCAGCTGTTGCAGCGGAGTGTGCTCGTCGGAAGGGTCCGACAGTACACGATGACTGGGTTCGTACCGAAGGGTTCGGTACTTTGGGCGGTACACCGGAGTGTGTACCGGAGGTTGCTAACCCGGAGAGGTCTTCGGAGTACTGGATACACTGGTCTGCTTGTCTGTGGTGCGCAGGGACTTCGAAGGCGACGGACGAACGTAGCAGGTGAACCTGGGTCAAGCGGGAGGCTTGATGCTAGGGGAGCGGGGAGCTCCGTCACGGTGGCTGCGAAGGTGGTCCGGGTCGGTCCTCGGGTCGAGACGTGCCAGGTGAAGGCAGAGAGTGCGGAGCGTGGCTCCGGGTGAAGGTACTCTGAGACAAACTCCTCGGAGGTGAGGCACTTCGAAGGTACTCCGAATGGAGTGACTTCGGAGTTGGTGGATCAAGTCCTCTGCGGAGGCAAGGAGTTCGAAGTGTGCTCCGGAGGGAGACATTCGAAGGTGCCCTACGAAGATCTCAGAAGTCGAGGCGCATCGAAGGCATAGTCCGGGTGAGGCTCGTCGAGGAGTGTGCTCAGGGAGAGGCACTGCGACGAAGGGCTCATGGAATGCTTCATGCGGAGGCCTTGGACGAAGGAGGGACTTCGAAGGGTGGTACTCCGAAGGTGGGGCTTCGGAGTGAGGAAGGCTTCGGAGCGAGGCTAGCTCCGAAGGAAGGTTGATTTGAGGTACTTCGGCCTGCATGGCTTCGGTACACGGACTGACGGAGTTCGAGCTGGGTGAAGCTGCGAAGCCGTGGTGGTCCACTCCGGAGGTGTTGGTGCGAAGGCCCAAGGGCTTTGACGGCTTCGGCTTAAAACCGTCAGTGTATCGGAGACTGACTTCGGTGGAGCGAAGGCCATCTGGCTTCAGGCTTCTCACAGAAGCTACCGCACCCTCGCGTGCGAAGGGAGGATTCCAGAAGGTCAAAGACTGCAAAGGCTGACACTGTCTGTTCTGAAAAAGGCTGACACTGTCCCCTCTGCAAAGCTGACAGAGAAGCCTCCAGAATAAAGGTGGACTACCTTTTGTACCCCTTAGTTCTGTAGAGTCAAATCTTTTGTAAACCCTAGGGGTAAAGTAGTCTTTTCCTTTGGATGAACTGTGGGCTATAAATACGGGGGCTCGGTAGGTAACATTTAACACATTGAGCATTTACTGTTGAGCTCCTGTAGCCACACTTCGATTGTAATACATCCAGAGAGTTCATTTTCTGTGTTCCTTGTTCAAGCGGCGAAGCCCTACTTCTTTGTGCTTTTGCTTGAGCTCGCGTTGCATACCTCGCCTTTTGTTGTGCACCGAAGCCTGTTGAGGCGAAGGTTGTTTTTCGTGCAAGGTGTGTTTTGTCAGTGTGCGTTCGCTCTGTGTAACACGAGGCGAGACCTCGCTGCTAACTAGCGTTGCCCTGACCGAGGCCCGTTTTGCTTCTTGTGTAGAAGCCCTTAGTTTAGTCCAGTTGTGTGCGTGTAGACCTTCGTGTACGAAGCCCAGCACCAGTTGCTGCCGCCAAGTACTTGGTCGAAGTCCTCAGAGGGCTGTCCACTCTTGCGAAGGGTGAAGTGCGAAGCCTGCTCGAAGCACCTTGTGTGCGGAGCCTGCACTGACTTAGCAGAGTAGGTTTTCGAGGGTTGTAAGTGGAGCGAAGTCTTCTTGGCTTCGAACTTTTGCTCCTCCGAAGCCTGTGTTCGAAGGTGTCGAAGTACCTCCGAACCAGACCTTCGAAGGTAGCGTTCGAAGCCTGTTCCGCAGAAGACAGAACTGAAACCGAAGGCTAGTTTTTAGCCTGAAATTTTAAAAGCTCCCATTCACCCCCCCTCTGGTCGCCGTTTCCGGTCCAACAGTGGCACACATCAGAGTTGGCAGGACCAGACCTAAACTTTCCAGTCGGTTTAGACTTAACACTAGAGATCGCATCTGTAGTCTTAGCCTTCTTCCTCCTCTTTTTACCCTCATTTTGAACAACCATCACATGGTTTGGAACCTTCCTGATACTCTCCTCAACAGATTTCAGCATTCCATGCAACTCAGCTAGTGTCTTCTCCAGTCCAACCATGTTGTAATTCATGATGAATGGCTCAAAGATCAGTGGGAGCGACCAGAGAATAACATCAATAGCGAGGTATGGATCCAGTGCAGTGCCTAGTCTTTCTAGAGTCTATACGCAACCAATCATCTTGATCACGTGAGGGGTCATTGGGCTCACTTTGGCCAGCCTGCTACCAAACAAGCATTTAGACACATTGTATCTTTCTGCCCTTGCTTGGTCCTGAAACATGCCTTTACGCCCTACGATCATATCGTAGGCATCACGTTCCTCATACTGTTTCTGAAACTGAGAGGACATACAGGAAAGCATCAGGCAACTGACATCCACGGAATCGCTAGCATGCTTCTCATAAGCACGCTTATCTGCTGCTGAAGCATCCTCTCCTGGTTCATCAGGGTGAGGTTCCCCTAGAACATAATCATTTTTCTCTTGCTTGAGAACAATTCTCAAGTTTCGATACCAATCCATAATGTTCATTCCGGACAATTTATCTCGTTCAAGAATAGATCGCAAAATAAAAACTAGAGTGCTATTAACAGTAGACGTAGTAAGTGCCATGATCTACAAAAGATTAAATGCGAGGTTTTGCACTATGTGTTGATAGCAAAAATGGCATCAATGATTAAGATTGTCAAAATATCAATTTTGGTAATTTGGGCTAAAAATGCACATGTCCTAGGTTAGGCTGAAGCCCTATAGGGCCGAAGGATCATTGGGCTACGGGCTCTAGAAGCTTCCAGCCAGCCCACAGCCTTCGGCCAAGAGTCCTTCGGAGGACCACTCCGCTGAAGCTTCGGCCCGAGGAGCAGACTTCAGCGGGCCTGGCCAAAGGCCCACTTCGGGTAGAGATAGATTTGGATCTGATTCTGGCTAAGTGTTTATCTCTACGCGTGATGCAGCCGAGTCATAACAGATTAGACTTAGAGATTAGAAGTCTAGCCCCTATAAATATAGGGGTGAGGCTGGTTCAGAGGCCCCCCCCAACAAAAAATCAACCACAAAGTCCTAGCTTTGAATCGTATTTACTTTATCTTTACTTTTCTATACTCTTCGTGGGTTTGCCTAGAAGCCCTCCCATGGCCACTTTGGAACAGTGGTAATCCTTGTTACTTTGCCTGTGAAGTATCTGTTAATCTACATAATAGATTGCTATCACCTTGTTACTTCGCCTGTGAAGTATCCGCTAATCTGCGTAACAGATTGCTACCTTTGCCACTAGTGCAACACTTAGCAGAATTCGGTCCTCAAGCCAAATTGGTACTTCGAATCATCTCTATTGCAGGTTACCTACGTTCGAAGCTACTCTGCCAGAGGTATTCAGAGCTGAGAGATCAGTTTCGGAGGTTGCTAGAACACCCTTCAGCGAGATCCCTGCTTCGACCGCACGTCAACACGCTTCGCCAGCATGCTTCGTCATGACAGGCTTCGCCATGCTCGTTCTCCGCTCCAGACAAAGCAGCGCTCGCGCATTGCATCTAAGTCATTATTCTGTATCGTACTGTATCAGAGACTCCGCGCTGAACCCCACTGTTCGGAGGTGATTGTCGTGTCCAGATCCGTTTGGAGTTCATCTTCGGCTGGATCAATACGAACGCCGAAGGTACCCTTCGATGGGACACTTCGCATCAGACACCGAAGGTACACTTCGGCGACCCCCTTTGCACCATACTTCGAACAATCGGGCTCCGCTCGGTTTGCTGGTTTGTTCTGTTTAGTATATTTCTTTTGGCTAATTGGATTATTTTGTGTGATCTGATTACCTGGCGACTCCACCCCCCTTACCATGGCTAAGGGTAGTCGGAACGCGACGTCAGTGTTGTGTTAGGCTTAGGCTTGTCCCTAAGTATCCGCACACTTTTGGATCATCGAACTGACCCAAGTGCATGGGCACGTTTTCATGTCAACACACTTTTTGGCGACTCCGCTGGGGAAAAGCTACGCCAACATGATGGGTACATGTACATCGGCCACCGGTACATCTACAATGACTACTACGCCTACACTGCCGATGGACACCATAGGAGGCGCAGATATCGACAACCGCAACATCCTCACACCTACTCTTGAAGATATTCCTACAGAAGACCGAGCAGAGATCGAGGCAAAGATGAAGGCGCTCCAAGACATGATGCTTGGGAGCTACGTCAAGACATGCACAGGCTTCATCAAACGCAACATCATCGTCCCCGACCTTGCTCAGATCCAGGTAACACCTGTATCGCCTCATTTATCTTCTTTAGAGATTGAGCAAAAGATAGCCGCATCAGTAGATCAGCCCGTTAGCGCTTCGCTAGCCAACCGTCTAGATTCGGTAGTTAGCTCCCAAGTAGAGGCGACACTTAGGAGGTTCTACTTTGCTGAGGCCGTACCATCAGCCCATATTGCCAGTATGCCCCCACTAAATCATGTGTACAACAGAACTGACGATAGCACTGGCAAGATCATCAATGAGCATGAACCCTAGTGGGTGCAGCTATTGGGAAGAACATCAACACTTAATTTTCTGAGGGAAAACTACTCTAGCATCGTAACGTCCCTAGCGCACATGAAACGTGCAAGAATAGAATAACAGGAACATAATAAAGCATCATTGGCAATCATATTAATTGTGACATAGCATGGATATTCAATGCGAACTCCATCTCCATGGCTCCCATTATCGAGTGCGTGCTCCCGGCCTCCATGAAGAGTACTAGTCCATCTCGCATAGGCTATACTAATTACATGGGCCGAAGCACCGCAGAAACGACATGCAAGCCGTAATAAATTTTACATCAGCCTTGGGCTGTAAATAACAGTGACACTCAGGCCATATTTAATTTACATTCATTGCATCTATCTCATACATCACATTTAACCAAGGCCATGCCAGTCACGACATTCTCTGCAAAACAATGTTAGGTGAGCAATCTACTAATGACTGGATTCTGGATCTGAAAATCACGGGTCAGCAAACTCGGTTTTTCAAAATCGCGCGGGTCAGAACTTACGATTTGGCATCGGAACTTCTGATCTGTCGAAACTTTTGATGAATATCAGAATCCCACATCGCAACAATTGCCTTCTGTATCGAATTATTATTCGACATCGGAACATCCGATCACTATCGGAACTTTCGATCCACCATCGGAACTTCCGATCACATCGATACTTCTAATCTATCGCGGGAAGAAACAAAACTAATATGTTTTTCCATCATGTATCTCCATACATGAGGGATCCAGATTGAACAGTACGCACGTAGGCTCTGATACCACTGTTGGGGAATAGGGGAGCTACGCTAGCCGGTAAATTCAAAATTTTACGCCCTAGGCCCAAGTCTCATGCGCGTGTGAGATCATAGATCGGTACCTTCTAGCACACAACGTGCTAGGTGCAGCGGAAGAAGATGTTGGAGCAGCCCGTCTAGCCTCTCCTTGCTTCGTCCTTATCGTCCTTCGCCGATCCAATCGATGAAGACGACGTAGTCATTCGTATGTAGACGTTCACGAGCGTCGCTATTGGAGCAACGCCTCCACAAAGTCCACACGTACAGGGATGGAATACCTCCCACGGCAGCATGCTAGCACCGCACGTGAGAGACGGGGATCCTTGACCTCAACATTTGAGATCAAGAAGGGGAGGAGAAAACTCTAGGGTGGCTAGGTCTAATCTAGGTTTATTGCTTGCCCCAAGATGTCCTCCTCCTCTCCTTATATAGGGCTGAGGGCCCCTGGGTCGTGCTCATCCTGAAACCCTTAAAATTGTAGCAAATCCAATCTATTTGCCCACGTCGGAACTTCTGATCCTATATCAGAACTTCTAACAGGGTATTTTAGGTCTCCTGATACAGTACGACACGTAACAAATCCAATATGTTATCGCCCACCTCAGAACTTCCGATCAGTACAAAAATTCCTCGATTCCTAATCAGAACTTCTAGCTCGTCGGAACTTCCGATACCATATCGGAACTTCCGAAGCATCAATTGCTCTCTGTATCGAGACTAGAAATTAACTGGAACTTCTGATACTACCTATCGTAACTTCTGATCCATTGAATTTTCTTAAGCACAACCTTCAATACTTTGCATATCTAATGAATATTGGAGGGGCCCAATTATGAGTATGCTCTAAAATGAAGAAACGCTTCCCGAAGGCCCAGAGCTCTCAAGATTGCAAAGTTGGGTCCAATGATATCACCTCATCAAAGGAATCCTTTATAAGTCCAGAGTATGCTCTCCACTACTTCGGTGCATCACCTAGCTAGACAGAAGGAAAATTCCCCAAGACATTCACGAAGGCCTATGCGGCAGCCATCTAGCACCTCGAGCCCTAGCAGGAAAGGTCCTTCACCAAGGGCTCTACTGGCCAACAATAATGGCTGATGTGGAAGCCCTGGTGCGCACTTGTCAGGGGTGCCAGTGGATGGGAAGACAAGCCATTGGCCACCGGTGCCTCTTCAAGTCATAGACCTAGTATGGCCACTCGTCCGGTGGGGTATGGACTTAATAGGGCTTTTCCCAAAAGCAAAAGGGAGCCTAATGTTTGTAGTGGTGGTGATCGAGTATTTCTCGAAGAGGGTCGAAGCCGAGCCCCTCACAACAATCACCACAAAAAATGTTAAGAAATTTTTCTAGCAAAATATTAGTTACAGGTTCGGAGTGCCCAAGTAGTTAACAATCGACAATGGCACACAATTCAACGCCAAACCCTTTAGAGAGTTCTACGAGGGGATAGGGATCCAACTATGCTTCGCTGCCATCAGGCATACACAATCCAATGGAGCAGTCGAAAGGGCCAACGAGAATATACTCTCCGACCTCAATCGCTGCATTGTGGGCCTTGCAAAGTGGCTCTACACCGAAGAGCTGCCAAAGATGCTGTGGCCGATTCGAACCACCCAAGCTAGGTCTACCGGATTCACCCCATTCCGATTGCTATTTGGAGATGAAGCTATGACCCCGATAGAGTTGCAACGGGGCTCATTAAGGACAATGGGGCCCAAAGATGAAAGCGAAAGGCGCACTTCGTTAGACCAATCCGAAGAAACACGGCTTCGTGTCGTGGCCAATCTGACGAAGTATACAGACCAACCAAAGACCTGGTATGACCCTAATGTAAAGTTAAATTAGCTAAGACCCAGGCTATCCAAAGTATAGTTGCCCCCGGCAAGCTAAGCAACAAATGGGAGGGCCCTTACATCATATTTCGGTCAGGCGGGCTAGGCTCGTTAAACTAACCAACCTCGTAGGAGAAGAATTAGAACATGCATGGCATGTGGAGCATCTCAATCGCTACTATGCATAAGTCCATTGTAATTTAAAAAAACAGTGCTTCGTACTTCGAATAAAAGTCCTAATTCAAAAAATGCACGCCCCAAAGTGAACCCATACTGCAGTGGACGCACAACAAGGTGGGCAGAACTTTGTGTGGTACGACATTGTTTTTATTTCAACACCGCCACCTGGAGCCATCGGCCCGGTGCTGGGAAAACATATCGGTCTAACATGCGTAGAAGTGCACAACACTCCGCGTGAAGCTTAACACCCACTGTTCAGGGTCGCTACCCTAACACGGTTGAAAGTATTGATTCAAAGCCCACTAGCAACTATCTCTTCTTCATGTTTTGAGGAAGATGGTTTTGAATTCGTAATAAAGAACAAGAGTTGTTCAATATTTTTGAATGGCTTGCTCTATGGTGTTTGTCCATTAGTGAATGGATTGTATATTCTGAGTCTTGATGATGCACACGTTTATAACATTAGTACTAAGAAACAATGACTCAATGATTTGAATCCCACCTACGTCTGACATTGTTGTTTGGGTCATATAAATGAGAAGCGTGTACAAAAGCTCCATAGCAATGGACTTTTGGATTCATTTGATTTTGAATCATATGACACATGTGAGTCTTGTTTACTTGGCAAAATGACAAAGACACCTTTCACTGGACAGAGTGAGAGGGCTAGTGAGCTTTTGGCCATAGTACATACTAATGTGTGTGGTCCAATGAGTCACACGACTAGGAAAGGATTTCAGTACTTTATTACTTTTACCGACAACTTTAGTAGATATGGCTATGTCTACTTGATGAGGCATAAGTGGGAATCCTTCAAAAAGTTCAAGGAGTTCCAGAATGAGGTACAAAATCATACGGGCAAGACAATTAAATTTCTACGATCGAATCATGGAGGTGAATATTTGAGCCATGAGTTTAGTGATCATCTGAAGCAGTGTGGAATTGTTCCATAGATGACTCCACCTAGCACACCTCAATGGAACAGAGAAACCGCACTTTGTTAGACATGGTGCGGTCCATGATGAGTCACACTGATCTTCCATTATCCTTTTGTGGTGACGCTTTAGAAATCGTAGCTTTCACGATTAATAGTGTTACATCTAAGTCAGTAGAGAAGACGCTATATGAGATGTGGACTGGGAGGCGTCCTAGTTTGTCTTTTCTAAATATTTGGGGATTTCAGGCATATGTCAAACATATGACGTCTGACAAGCTAAAGATTTGGGGATGTGAGGCATATGTCAAACATATAACGTCTAACAAGCTCAGTCCTAAGTTTGACAAGTGCTTCTTTGTGGGGTATCCTAGGGAAACCAAAGGATACTATTTTTATAATAGAGAAGAGGGCAATGTGTTTGTCGCTCGAAATGGTGTGTTCCTTGAGAAAGAGTCTCTCTCAAAAGGAGTTAGTGGGAGGACTGTCCATCTCGAAGAGGTTCGAGAGCCACTGGAAAGTGTTCCAGATAATACTGAGCTAGAGCAGGAGGCGCAAGCTGTTGCAGATCATGTTGTGGATGTGCCATCCCCACGGAGGTCTGGGAGAGTAGTCCATGCACTAGAGAGGTACATGTTCTTGACCATTAGGCAGCACGCGTGTTGTTGGACAACGATGAGCCCAAGACCTATGCGGAAGCAGTGATGGAACCAGACTCTAAGAAATTGCTTGGAGCCATTGGATCCGAGTTGGAGTCCATGCGAGTTAACCAAGTTTGGAACTTGGTTGATCCACCCGATGGTGTAAAAATTATTAAGTGTAAATGGATCTTCAAGAAAAAGATAGACGTTGATGGAAACATTCACATCTATAAGGCACGATTGGTGGCGAAAGGTTTCAGACAGATTCAAGGAGTTGATTATGATGAAACATTTTTGCCCGTCACTATACTCAAGTCTATTCGGATCATCCTAGATATTGTCACATTTTATGATTATAAGATATGGCAAATGGATGTCAAGACGGATTTCCTAAATGGACACCTAAGTGAAGATGTGTACATGACACAACCTGAAGGTCTTGACAGTTCGGGGAATGCTAGGAAAGTTTGTAAGTTGCTAAAGTTCATTTATGGAATGAAGCAAGCTTCTCGGAGTTAGAATCTTCGTTTTGATGAGGTAGTTAAAGGGTTTCGCTTTATCAAGAACGAATAAGAGCCTTGTGTTTATAAAAAGGTTAGTGGGAGCTCACTTGTGTTTCTGGTTCTTTATGTGGATGACATATTATTGATCGAAAACGACATTCCTTTGTTGAATGCTGTCAAGACTTCACTGAAAAATAGCTTTTCGATGAAAGATCTTGGAGAGGCAGCGTACATTTTGGGCATAAAGATCTATAGAGATAGATCAAGATGGTTAATTGGATTAAACCAAAGTATGTGCATTGACAAGGTTTTGAAACGGTTCAAAATGTAGAATACTAAGAAGGGTTTTCTGCCAATGTCACATGGTATTTCTCTTAGTAAGACTCAGTGTGCTGTGACATCTGATGAGCTAGAGAAGATGAGTGCGATCACGTATGCCTCTACAATTGGATCCATTGTGTATGCCATGCTGTGTACACGCCCAGATGTGTCATATGCTCTAAGTGTTACGAGCAGGTATCAATCGAACTCGGGTGAAAGTCACTAGGCTATAGTAAAGAGTATCATCAAGTACTTGAGAAGGACTGAGGAAATGTTCATGTAATAAGGTGGTGAAGAGGAGCTCGTTGTAAGTGGTTACACGGATGCTAGCTTTCAGACCGATAAAGATGATTCTCGATTACAATCTGGCTTTGTGTTCTGTCTCAATGGAGACGTAGTGAGTTGGAAGAGTACCAAGCAAGAGACGGTAGCCAATTCTATAACAGAAGTTGAGTATATCATTGTTTAAGAAGCGGTGAAGGAGGCCGCTTGGATCAGGAAGTTTGTTTCTGAGCTGGGTGTTGTTCCTAGTGTGTCTAGTCCAGTGGACCTCTATTGTGATAATAGTTGTGCCATTGCGCAATCCAAGGAGCCTAGATCACATCAAAAATCCAAACATATACTTTGGTGATATCACCTGATCCGCGAGATCATTGAAAGAGGTGATGTGAAGATTTGCAAGGTACACACGGATTTGAACATGGTGGATCTGTTGACGAAGCCTCTTCCACAGCCCAAGCATGAAGCGCATATGAGCTCCATGGGTATTAGATACTTGCATGAGTGAGTCATGTGTTTGTGGAAGACTAGTAGAGTCTATGTTAATGTATGACGATAATTGTTATCTTGTTCCTTGAATAAATATCGTTTGCATTTCATTAATGAGTACGACTTGTTATGTGAAACTATTTGCTTTATGATGATGTTATTAAAAAGGGTCCCTAATCTTTTCATCATGTGGGATAGTGATGATACATGGATTAGCACATCCGACTGATTGATGATTGTGTTTCATAGATCATAGACATAAAGATGTCAAATCAGTGATGTGGACACATGTTGGTGAACATGGTGTTGGATAGACCCACTTGAGATACTGCTGAGATTGTTATGTGCCAATAGTTGTCATCTCAAATGGTGTACATGCAGAGTCCTTGGAACTGAGATCGTCATTTGATTCCAGAATACGTAGTAACACTTAGATGCTTCCTAACGCTAATCCGTAACAGGGTAGTAATAAGGGTTGTTTTCAGATGTGTTATAAAACATGTTTTGGGATGTGTGCGGTCAAGATGGAATTTGCCCCTCCTAAATAACAGGAAAGTCATCTTTTGGCCCCTCGAGATATTGGATTGGAAAAGTGCATGGCCATGCCACTATGATTAAGGAGTTAGTCATGATTTGAATCTGATACTTGATCGAGTGAAAATGTCAAGTTAACCAATAAGGGTGGCACATATCTCGCCTTGAGCTTGACTGACGGCGTGTGGTAAAGGGACAAGTGCATGCGTATATCAAGGTTCATAAAAATTTGATTTTGTACGCATTTGGGGGTCAATATGTCCTGGTAGGTACCACTATTGATCAGTGAGTCAGAAACGGTTTCCGGTGAACAACCGTTAGTGTATGAACCTATTGGGTCACACACTTAAGGGGATGGATTAAAAACATGCAAAGAATTGGTTCTTGTGCAAGTGGGAGATTGAAGGTTGTGCCTAAGAAAATTCAATGGATGGATCGGAAGTTCTGATAGATAGTATCGAAAGTTCCGGTTAATTTATGGTCTCGATACAGAGAGCAATTGTTGCTTCGGAAGTTCTGATATGCTATCAGAAGTTCCGACGAGCCAGAAGTTCTGATTAGGAATCGGGGAATTTTTGTACTGGTCGGAAGTTCCGATATGGTATCGGAAGTTCCAAGGTGGGCAATAACAGATTGGATCCGTTGCGTGTCGTACTGTATCAGGAGACCTAAAATACGTTGTCGGAAGTTCCGATATAGGATTGGAAGTTCCGACGTGGGCAAACAGATTGGATAGAAGGAGGACGTCTTGGGGCAAGCAATAAGCCTAGATTAGACCTAGCCACCCAAGAGTTCTCTCCTCCCCTTCTTGATCTCAAACGTTGAGGTCAAGAATCCCCGTCTCTCACATGCGGTGCTAGCACGCTGCCGTGGGAGGTATTCCATCCCTGTACGTGTGGACTACGTGGAGGCGTTGCTCCAATAGCGACACTCGTGAACATCTACATATGAATGACTATGTCGTCTTCATCGATTGGATCGGTGAAGGACGGCAAGGACGAAGCGAGGAGAGGTTAGACGCGCTGCTCCAACATCTTCTTCCGCTGCACCTAGTGTGTTGTGTGCTAGAAGGTAACGATCTATGATCTCACACGCGCATGAGACTTGGGCCTAGGGCGTAAAATTTTGAATTTATTGGCTAGCGTAGCTCCCCTATTCCCCAACAAGTACCTTCGTGGGCTCTACAGGTGATATCGAAGGGGTTGATAGTTGTTCAATAAAAGCCCCAATGGGACCTCTTGGCCTCCGGTTGCCGTGTTGGCGAGTGCGTCTGCTTGCTGGTTGTCAGCCCTTGGGATGCTTCGGACGGAGATCCCCGTGAATTATGCTTCAGATTTACCGACCTTGATTAAGTATGCAGCGAGGTCCTGGTGTTGAGCCCGAAAACTCTTATCTACATGCCCAACAACAATCAGGGAATCCGTTTTTACAACAACACGAGCGGCACTAAGCGCGTGTGCTTTCCGAACGCCTAACAATATTCCTTCGTACTCCGCTACATTATTTGTGGCTTTAAAATTTAGCCTTACAGAATATAATGCTTTTTGCCCCAAAGGAGAAATTATGACATATCTAGCGCCTGCTCCAGATGCCTGGTATGCTCCGTCGGAGTAGAATTTCCAAATTCCTTTGCTGGCCCCCTCTGGTGCCCATGCCGTTGGTGGAGTCCATTGCGCTACGAAATATGCAATTACTTGATATTTTATTGTCGTTCGGGCAACGAATGTTATGCCGAAGGGGACGAGCTCAGCAGCCCATTTCCATATCCTCCCGATCAAGCCTTTGCTTTTGAGCATATCTATGAGGGGGTATGAGGTTAGAACGGTTATATTGTGAGCGAGGAAATAAGGGCGCAACTTCCTTGATGCCATTACAAGGGCATATGATATCTTCTCGAGCTCAGTGTACCTTGTTTTTGCCCCTGAAAATGCTTCGGACATGAAGTAGACCAGACTTTGTGTTGGATTCGCTTTGTGCTCCACCTCTCGAACGATTACAACACTTATGGTGAAGCTGGTGGCTGCGAGGTAGAGTAAGAGGGTTTCTTCTACAGGGTGTCGTGAGCGCTACTAGACCAGTGAGGTAGTCTTTAATATCATCGAAGCTTTTCTAGCACTCGGAGGTCCATGCGAAGTCCTCCGACCCCTTTATCGCTTTGAAAATTGGGAGTCTTTGCTCTGCAGACCTTGCAAGGAACCGTCTTAGGGAAGCCAGGCGGCCCATTAGCTTCTGGACCTGCTTTAGATTTTCTACCATAATCATCTGTTGTAGTGCACTGATTTGTGTTGGGCTAGTTTTGATCCCCCGATTCAAAACTAGATACCCTATCATCTTCATGGCCCTTACACCGAAGACACATTTCTCAGGGTTGAGGCGGACTCCACATGCCCAGAGACTTTCAAACGTCTCCACTAGGTCTAAGCTATGCTAGTGCTTTTGGCACTTTTAATTACAATGTCGTCCATATAGGCTTCGACATTTCAGCCTATCTGATAGCCTAAGGCCTTAGAAATTAGCCTAGAAAAAGTAGCCCATGCGTTTCTTAAGCCAAAGGGCATTCTTACATAACAGAAGACTCCTGACAGAGTGATAAAACTAGTCTTAGCCTCGTTCTCTCGCTTCAACCATATTTGATGGTAGTTGGAGTATGCTTCGAGGAAGCTGAGGAGATCAGAGCTGGTCGTGGAGTCGACCAATTAGTCAATGTGAGGCATGGGGTAGGGGTCACGGGGGCATGCTTTATTTAAAGAGGTGAAATCAATACACATGCGCCACTTGCCAATGTTTTTCTTCTTGACGAAGACTAGGTTTGACAACCACTCCGTATGACCTACTTCTCTGATAACCCCAGCTTGGAGCAACTTTTCTACCTCCGTCTTGGTGAGGTCAGATCTTTTTGCAGACAACTTCCGCAACCCCTAGCGCACGGGTTTGGCCTTCAGATTCACAAGTAAGGAGTGCTCGATGAGGGTTCGATCCACCCCTGGATATCTTCGTCTGACCATGCGAAAACATCCAGGTTGTCCCGGACCACTTCTTCCAATGAAGCCATGACCTCCAGAGCTAGCCCCTCGTCGAACTAGACAGGGTACTCCTTCCCCTCTTTGCTGAGGATATTTGTGACAACCTCTCCTTCGGGGCGAGGCTTGAGGGTCGGTCCCCTCATGGGGTCTGAGGCTGGTTGCATACCCTCCAGGTGCTTTTGTAGTTTGTTGACTTGTCGGGCCTCAAGCGGGGTGGTGTGGTCGTACTCCACCCTTTGCACCACTGCTTGATCTCCGAGGATAGAGAGCACCCCTCTTGCGTGGGTATCTTTAAGCATAGATAGTTTTGGTGCGCTATGGCCCTAAAATGGTTTAGCATGCCTCTTCCGAAGATGGCATATTAGGCGTATGGGGCGTCAATGACATCAAAGATGACCTCCTCCGACCAAGTGAGGGGGACCTCACCAAAAGTGACCTCGAGGCCTATTTGGTCGAGTGCATCGAGGGGTGGCCCGACGAAGCTTGCAGGGGCTAGGCCACTGGGAGTAGGTGCTTCCTCGATATGCAAAGTTGGTCGAAGGCGTGGAAAAAGATTATGTCGATGAAGCTCCCTCCATCGACCAGCACGTGGTGAACCTCCATACTGACGATGTCGGCAGAGATGACAAGGGGGTCGGCATGGGGAATTTGACTTCGAGGGTGTCATCGGATGTGAAGGAAATGGGTACATGGGACCATTCATGTATGGTTGAAGCCTATGCAAAAGTCCTGATGTGCCCTACCTTATGGACATACTCCCGGCGCTGCCTCTTAAACATGTTGCCCATGGCACCACCTCCGGTGATGGGCAGTATTATCCGCTTCTAGCGATCGAGACCATCTTCAGCCATGGGGGCGGAAGTATGCCTTCCACTAGGGGGTACCTGGGGTCTTCGTTCTCCTCTATCCGTGCAACCACCTGCAACAGCTCAGATCGGATAACAAGCATTGCTCGATCAGCGGATCCGCAGATAGTACTAAGTGATGAGGACATCACTTCACATGATACACACATGGAGCCTCCACCTACAATTCAGTTACTAGGACGAATCACACGCGCCCGTGCCCGTCGCTTGAACCATGAGGTTAATTCTTTCCTTAGTAATTTTGATTATATTTGTTTGGACGGGATGCTACTGAATTCTAGTGATATTTTGTTGCTTAGGAACATGGGAGATGGAATACAAGAGTTGGAGCTGAAGACGGAGTCGCACGGATGTTTTGAAGTCAAGATTTCGCTGGTTCGGACTACATCAACCACCCTGCACCAAAATGGGCATAACTTCCTCATACGAAATCCGATTGGCGCGTTCTTTGACTTTTTGGAAAGCTGAGGAGAAGACGGATCGTTTTCCGTTGGTTTCACCTCATTTGGAGTCTCAAGTCGTTCTGTGTGATTTAAACAGTCCTGCGTGACAGAACTGGGCCGTGTTGGCCCATAGTCTGAGTCTGTACGTATTCTAGACCATAGCCTGTGTCTGTTTGTCTTCCACAGGCCGCCGCCCTATATATTCTCACGCCAGCCACCTCTAGGGTTAGGTTTTGCTTTGTTGCATCTACACTGTTGTGTTTAGATCTCGCCTCTTGCACCGGACCGATTGGCTGCTGCATTGGCGTTTGTGAAACCTCACCTTATCTTCGTTTGTCTGTGATTCGGCATTCGATTTGTATCCTTCCTGTTCTTGCTTGTGTTTATGGGTTCGCTTGCAGGAATTAGCCTTCGTGGCGAGGTCAATCGCGTTCTGCGTGGTTGATAACCAACGGAGACAGTGGTGTAACGATTGCAAGGTTTTGATCCGCCGGACCGGAGCCTTGGATCGCCAACGTCGAGATTCTCCACCAACCCAAGTTTATCCTTTACCTAGCGGAAGATCGGGACCACTCCCCCATCAGTTGGTATCAGAGCTCAGTTTTTCCGTTAGGTAATCTCGATCTGCTCTTGTTTTTACCCAGAGTCCAAAAAACCGCACCAAAAAAAAAATTCCCACCGAGAACCCCTTTGTGTCTTGCGATTTTAATTTCAGTTTTAACTTTGTTGAGTTCGTGTTCTTGGTCGAGTCTTGTTGCTGGTTTAGTCATCCCTCTGTGTCGTTTGAGTAGTAGTTGTTCTTGTGTCTCAGAAAAAATTTCCCCACCGAAACCCCCCCTTCCGCAACCCTACTTTGTTTTCCACATCGACTCTTTGTGACCCCCCTTCAGTAAAACAGGCATAACTTTTCGCTCGTTTGGCAGAAAAATCTGAAATTTTTTGAGCGTCTTCCTGACCCAATTTGGGTGGGTACCTTAACCGGTTTCACCGGTTCTCCCTCACCAAAATCGCCAAAAAAAATCAGGAAGATAAAGAAAAAAATTGGACAAAGTTTTTGCTCGCCGGACAGCGAACTTGTTTGAATTTTTGTGAGCCACATCCCACCTCAGTTGTAGGTGCCAATTTTTGTGGTTGCATTTCTGGTCATCCTTGTTCAAAAAAAATAGAGTGAAAAAAAAGAGAAAAAAAATATAAAAAAAGGAGAAGCGGTCCTGTTTGTTGCTTGTCCGAACTCTTGTCTGAACTCCTGTCCGAACACTTGTCCGATCTGAGGAAGGCATTGGCTGTTTGTTGCTTGTCCGATCTCTTGTCCGAACTCTTGTCCGAACTCTTGTCCGATCCCTTGTCCGATCAACGGCAGAAAAAAAAATTGTGCACATACCCTTGTCCGATCCCTTGTCCGATCTGTAGAGAGCTGAATTTGGTCTGTTTGTGCTTCCATTTGAGTTTTGGGCACATAGTTTCCCTCTATTGCTTGAATTTTCACCTTGGGAGCACTAAGGCCAGCAACTTTGACGAGTACTTGGGAATACTTATTGAACTTGGTTTAACTGTTATTATTATCGCTAATCCTTGCTACTCACTTGTCTTCCAAGCTACACCTTTCTCTCGGTCAGGACAGGTTCATTTCTTGCAATTGTACACCACCCTCCACCTGGTTCATCACCTGTAGGCCGGTGACCTCACTGCGGCGTTGTAAGAACACTTGCAAGCGTGGGTAAGGTGCTTGACGGATTGCTTCCACCACACATCCACCACCCCACCTAGCTGTTTACATAAGGATTATTCTTTGTTGTTTTGCCTTTTCACTAACATGGCAGCACTTATTGTACAACGTGACTTGAGCACTCACATGGACCAGGACGACCAGTCACAACGGAACAATCTGTTTCAGACCTTCTTCGGCGTCAATAACCGTCGTGTACGTGTCATCATCGATAGCGGTAGTTGCAACAATTTGGTGAGCCTCGACATGGTAACTAAGCTTCAACTTCCCACACGTGCACATCCACACCCTTACCATGTGCAATGGTTCAACGATAGCGGTAAGGTCAAGGTAACACAAACTGCTCACATCGAATTTTCCATTGGTACATACTTCGGAGTTGCTGATTTTGATGTAGTACCAATGCAATCATGTTCTCTATTACTTGGTAGACCTTGGGTATATGATACTGATGCTACACACCATGGTAGGAGCAATAAGTACACATTTATGTATAAAGTAAAGAAAGTTACATTGCTTCCTATGACTCCTGCTGAAATTGTGAAATTTGAACAAGAAAAACGTGCTAGGGACTCACAAAAGAGCAAACAACCTTCTGAAAATCAGCAAGTAGCTAAAACACTTTCGAGGCAACAAAAAGATAAAGTTGTTTCTCCTTCCTCATCACAAGTTATTAATCTGAAAGGATGTGTCATGCATGCAACTAAAACTAACCTTGCAGTACGTAGTTTTCTTGGTCTTGCAGGTTTCTACCGGCGTTTTGTGAAAGATTTCAGCACCATAGCCGGCCCTTTACCCGAGTTAACCAAGAAGGGAGTTACTTTTTCTTGGAAGCCAGCAGAAGAACAAGCTTTTGCCCCACTCAAGGATCGCCTTACACATGCACCTCTACTTCAGCTACCCGATTTTAGTAAGCCTTTTGAGTTAGAATGTGATGCTAGTGATTTTGGCATAGGAGATGTGCTGCTACAAGGAGGTAAACCCGTGGCCTATTTTAGTGAAAAATTACATGGCCCACAGTTGAATTATTCTACCTATGATAAGGAATTATATGCCTTAGTGCGTGTGCTTGAAACTTGGCAACATTACTGAGAAACCAAGGGTTGGTTTCGGTGTTTTGTGATGAGTGATTGACTGGATTTTACCCTCTGTTCGAAGGGTACCTCCGAAGGGGCTTCGGAGGTGTTTCTCCGAAGGGTGTTCGGAGGTGTTTGCTTGCTGCAGCTGTGCAGCGGAGTGTGCTCGTCGGAGGGGTCCGACAGTACACGATGACTGGGTTTGTACCGTAGGCTTCGGTACTTTGGGCGGTACACCGGAGTGTGTACCGAAGGTTGGTAACCCGGAGAGGTCTCCGGAGTACTGGATACACTTGTTTGCTTGTCGGTGGTGCGCAGGGACTCCGGAGGCGACGGACAAGGTTCGAGCCAGGTGAACCTGGGTCAAGCGGGAGGCTTGATGCCAGGGGAGCGAGGAGCTCCGTCACGGTGGCTGCGAAGGTGGTCCGGGTCGGTCCTCGGGTCGAGGCGTGCCAGGTGAAGGCAGAGAGTGCGGAGCGTGGCTCCGGCTGAAGGTGCTCCGAGACAAAGTCCTCGGAGGTGAGGCAATTCGAAGGTACTCCGAAAGGAGTGACTTCGGAGTTGGTGGAACAAGTCCTCTACGGAGGCAAGGGTTCGAAGTGTGCTCCGGAGGGAGACACTCGAAGGTGGCCCGACGAAGGTCTCAGAAGTCGAGGCGCATCGAAGGCATAGTCCGGGTGAGGCTCGTCGAGGAGTGTGCTCGGGAAGAGGCACTGCGACGGAGTGCTCATGGAATGCTTCATGCGGAGGCCTTGGACGAAGGAGGGACTTCGAAGGGTGGTACTCCGAAGGTGAGGCTTCGGAGTGAGGATGACTTGAGGTGCTTCGGCCATGCATGGCTTCGGTACACGGACGGACGGTGTTCGAGCTAGGAGTAGCTGCGAAGCCGTGGTGATCCACTCCGGAGGTGGTGGTGCGAAGGCCCAAGGGGCTTTGACGGCTTCGGCTCAAAACCGTCACTGTATCGAAGGACTTCTTCGGCGGAGCGAAGGCCAACAGGCTGCAGGCTTCTCGCCGAAGCTACCGCACCCTCCGGTGCGAAGGGAGGTTCCAGAAGTCAACACTGTAAAGGCTGACACTGTCTGTTCTGAAAAAGGCTGACACTGTCCCCTCTGCAGCTGACAGAGAAGCCTCCAAAAATAAAGGTGGACTACCTTTTGTACCCCTTAGTTCTGAAGAGACAAAATGAATGTAAACCCTAGGGGTAATGTAGTCACTTCCTTAGGATGAAGCCGTGGGCTATAAATATGGGGGCTCGGTAGGTAACATTTAACACTTTGAGCATTTACTGTTGAGCTCCTGTACACACAGACCTCGCTGGTTTTCATCCAGAGTTCAATATATTTTGTGTTCCTTGTTCAAGCGGCGAAGCCCTGTTTTCCTGTGCTTTTTGCTTGAGCTCGCATTACATACCTCGCTTGTTTTTAGTGCACCGAAGCCTGTCTAGGCGAAGGGTGTTTTGTGCGAAGTGTGTTTTTCAGTGTGCTGTCGCTCTGTGTAACACGAGGCAAGACCTCGCTGCTTACTAGCGAAGCCCTGTTCTTTTCCCGTAGTGCTTCCTGTGTCGAAGCCCTTAGCGTGGTCCGTTTTGTGTGCGTGTAGACCTTCGCGTTCGAAGCCCAGCACCAGTTGCTGTCGCCAAGTACTTGGTCGAAGTCCTCAGAGGGCTGTCCACTCTTGCGAAGGGTGAAGTGCGAAGCCTGCTCGAAGCACCTCGTGTGCGGAGCCTGCACTGACTTAGCAGAGTAGATTTTCGAGGGTTGTTCGTGGAGCGAAGTCTTCTTGGCTTCGAACTTTTGCTCCTGCGAAGCCTGTGTTCGGAGCTGTCGAAGTACCTCCGAACCAGACCTTCGAAGGTAGTGTTCGAAGCCTGTTCCGCAGAAGACAGAACAGAACCGAAGGCTAAGTTTTTAGCCCGAAATTTTAAAAGCTCCCATTCACCCCCCTCTGGTCGCCGTTTCCGGTCCAACAATTACCTTTTGCCTAAGGAGTTTATTATTCATTCCGATCATGAAGCATTGAAGCATATACGTAGTCAAGCAAATCTGAATAAACGACATGCTAAATGGGTAGAATTTATTGAGACTTTTCCATATATCATTAAGCATAAGAAAGGGAAAGATAATGTGATTGCCGATGCTTTATCTAGACGTTATACATTGCTTTCTCAACTTGATTATAAGATCTTTGGTTTAGAAACATTGAAGGACATATCTGCTACTGATTTGGACTTCAAAGATGCTTTTGCAAATTGTACCGATGACCATGCTTGGAACAAATATGTGCTGAATAATGGATATCTTTTTCGTGCTAACAAGTTATGTGTGCCGGCTAGCTCTCTTCGCTTGTTGTTATTGCAGGAAGCACATGGTGGTGGTTTGATGGGTCATTTTGGATCAAAGAAAACCGAAGATGTGCTGTCCACACACTTCTATTGGCCTAGGATGAGACGCGATGTTGAGCGCTATGTGGCACGATGCACTACTTGCAATAAAGCTAAGTCCCGTCTAAACCCACATGGTCTTTATATGCCTCTGCCCGTTCCTAGTGTACCTTGGGAGGATATTTCTATGGATTTTGTGTTAGGATTACCTAGAACTAGGAGGGAGAGAGATAGTATTTTTGTGGTGGTAGATCGTTTCTCTAAAATGGCGCATTTTATACCTTGTCACAAGAGCGACGACGCTACAAATGTTGCTGATTTGTTTTTCAGAGAGGTCGTACGCCTGCATGGAGTTCCCAATACCATCGTTTCAGATCGTGATGCTAAATTTTTAAGTCATTTTGGAGGACGCTGTGGCATAAGTTGGGGACGAAGCTGCTGTTTTCTACTACTTGTCACCCCCAAACGGATGGACAAACGGAGGTCGTCAACCGCACATTGTCCACCATGTTGAGGGCTGTTTTGAAGACCAACTTGAAGCTCTGGGAAGAGTGTCTACCTCATATTGAGTTTGCATATAATAGGTCAGTACACTCCACTACTAAGGTAAGTCCGTTTCAAGTGGTCTATGGCTTTAATCCGCGTGCTCCTATTGATTTGCTACCATTACCACCATCTGAAAACTTGAATTTTGATGCTACTACACGTGCTGAATTATTGCTTAAGATGCATGAAACTACTAAAGCAAACATAGAGAAAATGAATGAGAAATATCGTGCTTATGGTAGTAAGGGTAGAAAAGAGATAACATTTGAACCAGGTGATCTTGTTTGGTTGCACTTGCGCAAGGATCGTTTTCCTGATTTAAGAAAGTCTAAATTGATGCCACGTGCTGATGGTCCTTTCCGTGTGCTAGAGAAGATAAATGACAATGCATATAAGCTTGAGTTGCCTGCAGCTTTTGGGGTTAGTCCCACATTTAACATTTCAGATTTAAAGCCCTATTTGGGAGATGATGATGAGCTTGAGTCGAGGACGACTCCAATTCAAGAGGGGGAGGATGATGAGGACATCACTTCACATGATACACACATGGAGCCTCCACCTACAATTCAGTTACTAGGACGAATCACACGCGCCCGTGCCCGTCGCTTGAACCATGAGGTTAATTCTTTCCTTAGTAATTTTGATTATATTTGTTTAGACGGGATGCTACTGAATTCTAGTGATATTTTGTTGCTTAGGAACATGGGAGATGGAATACAAGAGTTGGAGCTGAAAACGGAGTCGCACGGATGTTTTGAAGTCAAGATTTCGCTGGTTCGGACTACATCAACCACCCTGCACCAAAATGGGCATAACTTCCTCATACGAAGTCCGATTGGCGCGTTCTTTGACTTTTTGGAAAGCTGAGGAGAAGACGGATCGTTTGCCGTTGGTTTCACCTCATTTGGAGTCTCGAGTCGTTCTGTGTGATTTAAACAGTCCTGCGTGACAGAATTGGGCCGTGTTGGCCCATAGTCTGAGTCTGTACGTATTCTAGCCCATAGCCTGTGTCTGTTCGTCTTCCACAGGCCACCGCCCTATATATTCTCACGCCAGCCACCTCTAGGGTTAGGTTTTGCTTTGTTGCATCTACACTGTTGTGTTTAGATCCCGCCTCTTGCACCGGACCGATTGGCTGCTGCATTGGCGTTTGTGAAACCTCACCTTATCTTCGTTTGTCTGTGATTCGGCATTCGATTTGTATCCTTCCTGTTCTTGCTTGTGTTCTTGGGTTCGCTTGCAGGAATTAGCCTTCGTGGCGAGGTCAATCGCGTTCTGCGTGGTTGATAACCAACGGAGACAGTGGTGTAACGATTGCAAGGTTTTGATCCGCCGGACCGGAGCCTTGGATCGCCAACGTCGAGATTCTCCACCAACCCAAGTTTATCCTTTACCTAGCGGAAGATTGGGACCACTCCCCCATCACTACGCTCGAGGTATTTTCTCCGGAGAGCCAAGAAGGACTTACAACAGTCAGTGTTGTGACTCTTGTTTTCTTTGTGGACGTTGCAGAAAAAAGTTTGGGCCGACTTGGACGTCCTTGCTGGAGGCTTCAAGCTGCTGGATTAGCCTCCGCTTTGACTCTACTGGTACTTGGGGGCTTCGGGATTGGGGAGGCAATATTGAGTACCTCTGATCGGTAGTGCTTCCGCCCTTGCCGGGAGTCATATGGTCAGTGCTCCGTTGGCATGGCTCGGGGAGGGCCGTGGCTCCTTGCTTCAAGGATTTTTGCCTCTAGAGCCTGCATCGGAGTTGCCTCTTCTCTGACCTAGCGTACTCTTCAAAGTACGTCATCAGCTGGGCCACTGAAGAGATGGGCTTCTAGTGGAGCTTGTCGAGGAGGCCAGGGTTGGTGACGCCTTCGTAGGCGGCGTCAACGATGGAGGACGTTGATAGTCCCTTGATCTGGGACTTCGTGTGGGTGAAACGGTAGGAATACTGGTGAACTGTCTCCCCCGGCTACTGCTTCACCTGGAATAGATTCCCCATGGACATCGGAGCCACGAAGGTGTCTTGGAAGTTGTTGACAAACATCCTCTTCAACTACTCCCATGACCTCACGGATCCTGGTTTCGGAGGCTAGAACCACCGGAGAGTAATACCTTCGAGTGTGAGGAGAAACATTTGGCCATTGTGTTGCGCACCCCTCCGCAAGCCTCTATCGCCAAGGCGTATGACCAAGAGAACTCACCGGGGTCAGTGTCTCCGATGTACTTGGGGATCTTGGCCACCCTAAACTTGGGGTCAAACCGCACCCTCTATAGGTCGGGGTGCAGCGGGGAGTCCTTGTTTAAGGAGGCGTTCTGCTCGCCTCCTCGAGCCTCTTGGTCTTCGGGGTCACTCACCGTGACGACGTCGGGGAGCGCCGTCGTCCTAGATGGCCCGCTCTGAGCAGGGGGTTGGTTCGCAGCTGCTTGCCGCCACCTTAGTACTTTAGCCCTAAGCTGGGCCATCTCAACGGCCATGGCACCACTTGGGCTTCCACTCCCTCCAGAATGTGTCTCAGGATCTTGGGATTGGACGAAATTTGTCTGCATCGCTGTTGCGGTTGGGAGTAGGTATTTGGACGAACGGAAGCCAATGGCCCCTAGAGGTACATGGCTTGGAGAACTACAGACGGGTCGATGGAGCCTGAGGGGTCTCCGGTTCCTGGTATCGTATTTGGGTTTAGGATCGGTGCGGCTCCAACTGTCGCTGTGGTGTTTGGTTGTGGGGTGCTATAGAGGGCTCTACAGTCCCAATAGGGGTGTCTATGGGTTCCGGTTGTGAGGCCCGGGTGGACCTTCGAATGGGAATCGTGCTCTTGTTTCTCTTTGGAGGCATGTCCTCAGAGAGTTTGGTGGAAGAGACGCTAGCTTTTGATACTAGGATCCCTACGGACAACATCAACTATTGGTATAAATGATTACACTAACAGATTCAAAAGGCCTCAAAGGGCTTTGCTAATGACCGGAGCCAGTTTCGATCCAAGCGGAGCCTCCGAATAGGATAATAGCTTTGGTCTGGTACGAAATATGTGTTATTACTTGAATCTGAATCCCTTTTACAATTGAAGAAGGGGGGTATTTATAGGCAAGGATTTGTATGGAAAATACTGCTTTACCCTCTAGTTACAACCGTCATAGTGGACTCTATTCACTATACTCGTAGGGGTAGAATGGTACAAACGTGTATGATCGCCTCAATAGAGTACATGTCTTGTCATGTTCTGCAGTGCCCGCTTTTGTAAAGTAAATGTCTTGTCCCGTCTAGCGGCGCTCACCTTTAGCAACGGAGCTCTGATCAGCTTCCTCTAGGGTTTGGAGCCTTGAAGCCGTAGTTGGGGCTTTGAGCCTCTCCTTTGAAGCTGTACCTAGGGGCTTCGAGGTTTTCCTTTTGTCCTTGAGCTCGGTTGACGCCTCAAACTCCGGAGCCTGTTGGTTCAGAGCATGAACAGGGCGCCGGAGGGCTCCGATCGCCCAGGCTCCGAAGGTCTGCCTTAACTACCTAATTGACGGGATTATTTCCTCCGACAAAAACTTTATCAAACATGCTTTAGAATATAGATAAGCTGCTCAAGTTAAACTGGATTGAATTATTGAACTGGCACTATCTAATTTCTTATGTAAGTTCTAAACAATAATTAAGAAATCAAATTAAAAGATTTTATTGCTCCGTAAGTTATCTAGAAGAGGGCACAGTGAGGTTCTTGAACCATTAATAGGCATGAGTCAAAACTGTTAATCTGTAATTAATCCAGTTTGAGAAACGTCTATATTGCTGCAAATTGATCCGTGCTGCGCATTTTCCTCTCTTTAATTTCCACCCAACGTTTCCATTTGGCCTATCCGGATTAAAATGTCACCTCTCTGGGTGTTCTTCGGAACATATATTGGCCTGGATGTTCTTCGGTACATATATTGGCCTGGATGTTCTTCGGAACATATATTGGCCTGAACAACGCGTTTAAAAAACAGGAGACATATCGTCGAACCAGATTGTCACACGCAGCTGTTCATGAACTATTGTTTACTTTTGTAATTTTGCTCTAGCAGGAGAGGAGCAAGGTGGGATACCTGTTCTGTTGCGTTGCTCGGTGAGGGTTTCAGTTGCAAGAATGGAATTCAGGAAGAGTTACTGCTTCTACGTGTTTTCTCCATTGCCTACGGATTCTTGGCTGTAAAAAACATGTTTAATTATTTTCCTTGAGAAGAAAAACGTACATGCTTAAAGAGTAAAGCAGATTCCTTTTCATTTCGGTAGAAATGATCTCTCTCTCTCTCTCTCTCTGAATCCCTATTTGAGCAAAAACCTGGAACCATAATATGAGCTCTGGAGTCATTCACATAGTGAAGATTGCGCAACGCAGGTGAGGTGGAGGCATGGAGCCAAAGTGAAGTAGAACTCGACACAAGTGGGCTTTCATCTTTTGGACGCGTTCCCTTCCCTTGCTCAAACCCTAGGCAGTACATCCTTACCGCACGATGCGGAGGTGGTGGTGTGCCGCCGCCGGCTTCGGCCGCCGCCTCCTCTCCTCTTCCTCCTTCTCCGCCCATGCCCGCCGTCCTCTTCCTCCACTGATCATGCCCAGGCCCTTCCCCTTTTCCTGCAGCAACCTCGCGCGCGCCCCCGCGCCCCCGCCTCTGGGCCTCCTCCATCCCGCCTCGCCGCCCAGGCAGGTGCGCCACTTCGCAACCAAGGACCGATCGCGCGCGCCGCGGACGCCCACCATCTCTAAGGTCAAGAAGTACAAGATCAAGCCCCCCTCGTACGCACGCCTGGCCGCCCTGACTTGCTGCCATCTTCATTTCAATTCGCTCTTCACATCTGCCTCATCTTCCTTTCTTATGTTTTCGATTAGGTCCATGAAGTTTCGATTCAGAGTCATGAATGACGGTCAGGTCCGTAGATGGAGGGCCGGCAAGCGCCACAATGCTCATCTCAAGGTATCCCTATGCCTTCCCTTCCCTTCCCTTCCCTTCCCTTCCTACCAATTTCTTGCAACCAGCTTTCCTGGCTTCCTGCCACGAGCGATTTCTTCACCACCCTGATGCACTGTTGCAATAATGCTTGTACGAGGCCTCAATGTCCACAATTGCTACTAGATCCTAATAAAAACAAGCTGTTGATTTACTGACGTGTAGTGTATGTACTACGCCCCAAACGTTATGTTGGATGATGAATTCCCTTCTCTTTGCAAAACCGCATATATCTCATCATGGAATCATTTTGAATCGCTGCCACTTTCTCCTCAGTATGATGTGGTTTCACCGTAGTCCAAGGTTAATCTATTGGTTAATTGCCCACAAAGGGGAGAGGAGACAGATCAATATAGTGGACTAAACATTTCGTTCTCTCAAAAGTCATAATGAAACCTACCATTTGAGGTACCCTTCTTCCTATAGGCTACGAAGAAGCAGAATTGAATCAAACTCATTTCCATATAGCCAATTGTGGAATTCATCCAGCATTTCTTATGAAGTATCTTGCATCCATGTAGGTTCTCATGTTTTAGACATGATCAACGGTGCTCATAGTCACTTTAACTGCGGGTGCATTTCTACATTGATTGTTTCAATTATGCAATTATTTAGCTGACATTGTCCAATGCATACTGAGTTTGTCTGTGCTGTGATTATTTATGATGTTGCAGTCCAAGGCAGCAAAACGGAGACTTCGGAAGCCTGCATTAGTGCACTTAGCTTATGCAAAAGTTATAAAGAAGCTCAACTTCTCCGGCTAGGAAATTATAATGGAGTTTAGCATGGGAGACAGATTGACTAATACTGGGTGCCAACTGCTAATCCTTCATGCTGATTCTAAATATTTTTCAATTTTCATTTTATGTGTTGTCAATCTGGTTGATAAAGCCGACCTGTTTTATTTTATGTACAATATTCAGCATAGTAGAGTGTGATAACTGCTGCTAGTGAAGAAACCAGTCATGGACACCATTAAGTTTACAGAATGTTCCTCATCCAGGCATCAGGCTCACTTAATGTGGCATTTTTTTCTTTAGATGTGGACACTCAGGGGATTTCTGCTCATAAGCGGCCAGTAGACTTTCTGCTCAAGGGTGGATGCTGTTTGTCAGCGCGGAACGATTTTGAGTTTCTGACATCAGAGTACCCATGTTGATCACTATGTGCATGTATAATCCTGAAGATAAGAGCACATCAGAGTTTTTGTTTATTGATCATCTGTCCCAGGCATAGCCGAGTATAGCTTTTGAGATGAAATTGGTCTAGCAAATCAACAACCTGATACGAACTGCATTGTCCAGTCTCATCAACACCCAGTAGCTAGCAACAGGGAATTGCATTGTGGTAATAAGATTCTTGTCGTTTGAGCTCTATCTGAGCATTTGGACCTCAGGTTTTGGCTTTGACAACATGTCCCCACATTTTTACCCCTGTCGGCCACGGATAGAAGAGAATACCCTGGTTTCCTTGCTTGGGGGTTTTCATTACCCAGTGCTTTAATTGATGCATCGGCAGCTGCAGCAACATCTGGGCTTGACGATGTGGTGAGCAGCGCTAAGGTTCAATTTTTCATTTAAAATCTATATATGTCCTTCACACAAGTTTATTAATATTTTTATTTTTACCTGCTCCATTAATGAAACGGTGAGATCAAAATGGAGAAAACAAGCGCCTATGTTTTGTAGGACGTTCTTCAAAATGGAGTACCATTTTCGTTTTCATCAATCTGCATGCCATCAAACGTTTCCTTCAGTTGTTTTGTTTTTATACTTGTTCATTTTTCCTTCACAATATACTTGTTCATTTTTCCTTCAGTTGTTTTGTTTTTATGGAGCCTGCTATCTGATTTACCATTTACCGTGTCAAGCATATGTTCACCAAAAGGTAACTGAATAAGCTTTGCAATGCATTCTGACTTATTCTATCCAAGAACTAGAAGCATGGTTGTCAGTTCGCTCCTTTTTGTCACCTGGATGTTTATTTGCTTCTCCCATACTATCATCATTGGCATAACAGTTCGAGCATACTTTAAAGCCAAGGAACATAAAACAGGTATTCTCTCTGTTATTTTCATTAAAACCTAATAAGGCTATGAAGAATAAACGACTAAAATCATGCAAAAGTGTAGCCAATAACATAAATAGAAGGGTTAATTTTTTCCGTACCATTACAATTTTCACGGTTTACCAATATGTCATCGGTGTGTCACTGACAAATGGGGGCCGCCACAGTCACTGACAGTGGCATATAGGCAATTTCTAAAAATTATAATGGCATGTGAGTAATTTTCCCTAAATAGAATGCCTTAAATAAATTGAAGATGCTGCAGGAAATCCTATAATTATAAATTAGTAATGGAAACACCTCACAGTATGTATTCCGTGAAAACCACGGGTGCATAATGTTCAGTATCTGGCAGAGCTAATTCAGCAAGCTTCCTGTGAAGGACATCGTGCTAGACAAATACATGGAGATTCACTTCATTGAAGTGCTTCACCTATTCCATAGCAAATATACCTTCATATTCCGTGACAACTGTTATTTCACAACATTTTGGTAAATCCAGATTTATTAATTCAAAACTGTAGGTCTTAAAATGTTGCATCCTAGATCCTAGAATTAAAACCTTTGACAATTACATGACAAGCTACAAACTAACCATCAGATTACAAGGTAGCAACGCAACGATTCACATCCTAAACTTTAGCAATGCTACAGACCCAGAATTAATTTGTTAATGAAGACAATCTAATGCAATAAAGGACTTGCCCAGTGCAAGATAGAAGATGGGAAATCTGGCTGTTTTTTTGAATGATCAAATAATGGAGCATCAGCTAAGTAGGAAGTACTCTAAGCCTGCAGAAAAGAACAGGCAATAGCATCAGTGATAATCAGGTGAAACTCGTGTGGAAGAAGATACCAAGCTTGTCCTTGAGCTTCGCAATCAGAGATGCAGGATTCTCACTGAGATAACAAAGTCACTAGAGAGTTCCATCCTGAACGGCGAATGGGTGCGGTGGCACAGAACATCTTTGTAATTCTTGTCCCGAATGTTGTCTATGTGATGGTATATTAAAAACATTCTGGACAAATAGTAATGATAAATGTTGTAATAACATTTATCATTACTAATGGCCTTATTTTGTAACAAGCAGATAGCTTTGGGTCTAGGCCAAAACTAAAGATAGATGCCTAATAAGATAAAAAACATTTCTTGTAATTAATGAAAACATGTTATATTGGATTTGCCTCAAATGTCTGTTTTTTTCTAATTACTGCAGGTGAGAAATCCGAGTGTTTTAGATTGTGTTTGATTCAACTTTTTCAACCAACTTCTTATAGTGGAGGAACTAGAGATAAATTGAAGAGGGTGTATCACTTTAAGTGGTACACCATATTAGACTCAGGGAGTGCACAAAGGGTAAAAATTTGTTAATAATAGCTAAAAAATTATTTGGATCCAGGTTCCTAGAACCTGCTCCCCTCTATTTGGCTCCGCTGGCTTCTTGTACAGGAAGTTAAAAGCTAAACCAAACACGTCGAGGCCAACTAGCTTTTTCAAAAGTTGTATCTTTTTTAGTACAAACTGAAGGCTAGAGGAACCCTAACTTTCACAACTTCTCAATTCAACTTTGAACAAAAATTACTCACCATGCTATTATAACATATTAGTTAATGTAAAATTTGAAATTTTAGTAAAATATGTCATTTTAGTGTAATTCTAAAATATATAATTCTAGTATAAACATTATAAAATTTCATGATTATAATAATTTACATGCAAAATTTCATATTAATAATATAATCAAACATCATGAGCTACCTAAACATAAATTCAGAATAATTTTAACTAAACAACGTATCAGCTTTTCCACAGCTCATAACAGTTTTTCTACAACTCATAGCTCACAACAATTTTTCAGAATTTACAGCCCAATCAAACACACCCTTAGTTGATAGTACTAATGTTGTATCCTCTGCATTACTTATGAACGAACTCTAGTGGATTGGATTGATTGATAGATGCTGGTATTGCACTGAAAATTTAGGAGTCCCAGATAATTGAGATAGAAACTTGAGGAAGTGATCTGAAGTGTGCTAGTTTACTGATGATTCTATGGCATCATCCAGCTACACTGATACTCATAGGGTTGAGAAGGTTCCATCTTTACAGAATCAAAATCTAGAGTCATGTCAAACAGATCCTAAATTTGATATCAAAATAGGTTCATGAAGTTAGAGCATCTCCAAAAATCTGGCTATTCAACTCTCCAAGCCAAAGTTTAGTCATTCACTTCAAAAAAAATTCACTCCAACAGATTGGGTAACCAAATGGCTAAATTATCTAGATGACCAAATCTACCTCCCCGTTGGCCAAATATAACCAACCAAATTGAATGGCTACTTTCTCCACTGCTGCCTTCTCCCCTCCTCTCAGACCGCCGCCGCTCGGGCCATCGGCGTCGTTCCTTTGCATTTTCCTCCTCTATCGTCCAGCGGCCGTGAGCCCAAACCCCGAGCCACTACACACCAGCAACCCTCGCCGCAGATGGTAGTCCTCAGCAAATGACACGATATCGCCGAGCACACCAAGGCCTTCGATGACCCCTTCGGCGTGGAGGCGGTGCCTCCCGAACTCTATGCCCTCATCGACGCAGCCCAGTCCGGCCATGTCGATGCCCTTCGTGAAGCCCTCCATACTGTCTTTATTTTCTGCCTCCTTCCCGATCATCAAATTCATCTTGGGATATGTAGGATAGTTTAATTGGAGTAGAGTGTGCGTGTTGGATACATTGGTGTTGGTTCATATGCAGGGAATTCTAGATTTTTCTTTCCTTGAGTCATTTCTGAGAGGTTCCTCGTGATGAAAAAATTAGCTTTGTGATATCTGCAATTGTTGTGTAGCTATTTCTCTCTAACTGATTTAAAGTCAGCTTATTATTTATGCGTTTTTCTAAAAACACTTGCAAACTTTTCTTAATGACAAGTTATCGATATTAAGATTTGGTAAAAGCTCAGTCCCACAGAAGATATCACACGGTCAACAGGGGTTAAAGAGGTCCGGTTAAAGATAGTCAAAGAAGTCTATCCATACTGTTACAATATGATCAAATATGAAGAAGTTGATGGAGGTAAAAGAAGATAAAGATGATCTAGAATCGGTTAAGATAGGTTACTTGAATGGAAAGTGTTCGGACTATAAATATGTATCCCTTAGTTAAGTTAAACACACAACTCTTCAGCGCATCGTCACCCTTGGCTTCCCTAGGTTAATCCCGGCTGGATTCAACACTCGGAGCTGGGCTGCATCGTTCTAATCTTTGGCAAAGAGATGAGTCTCACCACCCCCAATGATCGTATTGACTAGGTCAGTGTCCTCACGACTGCATCAATTTGATCTCTTGAGGCATCGGCTGAAATAAGTCGATCACCGATTTATCTCGGTGTATTGGCTAGGTCTAAGGTTGCATCAGTTTGATCTCTTAGATTGATGTGATTTAGATGTTGTAGTCTAAGGTTTCATTGATTAGGTCTGACATCTCTTTCTATTGTATATTCTTCATGATGTATACCGTTCATCTAAATAAAGCGTGCCCGATGCTTTGAAGTATTATTAAGTTCATCGTGACTAGCTACTGTCTTGTTTTTCCAATCTTGTTATTGTGATAATTTTGATGATACAGACATGCTATCTATCATGTTTTATTTATTTCTATCGGAGTACAAGTTGATAGGTTATCTTCGATTCAATGTCATATTCTATCCGCTATCGGGGAATGCTCATCGGCCCATATGCATAAACTGCCTATCTCATCGGCCGATGGCGCATTCGTCCCGATCGCTCTGCCTTGGTCATCGGCCTCATGGCCGATTGAAGTTATTCACTCACGATTGTTTTATCCTCACCGCAATCATCGTCTTGACAGCCGATCGGCTTTGCTACTAATGATATTTTCTCTGTTTCCTTATCAGTTGTAGGGTCAAACTATTTGGCACGCGATGAACCCTTTTTCTAAGATTATAGGACCTATACTGGAGTTAAGTAGACCTCCCAAGCCACGCGTGCATCAAAGTGTAACAAAAAAGACACCAACATATTTTTTGGCACGCCCGATGGGACATTTTTAGCAACTCATCCATGGATGGCTAGATCAACGACGACAACATCATCCTGATCACTCTGGACACACTTAATGAAGATCAAAGGGCAGAGGTGCAGAAGCATGTGGATGATATCCAGAAGTTGTGCCTGCAAGCCTATGGTATGACTCGTCGGGTCCTACCCAAAGGGACCCATTGCTAAGCCCGGCTCCGGTCGTAGGTACTAGTCAGCTGGCAAAAAACTCTCACACTAGTTTTCAAGAGATCATCGACATCACGCTTCATCAAGCGCTTATCAACCAATTCGGAACATTGGTCAACACCCTCCACGGATTGAT
The DNA here is from genome assembly GCA_019279435.1 of Zizania palustris. Taxonomy (NCBI): domain Eukaryota; kingdom Viridiplantae; phylum Streptophyta; class Magnoliopsida; order Poales; family Poaceae; genus Zizania; species Zizania palustris. Next base: position 32,343,012 of record JAAALK010000082.1, read on the forward strand.
CAAGAGGACTGTTGATGGAACTATAGCCCATGAGCCACTGCAAGGCCCAATGTACCTCCCTTACGGGCAGACAAGATTACTGCAGAATCCACAACATACTCGCTCGACACCACATCCGCAAGGGCCGATTAGGTTAGTGCAGTCAGGCATCAAGTTTGGACATTAAGGAAACAAGATGACCTAGTCGTTGGCGCCCGCACAGGGGTCACTGCAGAGCACGCCATATGGCCTCAAAAGGGGTGCACCCGTGCCACTTCCGGCATCTGACCCAAGACTACCAAGACAAGAGTGCCTCAGGTGACATACGACATCGCAAGTAATGTACTGTCGGACCTCATGCCGCCAAGGTGGACACTCGATGGTATTCCTTCGATGGGATATCATCGGACTACATGCTCTGTAGAACTGCCATATGGTGATGAGGGACTATTGACGTCGAGATTTGGTAAAGCCCAAAAGCCCACTACGGGTTGCCGCACTTTCAACAAAAGGTCAAAGAGGATCTAGTCAAGGAAAGTCAGAGGAGTTCGTCCGCAATAGTTGCATGATCGGATAGAGGGCCGATGGAGATAAGAGTAGAAGATGGTTACAAATTCATACAGAATCGGCTAGATAAGTTACTTGGATGACAAGTCTATAGACTATAAATATGTATCCCTTATGTTAGATTAAACAACTCTCGTTCAACTAATCAATCGGCGCATTGCCACCCTTGAGCCCGAGGGTTATCTGGTGGGACTCGGGCGCTCGGAGTTAGGCTATATTGTTTTCGATCTCCGGCGAAGAGGTGAGTCCTGCCCCCCGACATCCGTACCAACTAGGTTAGTACCCTCACGGCTCCATCGGTTCATTTCGATCTCTTGAGGAGAACGGTGAAATAGTATGGTCACCGGTTGTTCTCATTGTATTTGGCTAAGTCTAAGGCTGCATCATTTAGGTTTGATCTCTTAGATTGATGTGATCTGGATCTGATAGTCTGAGGCTTCATAGGTTAGGTCTGACATCTCTTTCTATTGTATCTTTTTCATGCCATATATTGTTCATCTAAATAAAGTTTGCTTGATTTGTTGATATATTGTTCAGATCATCGTGACTAGCTATTGTCTTAGTTAGGTCCGATCTAGTTATTGTGATGATCTCCATGGTATAAATCTGTTATCTGACATGCTTTATTTATTTCTATCAAAGTACAAGCTGATATGTTATCTTTAATTCATCTCTGTATCATATTCAACGTCGAAGGGTGCGCATCGGCATGTATGCATGATCTATGTTTTTCCACCGGCCGATGGCGCACTCGCTCGATTAGGTCAACTCGGGATATTGGCCTTATGGCCGACCGACACGGTGATTCACGATTTTATCATATTTTCCACGGTCATCGGCTTGCCAGCCGATCGGCTATGCTACTAACGTTTATCTTTTACGATCCCTTATCAATTGCAGGGTCAAACTGATTGGCACGCCTTGAATCCCTTTTCTAAGAATGTAGGACCTGCACTAGAATTAATAAGATATCCTAGGCCACGTGTGTGTCAACGTGTGATCATCTCCAACAACTCAGCCATGGCGGATGAGCTCGATGAGGCAAATGTCATCCCGACCACCATGGACGCTCTGTCCGAAGAGTAGAGGACAAAGGTGTAGCAACATGTGGAAGAATTCTGGAAGTCATGCCTGCAAGTCTACGACATGAATCGGCTAGGTCCCATTCAGAGGGCCCTATTTCCAATGCTAGTGTTGACCATAGAGGGTGGTCAGCCAACAGAAAACTCTCAGGCCAATCTCCAAGAAGTCATTGATCAGGCGATCCGCCATTCTCTAGTCATCCAATCAGGGACACTGGCCAAGACTATTCAAAGGCTGATCAAAGAGGCCATCGAGGCCATAATGGTTCGCGAGGCACCACAAGGTCCGGCGAACCTCCCCAATGACCAATTAAGACTACTGCATCACACTCAGTCGGCATCATTGCCACAAGGGCCGATGAGGCTAGACCAGCTGAATTCTTCGCTCGGCTATGAAGGCGACAAGGCGACCCATCCATCGGCCCCCTTACACAGTCCGCCCCAGGGCACACTAGGAGGGGCCGATAAGAATGCACATGCATCATTCCCAGCATCCGACCCAAGAATTCCAGGGCAAGGAGTGCTGCAAGTGATGTACGACATCACAAGAGACCTCCCGTTCGACCTCATGCCGCCAAGGGGGGCATCCGATATCGTCCCTCCTAGATATCATCGGATGACGTACTACGGAGCAATGCCCTACAGTGTTGCATGGCAATATAAATACGACACTGCTCGGCGGGACCAGTATCAATGGGCGCCAATGCCTGCCCACTGTCCATCACCGGGTCAGTAGGAAGATGAGTGGGTAAATCAGATCACAGAGCTCATGAAGGATCGATTCGGGTTGAATCCCAAAGAGTAGACGTACATGTATCGGCGGTCATATCGGGAATGGTTTGATCAAGTGTCGCTGCCAGGCCGATACAAGGTGCTGGATTTCACCAAGTTCTCAAGACAAGACTCGATTTCCACAATCGAGCACATTAGTCGGTTTCTCGCCTAGTGTGGGGAGGCATTGGCTAACGAAGCGCTGAAAGTCTGGTTTTTACCGTTATCCCTATTAGGATTGACCTTCGTGTGGTTTTCTTCGCTGCCGGCAGATTCCATCAGAGGATGGGCAGACCTAGAAAAGAAGTTTCACAAGTACTTCTTCGTCGGGATCTAGGAGATGAAGCTGACCGATTTGACTTTCATGAAACAAAGGGTGAACGAGTCGGTCTCAGATTATATATAGAGGTTCTGGGACGTGCGAAGCATATGCTACAGCGTAAGCCTCAGTGATAGTCAGTTGACAGAGTTGGTGTTTAAGGGACTTTTGGGCCCTATCAGGGAGAATTTTTCATCACATGAGTTTGAAAGCCTCTCGCAATTGATGCAAAGGGTATTGGTCCATGAGAGCCTATTCCAAGAAGCCAGACAGGAAAAGTAATAGAAGAAGATTGCGCACGCCCAAGCGTACCACTTAGACTCCGACGAGGATAGTGACTCCGATGCAGAGGCCGGGATGGCCGAGTGGTCCAAGAACAAGAAATAGGTCGCATGCCCATGGATAAAACCGACCGAAAAGGAATAGAAGTATGTGAGAAACAAAGTTGAGATGTGCCTTGGTTTCAAGTCTATGATGAGTGATTGACAAGTTTCCTTCTGGGCGAAGGGGTTTAGAGGTGTTCTACCAAAGGGTTCGGTGTTTGTCGGCGGTAGCTATGCAGTGGAGTGTGTCTGTCGGAGGGGTCTAACAGAGCACAATGATATGGTTGTACCAAAGGGCTCGGTACTTTGGGTGGTACACTAGAGTGTGTATCGAAGGTTGTTTACCGGAGAGGTCTTCGGGGTACTAGAAACACTTGTCTGCTTATCGGTGGTGTTTTGACTTCGGAGGTGATGGACGGTTCGCAACAAGTGAACCAGGGTCAAGTGGGAGGCTTGATGCCAAGCGAGCGGGGAGCTAAGTCACGAAGGCTACGTGGGGTCGAGGTCAGTCCTCGGGTCAAGGTACGCCAAGCGAAGGCAGAAAGTGCGGAGGGTGGCTCCGGTTGAAGGTACCCGGAGGCAAAGTCCTCGGAGGCGAGGCACTTTGAAGGGTGCTCCAAAAGGAGTTGCTTTAGAGTATGGTGGACAAAGTCCTCAATATTGTGGCAAGACTTTCGAAGTGAACTCCGAAGGGAGGCACTCGAAGGGACACCTGACGAAGGTCTCGGAAGTCAAGGTGCGTCGAAGGCATGGTCTAGATAAGGGTCTTCGTGGAGTGCGCTCGGGGCTGAGACACTGCGAAGGGGTGCTTATGGATATGCTTCATGCGGAGGCCTTGGATAGAGGGACTTTGGAAGGTGGTAAAGATACTTCGAAGGTGGGGCTTCGGAGTGTGGATGACTTGAGGTACTTCAGCCATGCTTGGCTTCGGTACATGGACTGACGAAGTTCAAGCTGGGAGTAGCTGTGAAGCTGTGGTGATCCACTCTGGAGGTGATGGTCCGAAGGCTAAAGAGATTTGACAGCTTCGGCTCAAAACCGTCAGTGTATTGAAGACTGACATCGGTGAAGCGAAGGCCTTCGGGTATGAAGCTTGTCGCCGAAGCCTCTGCACACTTCGTGTGCAAAGGGGCTTGAGAAGATTCCACTTTGCAAAAGCTGATCGTGTCTGCTCTGCAAAAGCTGATGCTGTCTCCTCTGCGAAGCTGACAATAGAAGCCCCTAGTAAAGTAGACTATCATCTATACTCCCGTGTCTAGCTGAGACAAAAAGAGTGTAAACCCTAGGGGTAAAGTAGTCTATTCTCATAGCTGAGTTGTGCCTATAAATAGTGAGGCATGCTAGGTCTAGGTAAGACTTTGAGAGGCCATTTCTAGAACTCATAGAGCTAGCCGTCATCATCATGTACTCAGTACTGTGAGTCTTGTTGTGTTCCCTGTTCATGCAAAGAAAGTTTCATTCTGTTTTCTGTCTATTGCTTGAACTTGTAATCCTATTTTGCACTGCATGTGTTGAGCTCTCTGTGCTACACTTCGGTCTGTTCTAGCTAGAGTTTTTGCTCTGTTTCTTTTCTAGCAAAGTGTGTTAGTGTCCTGTACGTGCGATTTGTGTGTATATTTCAGTGTGTGTTCGCTCTGAGTAAACTAGAGGCAAGTCCTCTCTGATAACTAGCGAAGCACTATGTGAAGTTGGGCTCGAAGCCTGATTTCTTTCCTCAGTCGAAGCCCTTGCCATAGTCTGTTCTATCTAATTTTTGCCCTCCAAAATACGAAGCCTAGTACTAGTTGCTAGCACAGAGTATTTGTTTAGAGCCCTCAGAGGGAAACATACTCTTGCAAAGTATTTTAGTGCGAAGTCTGCTCGAAGGCACCTTATGTGCGAAGCCTGCACTAACTTTGTTGAGTTGTGTTTTGGGTTTCTGAGTGCGAGCGAAGTCTTCTTGACTTCAAACTTTTACCCTTTGGGAAGCCTGTGTTCGGAGCTGTAAAATATGTCCGAACCAGACCTCCGAAGGGTGTGTTCCAAGGTTGTTCCGTAGGAGACAGAATTTAAAACAAAAGGCTAGTTTTAGCCTGAAATTTTAAAAGCTCCCATTCACCCTCCTGTGGTCGCCTATTTTGGTCCAACAATTGGTATCCGAGCTTGGTTAATATCACCAGTTGATCTTAACCGCTTTTGTGATCTTTTGGTGAAATGGCCAGAGTTAGTAAAATACCTCTGCTCGATGGAACTGATTTTGCTTACTGGAAGGTGCGCATGGAGGCTTACTTGCTAAGCCAAGGAAATGCAATATGAGAGATTGTGGACTCACAATACTCCATCTCTGAAACCCGCACCACTCAGGCAGAAAAAGATCAGTATAATTCTAACTCTAAATCTAGAAATATATTGTTCATTGGCTTGAGCAGGAGTGAGTTTGATAGGTTTCAACACCTGAGGACAACTAGGGAGATTTGGACTACACTCACTCTCTTTCATGAGGGCTCTACACAGATTAAGGCTGGGCACCAAAGCACATACAATCAACAGTATGAGCTGTTTGTGCAAGGCCCTGGCGAATCTATAAATGTCATGTTTTTTCGCTTTGATGCAATAGTGAGTAACTTGCGGTCAAATGTGACGCTTTCTTACAATGACCATGACAGGGTTATCTAGTTTCTCTATGCTCTCGATCATAGCATATGGAAAGTGAAGATATCCACCATCGAGGAGTCCATAGGATATGACACACTGACCTATGATGAACTCTTCAGCAAGATGAAGTCCACAGAGATTGTCAAGGTATCTCTTGTAGTGCACAGAAACTCTTGTTGATAGCAAAAATGGCAGTAATGGCTAGATTATCAAAATATCAATTTTTGGTGATTTGGGATGAAAGTACACATGTCTAGGGTCTGTCTGAAGCCCTATAGGGCCGAAGTCCATTGAGCTATGGGTTCCGAAAGCCTCTAGCCAGCCCATGGGCTTCGGCCAGGAAGCCTTCGGAGGCCCACGCTGCCGAAGCTTCGGAAGCCTTCGAAGGCCCACGCTGATGAAGCTTCGGCCCGAGGAGCAAGCCTCGACGGGCCTGACCGAAGCCCACGCTACCAAAGCTTCATCCCGAGGAGCAAGCCTCGACGGGCCTGGCCGAAGCCCACGCTGACGAATCTTCTGCCCGAGGAGCAAGCCTCGACGGGCCTGGCCGAAGCCCACGCTATCGAAGCTTTAGCCCGAGGAGCAGGCCTCGACGGGCCTGGCCGAAGCCCACCTCGGCAGAGATAGAGTTGTACGCGTTTCCAGCTCAATCTCTATCTCTATCTGGCCGGATTAATAGCAGATTAGATTAGGAGTTAACCCCCTATAAATAGAGAGGCATGCCCGGCGTGGAGAACCGCCCCAACTCAAACTAAACCAAAGCCCATGCTTTGATCATATTTACTTGACCTTTATTTTCCTGTACCTCTTCGTGGGTTTGCCTAGAAGCCCTCCGCCGGTCACTACGGAACAGTGGTAATCCTTGTTACTTCGCCTGTGAAGTATCCGTTAATCTACGTAATAGATTGCTATCGCCTTGTTACTTCGCCTGTGAAGTATCCGCTAATCTGCGTTATAGATTATTACCTTCGCTACTAGTGCAACACTTAGCAAAATTCAGTCCTCAGGCCGAATTGGTACTTCGCACCCTTCTAGTGCAGGTTCGCACGTTCGGAGCCACTTCGTCGGAGGTGTCCGTAGCTGAGAGATCAGTTTCGGAGGTCCCAGGACACCCTTCGCTAGCATACTTCGTCGCAATAGGCTTCACCATGACCATACTCCGCACTGGACGAAGTTGCACTCGTGCATGGCCCTCGCGTCATTGTCCCATAGATTGCTGTATCGGAGATATCACGCCGAACCCCGCTGTTCGGAGGAGATCATAGCGTCCAGATCCGTTCGGAGTCCACCTTCGGCCGGATCAGTCCGAACGCCGAAGCACCCTTCGGCGGGATACTTCGCACCAGACGCCAAAGGTATCCTTCGGCACACACTTCGCAGCAGACTCCGAACCAGGCGGGCTCCGGCTGGTTTGTTGATTTTATTCTGTTTAATCTATTTCTTTCGGCTAATTGGGTTATTTTGTGTAATCTGGTTGCCTGGCGACTCCACCCCCTTATCACTATTAAGGGTAGTCAGAACGCGACGTCGGTGCCACATCACGCTTAGGCCTGTCCCTGAGTATCCGTGCGCCTTTGGATCGTCGGAATGACCCAAGTGCGGGGCACGTTTTCGTGTCAACACACTTTTTGGCGACTCCGCTGGGGAAGGCTACGCCAACATGATGAGTACGTCTACATCGGCCACCGGTACATCTACATCGACTACTACGTCTACACCGCCGATGGACACAATAGGAGGCGCGGATATCGACAACCGACACATATTGTCACCTACACTTGAAGATATCCCCGCCGCAGACCGAGTAGAGGTCGAGGCGAAGTTAAAGGCACTCCAAGACATGATGCTTGGGGGCTACATCAAGACACGTGCGGGCTTCGTCAAGCGCGACATCGTCACCCCTGACCTCGCTCAGGTCCAGGTAACACCTGTATCACCTCACTTATCTTCTTTAGAAATTGAACAAAAAATAGCCGCATCAGTGGATCAAGCCGTTAGCGCTTCGCTAGCCAACCGTTTAGATTTGGCAGTTAGCTCCCAAGTAGAGGCGACTCTTAGAATGTTCGGCTTTACCAAGGCCGTACCTCCAGTTCCTATTGCTAGCGCACCTCCGGCAAAACATGTGTACGGTAGAACTAACGACAGCACTGGCACAATCATGTCTCCGGCCTCATCACTTATGGCTGAGACCAATCATCATACCTACGGTCAAACTAATGCTGCATACCACGCACCACCTGCGCCAATACCCGTGCTGCCCGCACCACACGCGCAGACGCCTAGACACGAGCACGTCACGCAAATAGCGCGTAGGGAAGAAGCACACGACCGACACGCTGATATCCCACCGCGTGTCGCGCCCCCGCATGAGAGGCATGCACAAGCAACATATCAAGATGATATAGAGGAGCGGGTCCGCGCACTATTTAGAGAATGTGTCGGCTTCATGCCCAAGGGATGGGTTAGGGTTTACCGTAAGCCCTACCCCGACCATCTTGATATGGTACCCTACCCCCACGGCTATAGGATCCATGAATTCACTAAGTTCGATGGCGAGGGTAGCAAGACCACGCTAGAGCACGTTAGTCAATTTTTGGCGCAGTGTGGAGAGGTTAGCGGGATAGATTCCCTAAAGGTTAGACTATTTTCTCTCTCGCTATCCGGCACCACTTTCACATGGTTTTCGGTGCTCCCGCCGAACTCCATCCACACGTGGGACTATTTAGAGCAGAAATTCCATGATTATTTCTTCACAGGCGAAATAGAACTTAGGCTTTCACATTTGACATCGGTTAAGCAGAAATCTAGTGAGAGCACCTCTGAGTACATCAAGCGTTTCAGGGATACTAGAAACCGATGTTTTAGCCTTAATATTTCAGAAAGGGACTAGGCGGAATTAGCTTTTAACGGGTTGCATTCCAAACTTAAAGAGAGGTTAGATAACCAGAACTTTCTAGAAGTTAGCCAAGTTTTGCAGCAGGCTCTGGTCCAGGAAGGCCGAGCCAAAGATAAAAAGTTTACTAAGACGTTTAGCAAGCCTAGGGCCGAAATCCACATCATGGAACGCTCTAATGAGGAGGAGTCAGAGGAGGAGGATTCAGCCGATGTGTACGCAGCCGAGTGGGTTTGGAATGCTAAAAACAAACCTGTCACCTGATCCGAATTACGACCATCCCCCACAAAGAATATACTTAGTGAGGTCAAGTACTCGTTCGATATAACTAAATGTGATAAAATATTTGATTTTCTCTTTAAAAGTCAGCTTCTCAGGTTACCTAAGGGTCAAGTCATCCCACATGCCGATGAATTAAAGAAGCATCCATACTGTAAGTGGCATGATTCACATTCGCATAATACTAATGATTGCAATGTTTTTCGACGGCAGATACAATCGGCCATAGAAGAATGGTGATTGAAGATAGACCATGATCCAAATATGAAGCTGGATAAAAATCCTTTTCCAGTCAACGCTGTCGACCTCGACGAAAAGAAGGTGTTGATTCGGCCAGAATAGGCCGAGTCAGCTAAAGGGAAGGATGTGATTGTTGGAGAACCGCGCACTCGCACACTCGTGCCAAAGAACCCCGAGGTAGGAGTGTGGAAACAAAACGTTAATACCACTTCGGCTAAGGCTCGCAAGAGCCCGAAGGTGACATATGATATGTTGTTGAACAAGCATCAGAGAAGGGCCAAGGAAACAGGTCCGCCCGTTAGGCTAAAATAGCCAAAGGGCCAAGACCTTTGAAGGGTGGCTTCGGGCCGAAGCAGGCGAGCCCTCCGCACGAAGACTTCGGGCCACAGTGGCCTGATGCCCCACACGGTGGTTCCGAGCCACAATGGCCGAACCCCCTGTACGACAATTCGAACCCTAGTGGTCGGGTCCCCCATGCGACAACTTCGGCCCCCAATGGCCGAACCCCGCACCATGTTGAACGTCTCCGATGGGAGGCTTCGGCCTGCACTGGCCGAACGTACCTCCGGCCTAGCAAGAGCCTTCGCTGGTGTGGTCTGAGATACCTTCGACTTGGCCGAACCCCCCTCCAGGTAACGGGTTCGGCTCACAGTGGGTGAGGCCACTAGAGCCGCCGATGCCTCCACCGTACGACTGGGCGGGGACCCCGTGGGCTCCGTATGTATCTAGGTCGGGGTACCCTCCGCAGCCTAACACCATGTCTTGTTTCCCTTCGGAGTATTATGGATGGCAAGGGTGAACGGACGCAACGGAAGGGGGCATCGTCCAGAGACTGTCTGTGGTGCCTCCGAATCGGACCATGCAGAGCGAAGACGAAGGGCGTGAGCACGCGGAGGCCGAAGTCAGGGTGTCCGAAGCCATAACCATCAGAGTTGGGTCTCAGGAAGTCCCAATCCCAAAGACTCTATCGCCGAGGTCTGACGAAGGTAAGTCTCATGCTTCGGCCGAGCCCTGCGCTGAAGCTTGGTTTGATCGGCCGAATGAGGCCGGTCCATCCGACAGGGTTCGCAGCGAAGCCTCCTCCGAACACAGGGTGCCCGAGGCCAAAGGGCACAATACCACTTCGGCCAAAATTAACAGAAGTAGAACAGTAGCACCCAACACCAAGCCTCAGCCATCTTGGGCTCCTCCAGTCATGTCCAAATCACAGAAGAGACGTCTACAAAGGCTGCGGGCACAGGAGATGCGCGAGAAGAAAGCTGAGGCTGAGCGCGACGCTATCTTCGAAGAAATCCGCCCTTGGCCAGCTACGAAGCAGGTATGGAGGGAGAAGCTGGTTGAGATAATCAACCCGTCTCCTAGTCCAAGCGACGATGACGACATGCTCGACGACGATTACTCGCCCGTCTCTGAGGGACCTGCACCTTAGGTGATGGACATCAACATTGTCACGCTGCCTGCCGAGTTCGCCATACCACAGGACGAGGCCGAGGTCGCTCAATTGAACCTCGATCCACGCAACGCCATCTTCGAGAAGCCCGAGGACTCGGCTCACCATCTAAAGCCCCTCTATGTAAGGGGTCACATCGATGGGAAGCCGATTTCCCGGATGCTCATCGACGGTGGCGCCACTGTTAACCTAATGCCTTATTCATTGTTGAAGAAACTTGGCAGGGACGAAGATGACCTAAAGAAGACTAACTTGATGCTCAACGTCTTCAACGGCGAGAGTTCCGAGGCCAAGGGAGTACTCTCTATGGAGTTGACGGTGGGCAACAAGACGTTGCCAACAGCGTTTTTCATCGTCGACGTACACGGTAACTATAGCGTGCTACTCGGGCGCCACTGGATTCACGTGAACTGTTGCATCCCTTATACTCTGCACCAGTGCCTGATACAGTGGGATGTCGATGAGGTAGAAGTCATCCCCGCGGATACTTCGGCCCAAGTAGCATTGGCCGATGTATCAGTCGACGCCATCCATAACAAAGTAGAGTGTCTGTCAGGAAGAGATCTTTTGGATTACGATTTTGTTAGCATATCCGGAGGACGGTTTGTACCAGTGTCTGTAAAGACGGCTGTTGTAGCACGACTATTTTTGTACTAATAGTCATGTCCAGCAAGAATAATCTAGATTGGCTAAAGTCTCGTGTGGAGCAGTATCGGTCTAATAAAATTGTATTGCCGAAGCCATCGAGGACCTTAGCGAAGTAGAGAAATTAGGGAAAGGTTTTGCGTCGGCCAATCCCTTAGAGGAGGTCGGCATAGGTGATGGTAGCATCCCAAGGACGACTTTTGTAAACCAACATTTGCAGCCCGGTGAAAAGGCTGAAGTAATAAAGTTACTTCGGTCGTATGTCGATTGTTTCGCATGGGAATATAGCGAGATGCCAGGACTAAGCCGCGAGCTCATGGAGAATTGGCTGCCCATCAAGTCTGGATTTAGGCCTTATAAGCAGCCTCCCCACCGCTTTAATTCGGCCGTCTATGACCGAGTTAAGGAAGAAGTGGAGCGACTACTCAAGGCTGAATTTATTAGGCCATGCAGGTACGCGGAATGGGTTGCTAACAGTGTACCTATAGAGAATAAAGGGAGCGGTAAGATACGGGTATGCATTGATTTCCGGGATCTAAATAGAGCCACTCTGAAGGACGAGTATCCAATGCCAATAGCCGACATGCTGATCAACGATGCTTCAGGACACAAGGTACTAAGTTTTCTTGATGGCAATGCTGGTTATAATCAAATCTTTATGGCCGAAGAGGACGTCTATAAGACTGCCTTTCGATGCCCTGGTTTTTTCAGTTTGTTCGAGTGGGTTGCCATGACTTTTGGTTTGAAAAATGCCGGCGCCACGTATCAGCACGCTATGAACTTGATCTTTCATGACTTGTTAGGAGTTATGTTAGAAGTTTACATCGATGATGTCGTGGTCAAATCGGACGCTATGGGAAACCATTTAGCCGATTTGAAGGTTGCTTTCGATAGGATGCGATAGTATGGGTTGAAAATGAACCCACTCAAGTGTGCTTTTGGTGTGTTGGCGGGTAAGTTCTTAGGTTTCATGATTCATGAGAGAGGGAAATTTTCTGTATTGGAGAAGCCGATGTTTTGTCTCACTGCCGAAGCCAGTGATGGTGGGCGGGCGCACGCCTCGGGTCGAGCCCCTCGGGTAGTCGAAGGCCACCGCACGCCGAAGCCCCTGGATCGGAGTGCTCTGCCGATCAAAGGATCTGGCACACCGGAGCCCATAGTGCGAAGCCTCCCGAACGGAGAAGGCTCTCCGGAGTTCGAACCCTCCGAAGAGCTTCAGCTCGGCACACTCCGAATGGCCACCTCAGCCAGGCTTTCGGCCGGAGCTGGAATGGCTCGGGGGGCACCCCGAAGCCAATATTTTAGAGGGTTTTTCAGAAGGTGGACCAGCGAGGCCCTCTAAAATCTGTAAGGGCGATTGGAGAGTCCCAATCATCCAATATTTGAGAGACCCTAGCTGAAGGGTTGATCGGAAGGTTCGGCGACAAGCGTTCAAATTCGTGTTGGTAGACGACACATTGTACCGCCGAACCATCGACGGAGTGCTATTGAAATGTTTAGACCATGAGCAGTCCCAGGTGGCTATAGGAGAAGTCCATGAGGGGCTTTGCGGCACTCATCAGTCGGCCCAAAAGATGAGTTGGATGCTCAAAAGAGTGGGCTTCTATTGGCCGACTATGACCGAAGATTGTTTTGAGTACTACAAAGGTTGTGAGGCATGCCAGAGGTTTGGCAACATCCAGTTAGCTCCTGCCTCATTGCTCAATCCTATTGTCAAGCCATGGCCATTTCGAGGTTGGGGTTTAGACTTCATCGGCTAGATCTACCCTCCTTCCTCAAAGGGGCATCGGTTCGTGTTGATGGTGACCGATTACTTCACCAAATGGACCGAGGCCGTACCTCTCAAGAACATGACTCACAATGAGGTACATGATTTTATTTTAAAGCACATCATACATAGATTCGGCATCCCTCAAACTCTTACTACGGATCAAGGTAGTTCATTTGTCTCTAAAGAAGTAAGGGATCGACTTCGCCGAATACTATGGCATTAAGTTGATAAACTCTTCACCTTACTATGCTCAGGCCAATGGTCAGGCCGAGTCTAGTAATAAAACCGTGATTAAGCTTATTAAGAAGAAAATTGAAGAGTTTCCTAAAAGGTGGCATGAAGTGCTTTCCGAGGCATTATGGGCTTGTAGGATTGCAAAGCACGGTGCCACCAAGGTCAGTCCATATGAGTTGGTATATGAACAAGAGGCCGTTCTGCCTGTAGAGGTAGATCTTGGCTCCTTAAGAGTGTTAAAGAAAGACGGCTTATCGGTCGATGAGTATGAGGCTCTTCTAAAAGATAATCTGGAGGAAGTGACCGATAAGAGACTAAGGGCTTTATAAGCCATAGAAGTAGACAAGAAGAGAGTAGCTAAAGCTTACAATAAGAAGGTTAAACTAAAATCTTTTCAAATAGGAGACTTGGTATGGAAGATGATTTTTCCTTTAGGCACAAAGAGTCCCAAATTTGGCAAATGGTCACCTAGTTGGGAAGGTACTTTTAAGGTAGCCGAAATTGCTCCCGGCAACGCATACGTATTGGAATCCCTGCAGGGAGAGCGATTTCGAAGAGCTTTGAATGGAAGATACTTGAAAAGGTATTTCCCAAGTGTGTGGCAAACATCATAAAAGTGTCGGAAAACCGATATGGATGATATCGTCTTCAGCTCATTGTGCTTTTAGTTCACTAGTTCACTAAAAGGCAGGGGGCATGTGTTGATAGCAAAAAATGGCAGTAATGGCTAGATTATAAAAATATCAATTTTTGGTGATTTGGGCCGAAAGTACACATGTCCAGGGTCTGTCTGAAGCCCTACAGGGCCGAAGTCCATTGAGCTATGGGCTCCGAAAGCCTCTAGCCAGCCCATGGGCTTCGGCTAGGAAGCCTTCGGAGGCCCACACTGCTGAAGCTTCGGAAGCCTTCAGAGGCCCACGCTGACAAAGCTTCGGCCCGAGCAGCAAGCCTCGACGGGCCTGGCTGAAGCCCACACTACCAAAGCTTCGGCTCGAGGAGCAAGCCTCGATGGGCCTGGCCGAAGCCCACGCTTATGAAGCTTCGGCCCGAGGAGCAAGCCTCGATGGGCCTGCCCGAAGCCCATGCTACCAAAGCTTCAACCCGAGGAGCAGGCCTCGACGGGCCTGGACGAAGCCCACGCTACCGAAGCTTCGGCCCGAGGAGCAGGCCTCGACGGGCCTAGCCAAAGCCCACCTCGGCAGAGATAGAGTTGTATGCGTTTCCAGCTCAATCTCTATCTCTATCTGGCCGGATTAATAGCATATTAGATTAGGAGTTAACCCCCTATAAATAGAGAGGCATGGCCGGCGTGGAGAACACCCCAACTCAAACCAATCCAAAGCCCATGCTTTGATCGTATTTACTTTACCTTTATTTTCCTGTACCTCTTTGTGGGTTTGCCTAGAAGCCCTCCACCGGCCACTACGGAACAGTGGTAATCCTTGTTACTTCGCCTGTGAAGTATCCGTTAATCTACATAATAGATTACTATCACCTTGTTACTTCGCCTGTGAAGTATCCGCTAATCTGCGTAATAGATTATTACCTTCGCTACTAGTGCAACACTTAGCAAAATTCGGTCCTCAGGCCGAATTGGTACTTCGCACCCTTCTGTTGCAGGTTCGCACGTTCGGAGCCACTTCGTCGGAGGTGTCCGGAGCTGAGAGATCGGTTTCGGAGGTCCGAGGACACCCTTCGACGGGACCGCAGGCTTCGGCAATAGGCTTCGCCGGCATACTTTGTCGCAACAGGCTTCGCCACGACCATACTCCACACTGGACGAAGTTGCATTCACATGTGGCCCTCGCGTCATTGTCCCATAGATTGTTGTATCGGAGATATCGCGACGAACCCCGCTGTTCGGAGGAGATCATCGCGTCTAGATCCGTTCAGAGTCCACCTTCGACCGGATCAGTCCGAACGCCGAAGCACCCTTCGGCGGGATACTTCGCACCAGACGCCGAAGGTATCCTTCGGCGCACCCTTCGTAGCAGACTCCGAACCAGGCGAGCTCCGGCTGGTTTGTTGATTTTATTCTGTTTAATCTATTTCTTTCGGCTAATTGGGTTATTTTGTGTAATCTGGTTGCCTGGCGACTCCACCCCCTTATCACTATTAAGGGTATTCGGAGCACGACGTCGGTGCCACGTCACGCTTATGCCTGTCCCTGAGTATCCGTGCGCTTTTGGATTGTCGGACTGACCCAAGTGCGGGGGCACGTTTTCGTGTCAACAACTCTTTGCCTCAACCCTTGGCACTAGTTTCTGGCTCTAGCCGTGGCACCACTACAGAACCAAGCTCATATGGTACTTGTGTTCTGGCAGGGGGTTTTGCTTTGTCCTCCCTTGTCTCTGTTACTAAGGAGCATGTGGATACTCTGTATGATGAAGAGCTTGCTCTCATTGCCATGAGATTCACCCGTTTTCACAATGAGAGACGGGATCAGAGGAGAAGTGGATTTAGTGGTTGTTTTGAATGTGGGAACACTTCTCACATAAAAGCCAATTGTACTAAGCTTAAGAGGAGAGACGAGAGTGAGCGCCCAAACAACACAAGAAGGAGAGGAAACCCTATGTGAAGGGTAAACGTGGCAAGGTGGCTAATTGGGTAGCCAAGGTCGCTACCAGAGCCTTTGTCATGACACTCAGCGACATCGATACTTCCTCAACTGAGGAGTCAAGCTCTGATGAGGAGGAAGAGTCTCCAAGGAAAGAGGAGAAGAAGGAGAAGAAGGCAAGGGATTTCACCGGCCTCTACTTCATGGCCGACAGCACTCACAACAGCGATGAGCTTGACTCATCTGAGGTACCTCTATCCTATGACCAGCTTTCCATTAAAGTAGATGAACTGAATGAAGTAGTTCTTGGTCAGGATAGATTGCTTGTGCAAGCCGCTAGGGAAATAAAAGACCTTATACTTAGTATAGAATCTGTTTCTACTAATTATGCCATGCTTAAGTCTAAACTTAATGATGCTGAATGTGAATCTTGCACTATTGTTATGAGTGAGTTTGCTCAGTTGTGTTCTGTGCATGCTCAAACTATTGATGAGCTTGAGACTACACAGAAACAACTTTTGGTGGTGGAGTCTAGACCTATTTCTTCTTATGCTTGTTTAAATTGTCCCTTATTGATTGATAGCATTAATTTGAGAGACAAACATGTTAAGGAATTATATGCTAGATTGTAGAGTGTTGAGTGTTCTAAGGATGTGTAGCCAGCTTGTCCCACCTGCATCACCCTTAAGGACCAACTCAATTTTGCTAGAGGGCAAGCTGAAAACCTTATGACTGAAAATGAATACCTTCTTTCTGTGGTTAACAAATGCACTGAGGGAAAGGGTAGGATGGATTTGCTCTTGGCCAAGACCAATATGTGTGCTGATAGGGCGGGGTTAGCTCTAGGGTTGGGTTTTGAGATAACTCCTTCAGACAGTTGTTGATAGCAAAAAATGGCATTGAATGGTTAAGATTGTCAAAATATCAATTTTGGTAATTTGGGCCAAAAATACACATGTCCTGGATCGGGCCGAAGCCCTATAGGGCCGAAGGCCCATTGAAGCTATGGGCTTCGGAAGATTCCAACAGGCCTGTTAGCTTCGGCCCAAAGGCCTTCGGAGGCCTGCCTCGCCGAAGCTTCAGCCCGAGAAGAAAGCTTCGGCGGGCCCTGCCAAAGGCCCACTTTGGGCTAAATTCCAGAGATAGAGTTTTAGTCTGATTCTGGCTAGATTTATCCTTATGCATGATTAGGCCGAATCTTAACAGATTAATCTTAGAGATTAAAAGACTAGCCCCTATAAATATAGGGGTGGGGTCAGTTCATTAACCTTCCTAACACAAATCAAACACAAAAGCCCTAGCTTTGAACCGTACCATTACTTTTATCTTTACTTTTCTACAACCTTCGTGGGTTTGCCTGGAAGCCCTCTGCTGGCCACTTCGTAACAGTGGTAATCCTTGTTACTTCGCCTGTGAAGTACCTGTTAATCTATGTAACAGATTGCTATTTCCTTGTTACTTCGTTTGTGAAGTATCCGTTAATCTACGTAACAGATTGCTACCTTCGTTTCCCTATTGCAACACTTAGCAAATTTGGTCCCTAGGCTGAATTGGCACTTGATCTCTATTCTGTTGCAGGTTTTCACACTCGGAGCCACTCCGTCGGAGGTGTCTGGAGCCAGGAGATTGATTGTGGAGGCCGCTAGAACACCCTTCGGTGGGAATCCCTACTTCGACTACCCGTGCCGGACCGTCACGCTGTTGTCAGTTTGACCGAGTCCCGCATGCCAAACACGCTTCACAACAGGCTTCGTCGATACAGGCTTCGCCACATTCATACTCTACTTCAGACGAAGTCACGACAGTGCGTTGTGTTTGAGTTATTTTATCGTGTCAGAGACTTTGCGCCGAACCCAGCTATTCGGAGCCTGCCTTCGGCTAGATTATTCAGAATGCCGAAGGTACCCTTCGGCGAGACCCTTTGCATCAGATGCCGAAGGTACGCTTCGGCGATACCCTTCGCATAGTACCCTTTGAATCAGCTAGGCTCCGGTCAACTTGCTGATTTATTTTATTTAATATATCTCTTTCGGCTGATTGGATTATTTCTGTGTGATTTGATTACCTGGCGACTCCACCCCTGTTGCCACTGTTAAGGGTAGTCGGAATGCGACGTCGGTGTTGTGTTATGCTTAGGCTTGTCCCTAAGTATCCGCACACTTTTGGATCGTCGAACTGACCCAAGTGCGGGGCACGTTTTCATGTCAACAACAGTAAAAACAAAACTGTTTTTATCTCACCCAGTACCTTAGAGAAAGAAAGAGCCCCGTTAGACACTCCATCAACCAAAAAGCCTACCCATACTCTAAAGAAAACCCCTCCTCTTGCTAAGAAAATTCCTCCCAAGAAGAATCCTCTAAAGAAACCCAAGGAGCCTATGAGAACTATTCTTTTGAACCATGAGAGTGCCCCTAGGAGAGTGTTTCACTGCTCTTACTGCCAGTGGGTGGGTCACTTGGTTGGGTTCTGTTTCTGTCGCATCAAGGATGAGCGACGTTTTCAGGCGTTGAGGTTCCAGGACATACATTACCCACCTCTAGATATGCATGAGTCTAAGTCTTACTCACGTCCTATTTACGAGGCTCCCCAATCTTCTTGGAGAGGTTGTGCCTCTTGTGGTGTTCACCATGGTTCATACGATGCTAGACCTCATGTTAGTGGCTTTGTACCTCGACGGGTTGGGAGACCTCGCCATGCATTTGGGTTGCATCATGTAGGTAGACCTCACACTTTACATCACTCCACTTTACCTATGCGTAGACAGTCTACTTTTACTATGCCTACTACTCATATCTCTCAGTGTTGGATGCCTCGTCATAATTTCACTCACCCCAGCACTAAGCGATCGAGGTTTTCTCGTTTTGTGTAGGTGACAAACTAAGGCTTGGAGGGCACGTAGATCATGGACTCTGGTTGTTCGCGCCACATGACCGGGAATACAACATGGTTCTCCAGCCTCACCACAACCAAGCAAAAGGAACAAATCACCTTCGATAACAACCAAAGAAGTAGAGTGAAGAGAAAATTTGTGGTGAGAACCAATTCGAACTTCATTCTCAAAGATGTTGCTTTGGTTGAAAACTTGGGATACAATTTGCTTTCTATATCTCAGTTGCTTGATGAGGGCTTCGAAGTGCGATTTCATGCGATACTTCGCAAGTACTTAATTCTGATGGCGTTTTGGTTTTTAAGATCTTTAGAGTTGGGAGAGTTTTTGTAGATGATTTTTCTGAGTCATGTGGTTCTTCTCACTGCGTAGTTGCACATTCGACTTCAGAGCTTTGGAAGTGGCATAGGAGACTAGGGCATATGAGCTTTGAGTTGTTCGCTCGGTTGAGTGCCCTAGGTCTGATCCGAGGATTGCCCAACTTCAAATTTGAGAAAAAATTAGTTTGCACTGCCTATCAACATGGGAAAATGATTGCCGCTTCGCACTCACCAGTCACTATGGTGATGACTGAACAACCCAGAGAACTTCTCCATATGGACATTGTAGGTCCTTCTCGGGTTAGTTCTTTGGGCAGCAAGTGGTATGTGTTAGTTATTGTCGACGATTTCTCTCGCTACTCTTGGGTCTTCATTCTAGCTAGCAAGGATGAAGTGTTTTCACACATTCAGAGCTTAGCTTTGAGACTCTTCACTGAACTTCGAATTGCTTTGAAATTCATTTGAAGTGATAATGGCACCGAGTTCAAGAATAGTCTCTTTGTTGATTTTTGCATGGAGCATGGCATAGAACATCAATTCTCTGCTCCGCGGGTTCCTCAACAGAATGGTGTTGTTGAGAGAAATAACCACACTTTGGTTGAGATGGCTAGGACGATGCTCGATGAGCATAGGACTCCTAGAAATTTTTGTGCTGAGGCCATGAACACTGCTTGCTACATCTCAAACCAAATTTTTCCGCACTCAATTTTAAACATGACATCATACGAGCTGCGTTTTGGGAGACAGCCCAAAGTTACTTATCTTCAAGTATTTGGATGTCGGTGCTTTATCCTGAAACGTGGTAACTTGGATAAATTTGAGTCGCGTTCTTCTGATGGAATCTTTTTGGGCTATACTACTCATGGTCACTCGTATCGTGTTTTTAATTTGGAAACTAACACTGTCATCGAGTCATGTGATGTGACTTTTGATGAATCGACCCCCTATGCTAGCTCTTCCTTTGAACAGGCAAATGAACATGATATGGAGCAGACCATCTTCAAAGATGAAGATCTCGGAGATTTTGAGGACAAACATCTACTACACTCGACATCGACCCCCGAAGCTGACCCCGCTTCGACCACTTCAGTAAGAGGCCCCGATGCTACTACCTCGACATTGGTAATCTTTGACCATTCACCAGCGCAAGTTGAGGGGGAGACTTCATCCCACTGCGAGGATCCTTATCATATCCAAAGGATGCATCCTCCCGAGAAGATCATTGGTGAGCTTGATCAAAGGGTAACATGTTCTCATGCTCATTTCATTGATTCTGCTTTTGTACCTTCTTTTGAGCCCTTAGATGTTAGTCATGCGTTATCTGATTCTAGTTGGATCAATGCCATACATGAAGAACTTAAAAATTTTGAGAGAAATCAAGTCTGGACACTTGTAGATCCCCCTCCTAATGTTCACTTCATTGGAACTAAATGGATTTTCAAAAACAAACAAGGGGAGGATGGGTCTGTAGTTAGAAACAAAGCTAGACTTGTGGCTCAGGTTTATTCTCAGTTAGAAGGGATTGATTTTACAGAAACTTTTGCATATGTTGCTCGTCTTGAGGTCATTAGGATTTTACTTGCATTCACGACATCTCGTGGTTTCAAACTTTATCAAATGGATGTCAAAAGTGCTTTTCTCAATGGCTTCATTGGTGAAGACGTTTATGTAAAACAAACCCCTGGTTTTGAAAACCCCAAATACCCACATAAAGTCCTTAAACTTCATAAGGCTCTTTATGGACTCAAGCAAGCTCCTCGAGTTTGGTATGATAGACTTAAATCTTTTCTGCTTGAGCGAGGGTATTTGATGGGATCAGTAGATAAAAACCTTTTCACTCTCAAGCATGGCAAAAAATTCCTCCTAGTTCAGATTTACGTTGACGATATCATCTTAAGTGGCTCTTCTCATGCTTTGGTTGCCAAGTTTGCAGAAACAATGAGCAGGGAGTTCAAGATGTCCACGATGGGAGAACTCACATTTTTCCTTGGTTTGCAAATCAAGCAAAGCAAACAAGGTACTTTCGTCCACCAGGTATACCAAGGACTTGCTCAAGAAGTTCGACATGGCTGATGCAAAGCCCCTCGCCACTCCAATGGCTACCTCCGTATCATTGGCCCCTGATGAGGATGGAGAAGCCGTATATCAGAAGGAGTTCCGAAGCATGATCGGCTTCCTCCTCTACTTGACTGCTACGAGGATGGACATACACTTCGATGTGTGTCTATGCGCTCATTTTCAGGCTTCGCCACGAGCTTCGCATCGCCAAGCGGTAAAGCTCATTCTCAGGTATCTCAAGCATACCCTCGAATTTGGCATTTGGTTTTCTGCATATTCCTCTTTGTGTCTTCGTGGTTATTTAGATGTGGATTTTGCTAGGTGTAGAATTGATAGGAAGAGTACCTCTGGTACTTGTCATTTTCTGGGTACTTCTCTTGTTTGTTGGTCTTCCCGCAAATAGTCTAGTGTTGCACAATCTACGGTTGAGGCCGAATATGTTGTTGTAGCTAGCTGTTGCTCTCAGATTTTGTGGATGGTTTCCACTTTGCGGGATTTCTGGTTAGACTATAAGAGTGTTCCACTGTTTTGTGATAACACTAGTGCTATCTGCATTGCAAACAACCCGGTTCAGCATTCCAAAACCAAACACATTGATGTGAGATATCACTTTCTCAGGGATCACAATGAGAAGGGTGATATTGAGCTACAATATGTTGATACCCAGAACTAGCTTGCCGACATTTTTACCAAACCCCTTGATGCGTCTCGATTCTCTTATTTGCGTGGGGAACTTGGTGTTTGTCATCCTTACAGTATTTTGTGAGGGGAGCATGTCCTATTTGTGTTGCATTGGCTTCCTCATGATGAATTATTGATGCATTTAGTTGCCTTTATATGCCTCTACATAATTGTTAGTATCATGATACACTCAGCTCTGATTAATATATCTACTTTCAGTATGAGCATGATTTTAATTTACAAAATTCAAAACTTGATCACTGCTTAGTCTTGTGTCTAGCATGTGTTATGCAAAATCGCTTTAGCTATCTTTTATCTGCCTAGAAGCTAGAATCCTTACTTTGGATGCAAAATTGCAACTTGAAAATAATAAGACATTTTCATGGAATCAACCAACAATAGCTACTAAAAAAATCAATATCCATAATTTTTGTGCTAAAAATGAAAAGATCCAGGCGGGTTTGCTTGTCACACTACTTTATTGTATACTGCTTACCATCACACTTTGGTATGAAGTGGGATAACCTAGTGTTTGCCAAAATCACTACCTTAAGCTTCTGATGGTCTTTCTTGACCTAGGCTTGGCTTGATTGGACATTATAAGGTAGACAAGCAAATAACCCCTGGCAATATAAAAAGAATTTTAAGTCTGAATTATTTGCTTATCAAGTTTGCTAAATGCTCCATAAAATTGGACTTGCTTTCCTAGGTAGAAAATTGATTAACTTTCGTAGTTCATGCATTCACTCGTCTAGATGCTAGTCTAAGTGGTGATATTTTTATTTTCAACAATTTGAAAAGTTCATGCATCAAACATTGAATTTGGAATACATTAACTTGAGCTGAGCATCTGAGCCTGATATTATAATTTGGCATATTCTTGCACTATATGTCGTCACACTTTTCATCATTTCGAAACCTTGCATCTTTTGTTGCTCTTTGATTCTTGCATTACCAAAGGGGGAGAAAAATGTCTTGATTGCCCACAAAAGGGGGAGAACAAGGGATGAAGTTCAAAAGGGGGAGATAATTTTTGCTACCAAAAGGGGAATTTATTGCCAAATGGCTTTTCATGAATTAAGGGGAAAGAATTTATATGCCAAAGGAGGAGAACCTGCACTGTGTATCTGTGCTTTCAAGCTTTGCCGAAGGGGGAATTTTTATCAAGTGACATGATTTGGCTTTTTTCTAAGTTTTTATGGTCACTTGTGTGCTGAAAAACTTCAAATTTTCTTTAACTTGAATTTGGTTGTCAATGCACTTATCAAGGGGGAGATTGAGAAACCAAGTTGAGATGTGCCTTGGTTTCAAGTATGTGATGAGTGATTGACAAGTTTCCTTCTGGGCGAAGGGGTCCCTCCAAAGCCGCTTCCAGAGTGTTTGTTGCTGCTCTCAGCGACATCGACACCTCCTCAACTAAGGAGTTGAGCTCTGATGAGGAGGAGGACTCCCCAAGGAAGGAGGAGAAGAAGAACAAGAAGGGATGAGATTTCACCGGCCTCTGCTTCATGGCCGACAGCGATCACAGCGGCGATGAGATTGACTCATCTGAGGTACCTCTATCCTATGACCAGCTTTCAATTAAATTAGATGAACTGAATGAAATAGTTCTTGGTCAGGATACATTACTTGTGCAACCCGCTAGAGATAGAAAAGACCTTAGATTTAGGCTAGAATCTGTTTCTACTGATTATGCCATGCTCAAGTCTAGGGTTAATGATGCTGAATGTGAATCTTGCACTGTTGTCATAGGTGAGCTTTCTCAGTTGTGTTCTGTGCATGCTCAAACTCTTTCTGTGCTTGAGACTGCACAGAAGCAACTTTTGATGGTTGATTCTAGTCCTCGTGATATAATTGAATGCATGAACTGCCCTTTATTGCGTGAGAGCATTAATTTACGTGATAAGCATGTTCAGGATTTAGAGGCTAGATTGGAGAGGGCCGGTAGTTCTAAGGATGTGCAACCTGTGTGTGACACTTGCATAACCCTTAAGGACCATCTAGGCACTGTTAGAGAGCGAGCTGAAAACCTTATGACTGAAAATGAATACCTTCTTTCTGTGGTTAACAAATGCACTGAGGGAAAGGGTAGGATGGATTTGCTCTTGGCCAAGACCAAGATGTGTGCTGACAGGGCAGGGTTAGCTCTAGGATTGGGTTTTGAGAGGATTCCTTCAGTTAGTGAGAACAAAACTGTTTTTACCTCACCCACTACCTTAGAGAAAGAGAGAGCCCTATTAGACACTCCATCAACCAAGAAGCCTACCCAAACTCCAAATAAAACCATTCCTCCTGCAAAGAAAATTCCTCCCAAGAAAACCACTCAGCAGAATCCCAAGGAGCCTGTGAGAGTTGCTCCTATGACCCATGAGAGTGCCCCTAGGAGAGTTTTTCATTGTTCCTACTGTCAGCGGGTGGGTCATCTGGTTGGGTTCTGTTTTCGTCGCATCAAGGATGAGTGACACTCTCAGGCGATGAGGTTTCAGAATATGCACTACCCATCTTTAGGTATGCATGAGTCTGAGTTTTACTCTCGTCCTGTTTTCGAGGCTCCTCGTACTTCTCGGACAGGTTTGCTCCTCGAGGTGTTCACCATGTTCCATATGGTGGTAGACCCCGGGTGAGTAGCTTTGTACCTCGTCAGAGTAGGAGACCTCTTCATGCATTTGGGTCACAACATGTAGGTAGACCTCACACTTTGCATCATTCTGATAATCCTGTGCGTAGACAGTCTATTTTTACTGTGCCTACTACTCGTATCACTCAGTGCTGGATGCCTCGTCATGTATTCACTCTCCCCAGCACTGAGCGATCGACATTTTCCTATCATATGTAGGCGCCAGACCGAGGCTTGGAGGGCACGTGGATCATAGACTCTGGTTGTTCGCGCCATATGACCGGATATGAAACATGGTTCTCTAGCCTCACCACAACCAAGCAAAAGGAACATATCACCTTCGGCAATAATCAAATGAGTAGAGTGAAAGGTAAAGGTGTGGTAAGAATCAACTGGAATTTCACTCTCAAAGATGTTGCTTTGGTTGAAAACTTGGGATACAATTTGCTTTCTGTATCTCAATTTCTTGATGAGGGCTTCGAAGTGCGATTCCATCGCGATACTTCGTAAGTACTCAATTCTAATGGCGTTGTGGTTTGTAAGATCTTTAGAGTTGGGAGAGTTTTTAGAGCTAATTTTTCTGAGTCATCTGGTTCTTCTCACTATCTTGTTGCACATTATACTTCTGAGCTTTGGAAGTGGTATAGGAGACTAGGGCATATGAGCTTTGAGTTTTTCGCTTGTCTGAGTACCCTAGGTCTGATCCAAGGATTGCCCAAGCTCAAGTTTGAGAATAATTTAGTTTGCGCTTCTTGTCGAAATGGAAAAATGATTGCCGCTTCGCACTCGCCGGTCACCACGGTAATGACTGAACAACCCGGAGAACTTCTCCACATGGACGCTGTAGGTCCTTCTCGGGTTAGTTCTTTAGGTGGCAAGTGGTATGTGTTAGTCATTGTCGACAATTTCTCTTGCTACTCTTGGGTCTTCTTTCTTGCCAGCAAGGATGAAGTGTTTTCACACTTTCGGAGCTTGGCTTTGAGACTTTTCACTGAACTCCCTAGTGCATTGAAATTCATTCGAAGTGATAATGGCACTGAGTTCAAGAACAGTCTCTTTGTTGACTTTTGCATGGAGCATGGCATAGAACATCAATTCTCTGGTCCACAGGTTCCTCAACAGAACAATGTTGTTGAGAGAAAGAATCGCACTTTGGTTGAGATGGCTAGGACGATGCTCGATGAGCACATAACTCCTAGGAAATTCTGGGCTGAGGCCATGAACACTGCTTATTACATCTCAAACCGAATCTTCTTGCGCTCAATTTTGAACTTGACATCTTATGAGCTACGTTTTGGGAGACAGCCCAAAGTGACTCATCTTCGAGTTTTTGGTTGTTGTTGCTTTATCCTAAAACGTGGAAATTGTGATAAATTTGAGTCGCGTTCTTCTGACGGGATCTTTTTGTGCTACACTACACATGGTCATTCTTATCGTGTTTATAATTTGGAGACTAACACTGTCATCGAGTCATGTGATGTGACTTTTGACGAATCAACCCCCTCTGTTAGTTCTACTCTTGAACAAGCAAATGAACACGACATGGAACAGACTATCTTCGAAGAAGAAGATCCTGAAGATTTCGAGTATGAACCCCTACTACCCTCGACTTCAACCCCCGAAGCCAACCCCGCTTCGACCACTTTGGCACAAGGTCCCGAAGCAACTATCTCAACATCGGTCATCTTGGACCACTCAAACGCACAAGTTGAGGGGGAGACTGCATCCCGCCGCGAGGCTCCACATCATGTTCAAAGGAAGCATCCTCCCAAGCATATCATTGGTGAGCTTGATCAAAGGGTAACACGTTCTCATGCTCATTTCATTGATTTCGCTTCTGTTGCTTCTTTCGAGCCCTTAGATGTTAGTCATGCACTTTCTGATTCTAGTTGGATCAATGCCATTCATGAAGAACTTGAAAATTTTGAGAGAAACCAAGTCTGGACTTTAGTTGATCCTCCACCAAATGTTCATTTCATTGGAACAAAATGGATTTTCAAAACAAACAAGGGGAGGATGGGACTGTAGTTAGAAACAAGGCTAGACTTGAAGCTTAGGGTTATTCTCAATTAGAAGCGATTGATTTTACTGAAACTTTTGCACCTGTTGCTCGTCTTGAGGCCATTAGGATTTTAGTTGCCTTTGCGACATCCCGAGGATTCAAACTCTATCAAATGGATGTCAAAAGTGCATTTCTTAATGGCTTCATAGGCGAAGATGTCTATGTAAAACAACCCCCTGGTTTTGAAAACCCCAAGTACCCACATAAAGTCCTTAAACTTCACAAGGCTCTTTATGGACTCAAGCAGGACCCTCGGGCATGGTATGATAGACTTAAGTCTTTTTTGCTTGAGCGAGGGTATTTGATGGGATTTGTTGATAAAACCCTATTCACTCTCAAGCATGGCAAAGATTTCCTCTAGTCCAGATTTATGTGGATGATATCATCTTCGGTGGCTCTTCTCATGCTTTGGTTGCCGAGTTTGCAGATACCATGAGCAGGGAGTTCGAGATGTCCATGATGGGCGAACTCACATTTTTCCTTGGTTTGCAAATCAAGCAAAGCAAACAAGGTACATTTGTCCACTAGACAAAGTACATCAAGGACCTTCTCAAGAAGTTCGACATGGCTGATGCGAAGCCCCTCGCTACTCCAATGGCTACTTCAATAGCATTGGAGCCTGACGAGGATGGAGAAGCCGTAGATCAGAAGGAGTTCCGAAGCATGATCGACTCCCTCCTCTACTTGACTGCAACGAGGCCGGACATACACTTCGCAGTGTGTCTGTGCGCTCGTTTTCAGGCTTCACCACGAGCCTCGCACCGCCAAGCGGTAAAACGCATTCTCAGGTATCTCAAACATACCCTAGAATTCGGCATTTGGTATTCTGCGTCTTCCTCTTTGTGTCTTCGAGGTTATTCCGATGCGGACTTTGCTGGGTGTAGGATTGATACGAAAATTACCTCTGGTACTTGTCATTTTCTGGGAACTTCCTTGGTTTACCGGTCTTCCCACAAACAGTCTAGTGTTGCACAATCGACGACTGAGGCCGAATATGTTGTTGTAGCTAGGTGTTGCTCTCAGATTTTGTGGATGGTTTCCACTTTGCGGGATTTTGGTTAGATTATAAGAGTGTTCCACTTTTCTGTGATAACACTAGTGCTATTTGTATTGCAAATAACCCGGTTCAACATTCCCGAACCAAACACATTGATGTGTGATATCATTTTCTCAGAGATCATAATGAGAAGGGTGATATTGAGGTTCAATATGTTGATACCCAACACCAGCTAGCCGATATTTTCATAAAACCCCTCGATGCTTCTCGTTTTTCCTACTTGCGTGGGAAACTTGGTGTTTGTCACCCTTACGTCATTTTGTGAGGGGGCAGATTTTGATTGTCTTGCATATGCTCATTGTGTGTGAAACTGCATTTACATCTTTTGCACTTATATGCCTGATTTTAATTCATGTAATCATGTCAGCTCAGTTATATTTAATATGTCTGAAACATTTTGTGCATGATTTTTTCTTTCCAAAATCAAATCTTGCTCACTGCTTAGTCTTGAATCTAGCATGTTTAGGCAGGACTGCGTTAGCTATCTTTTATCTGCTTGATAGCAAGACTCCTTTTCTCTGGATGCTAAACATTGCAACTTGAAAAATTGTATTACTTACTCATGGATATTTATCAAGTGCTAAACAATTTGTTCACTTAATTAAAACTCCAAAACTCCATGATTTTCATGCTACAAGCGGAAAGATCCAGGTGGGTTTGTTTGTCGCACTACCCTATTCTAGACTATTTACCATTGCACATTGGTCTGAACTGGGATAGTGTAGTATATGCCAAAATCACCGCCTTAAGCTTCTGATGGCTTTCGTGCCTAGGCTTGGCCTAATTGGAAAGTATAAGGTAGACAAACAAATAACCCCTGGCATTGTGAAAAGAACAACAAAAATTCATTGTTCATCAAGTTTGCTTTCAATGCTCCACTTGAACTAGACTTGTCTGTCCAAAGTAGGAATTGACTAGCTTTGTGCAGTCCTTGTTTATACCTGTCTAGTTACCTGATTGAGTGGTGATGCTTTTATTTCAAAATGATGAAATCACATGCTATCATCATGCTTTTAGAATGTTAAATTGAGCTGAGCACATGAAAATTGGTATTAAAGTTGGCATATTTTGCTCTATATGTCTTTGCAATTCTGCCCATTTTGAAGCTTTGCATCTTTTAAATGCTCCTTGATGCTTACATTGCCAAAGGGGGAGAAATTTTTGAGTTCTCTGCAGCAAGGGGGAAAATAACTCAGGGGGAGTTTTTTATCTTGCAAAAGGAAGATTTGCCGAAGGGGCTATTACTCTTTTGAAAAAGGGGGAGGAAAATTCTTTTGTCAAGTGACATGTTTTGGCTCATTTCTGAGTTTTTATGGTCACTTGTCTACTAAAATTTTTCAAATTTTCTTGAACTTTAATTTGGTTGTCAATGCACTCATCAAGGGGGAGATTGAGAAACCAAGGGTTGGTTTCAGAGTCTGTGATGAGTGATTGATAGATTTTATCCACTAATTCGAAGGGGTCCCTCCGAAGGGGTTCGGAGGTGGTTTCACCGAAGGGTTCAGTGGGTCTGTTTGTTGCGGCTATTGCAGCAGGGTGTGCCTGTCGGAGGGGTCCAACAGTACACGATGACTTGGTTGTACCGAAGGGTTCGGTACTTTGGGCGGTACACCTGAGTGTGTATCAGAGGTTGTTTACCCGGAGAGGTCTCCAGGGTACTGGATACACTTGTCTGTTTGTCTGTGGTGTGCAGGTGACTTCGGAGGCGACGGGCGGTTCGCAGCAAGTGAACCTGGGTCAAGTGGGAGGCTTGATGCCAAGCGAGCGGGGAGCTCGGTCACGAAGGCTGCGTGGGGTCGAGGTCGGTCCTCGGATCAAGGTGCGCCAGGCGAAGGCAAAGAGTGCGGAGCGTGGCTCTGGCTGAAGGTACTCCGAGACGAAGTCCTCGGAGGCGAGGCACTTCGAAGGGTATTCGAATGGAGTGACTTCAGAGTATCGTGGACAAAGTCCTCAGCAATGAGGCAAGGCATTCGAAGTGTGCTCTGGAGGGAGGCACTCGAAGGTATACCCGACAAAGGTCTCAGAAGTCGAGGTGCATCGAAGGCATGGTCCGGGTGAGATTCGTCGAGGAGTGTGCTTGGGGAGAGACACTGCGACGAAGTGCTCATGGAATGCTTCATGCGAAGACCTTGGACGAAGGAGGGACTTCGAAGGGTGGTACTCTGAAGGTGGGGCTTTGGAGTGTGGCTGACTTGAGGTACTTCGGCCATGCATGGCTTCGGTACACGGACTGACGGAGTTCGAGCTGGGAAAAGCTGCGAAGCCGTGATGGTCCACTCCGGAGGTGTTGGCGCGAAGGCTCAAGGGATTTGACGGCTTCGGCTCAAAACTATCACTGTATCGAAGGCTGACTTCGGTGAAGCGAAGGCAATCAGGCTCAAGGCTTCTCACCGAAGCTACCGCACCCCTCGCATGCGAAGGGGGGCTTCAGAAGAATCTAAGACTGCCAAGGTTGACCGTGTCTGCTCTGCAAAAGCTGATGTTGTCTCCTCTGCGAAGCTGACAAAAGAAGCCTCCAAATAAAGTAGACTACCAGCTGTACCCCCTTGTTCTGATGACACAAAACCAGTGTAAAACCTAGGGGTAAAGTAGTCTATTCATAGGGCTGAATAGTTCCTATAAATAGTGGAGGCTAGCTTGGCAAACGGTAACACTTTGAGCAGCCATTTTTGAGCTCCTGTGCAAGCCGCCACATACTCTGTGTTCATCCTGTGAGTTTATTTTGTGTTCCCTGTTCAAGAAATAAAACTTTAATTTTGTTTTCATTTTCTGTTTGAACTTGTATGCCTACTTTGCACTGCAAGCATTGATCTCTTTGTGTCTCAATTCTTCATGTGTTGAGTTTATTGCACTGGAGTGTTTTTGGAGAAGTGTGTGAGAGTTCTGTGCGTTTGAAGTGTGTTTTTTAGTGTCTGTTCGCTCTATGTAAACTAGAGGCAAGACCTCTCTGATTACTAGGGAAGCACTATCCCTTGGGTTAAATCAAAGCCCGTTTTCTTCTCTTGTCGAAGTCCTCGGTGAAGTGTGTTCAGTGTGCGTTTAGAACTTCGAAGTACGAAGCCTAGTACCAGTTGCTATCGCTGAGTATTTGGTCGAAGTCCTCAGAGGGAAGTCTGCTCTTGCGAAGGGTGAAGTGCGAAGCCTGCTCGAAGGCACCCAGTGTGCGGAGCCCGCACTGACTTAGCAGAGTTGAGTTTTGGGTGTTGTGGGTGGAGCGAAGTCTTCTTGACTTCGAACTTTTGCTCCTTGCGAAGCCTGGTTTCGGAGCTGTGAAATACCTTCGAACCAGAAATTCGAAGGGTGTGTTCGAAGTCTGTTCCACAGAAGACAAAATTAAAACAGAAGGCTATTTTAAGTCCGAAATTTTAAAAGCTCCCATTCACCCCCCTCTAGTCGCAGTTTCCGGTCCAACAATACCCATCATCAGTTGGCTGACTGTTGTAGCAATTGTGTTAGCTACAGCACAGGTTTTGTATGTGTGTATATGGTGTGTAAAATGAACCTCGAAGGGTTCTCTCAGAGGGAGAAAGGATTTATACTAGTTCAGGCCTCCCCTAGGGGATAATAGCCCTACGTCCAGTTTGTGGTGGATTTGGCATGGTATGCCTTGGTCTGGTGTAATGAACTCTAGAGTTTCATGGCCCTCTAGAGAGTGTCCCCTGTTACAAGGGCTTGGCCCTGCTTTTATAGGCACACAGGCCAAAGGAAAAGACCGAGATGCCCTCTATGAGCCCTAGGCTCATAGGGGAAAAGAGGGGAAAAGGAGCTAGCTACGGTAAAAAAGTGCTTTACAGCTTTACAGATGTGTCAGGTAACGTCACATCTTGACCAGCTAAACGACAGACTATGGGCAGAGGGGCCCCTGGTATGACTTCTACACTGTAGCGGGGCGTAAATATCTTCTAGGTTCGGAGTAGGGCCAGAGCTCTTCAGGCAGAGGCTACAAGGGAGGCTTCGAAGTGCACTCCGAAGTGGGCTTCGAAGTATGCTCCGAACTGGGGCTCCGAATAGGGGCTCCGAACCGGGGTCTCGGAACCGGGGCTCCGAACTGGGGTCTCGGAACCGGGGCTCCGAACCGGGGCTCCGAACTAGACCTCCGAACTGGGGCTCCAAACTGGGGCTCCGAACTGGGCCTCTGAACTGGGCCTCCAAACTGAGGCTCCGAACTGGGGCCTCGGAGGCTGGCTCTGAGGAGCTCCGAAGGGAGCGTGAAGGTTAACTCTGAATAAGGCTCGAAGGCTAACTCCGAACAAGGCCCGGAGGCTAACTTCGAAGTTAGCCTGAGACTTAGCATCTAGCAATCTTCAAGGGATCTTAACGCTTCGCTCCGGAGGGCTCCGAAGAGGTTCGGAGGCCTCGCTCCAGAGGGCCTCGAAGTGAACCTTGGGACTTGGAAATAATTTCTTCAGAAAGGAATAGGCTTCGACAGTGTTGGGCTCCGGGGCGAAGGCTGTCGGAGGCTGACTTCATTTGACCCTTGTTCAAGGGAAACTTATTCCCCCAACAGTAGCCCCTCGCTCGCGGGCCTTCGGGACAAAGGGTTGCGTGCGCCCTTGGGACAAATGACCGAAAATTACAACTCCAGGGAAAAAAGGCCTTCGGAGCTTGGACCGAAGGCAGCTTCGAAATGCGCAGGTAATAGTCGCCTGCGTCAGCTGTCAGAATGACCTCGGGGAGATCAACTAACTCCACAACGGCTAGAAAATTGACCGTTACCCTGAGTTGGGCCGCTTCGCCTTCGCTGGAGGCCCACCTGCCAGTGGGTTCGGCCCACAGACCGTGCGGCTTCGGCACACTCTCATTTGCTTTCAGCGCCTTACATCCTTCACTCTCTTCTCCTCCTTGGCTCCGCGCGAAGCACCCCTCGCTAGCTTTAGCCCCTCGCGCCGAAGCTCCACAAAATGTAGAAGAAGGTTGCTTCGAAGGCTTTGGCCTTGGGCTCGAGCTCGAACTCCGCCCAAGTGCAGGCAGCGGCAGCTGCGGCAGCGAAGCCTGCTCCGAGGCGGTTGGGGCCGAGGGACCTTCGGTCGCCATCCGACAAGTTTGAGCAAACGCTAGAGATGAGGGCTTTGATCTCCACAGAGGAATCTGTCCAGAGGGCCTGCGAAGGGACGGTTGCAGCGAAGATCCAACTCAGAGTCCCGGAGAAGTCGGAGGCCATACCGAGGCCTCGGGCTGACGAAGTGGTAGTATCCGAAGCTTTCTTCGAAGCTGGCCTCGGGCTGCCAGCAGTGGGGATGCTGAGCGAAGTCCTCAAGGCCTACAACCTTGAGCTTCCTCAGCTTTCGCCCAATGCCGTGGCGAGGCTTGCTGTCTTCGAATGGGCCATGAGGGCCGAAGGTTGCGAGGGCCGTGTAGATGTCTTCGTCGCCCTTCACGACGCCAACTGCCAGCCGAAGCCGAGGGTGTAGGACCGAAAGTAGCGACCAGAGGGGGGTGAATGGGCGCCTAAAAAATTCTTGCGAATCAATGGCCTGCTCCCAACACCCAACGCACCTTAACAGACCAACAGCAAAAAGTAAACAGATCAACAGAGCCTCAAAAGATCTAGCCTAAAAACAACCGGTGTCCTAATCGAAAAGACACCAAAACAGTGCTAATAGGCAGATTGACAAAACATTTAAAACATGGGTAGATCAAGCTTCACAGAACTAAATCATCACAGCATTTCAAACTGAGAGCACGTGAAAGAGATGAGGAGTTACTGTTCAAAGTTGTCTCCAGTAAGGTACTTGACGAAGCCTGCTGTGTCGAAGCCTGCAGTGTCGAAGGTTGTCGATCGAAGTGTGCAATGTCGAAGTGTGTAGCTTCCGAAGTCTTCTTCGCAAATTATAGTAACAAGGTAAAATCTGAGCATCAGCGAAGCTTTGAAAAATCTGGCCTAAACTCCGAAGATCGAGCAATCGGTCACGTGTACTTCGAACTAAGAGCAAAAAAAACTGACCAACCCTTCGAACTTGTGCAAACAACAGCTGTTGAGGAGTGCTTCGAATTTTTTTTGAAGCCCAAAGGGCAAAACCGGAGTCTGCCGAGTGAGAGAACTTCGAAACCAAGACCTACGAAGTACCTTCGGCAGAAAACGTGGCAGCGAAGTCTGATCGAGGTCTGCAAGAAACAACTAATCTGAAACCTATACGTGAACTCCTGACAGGAAACGGAGGTTACAACAAAGCAGGCCTCGCTGTAGGAATAATCCTTGAAAACAAATTTCCGAAGCCTGATGCTAGCTTCTCTAGTTGGACCCGCATACACAGGCTACAATGTAATACCGCAGAAAGCATCTGCCAAGCCAGCTGGTGCGAACACAGGCTATGTTGGCTAGATGCAGGATGCTATGGCTGAAGACAAAATAAATGTCAAAACAAATGAAGCCATACAAACGATTTATATAGCTGCTGCTACCAAAACACAAAAGTCTAGCCCTGCTTTGCTAGAACTTATAGGCACTTGAGTAGACAGAAGAAAGCAAACGCCAGGACAAAGAGACTCAGAAATTTTAGAACAAAAAACTATTTAAATAGCTGCTACAAGCAAGCTCTGTTGACTGCTAGTAGTTCATGATAGAAGCTAGCAAGTCTGCAGCCATAGACTAGCTACAGAACACTATGATCAATAAAATAAAATCTGGTCGGTGAGACGACTACGCAAGCAAAAAGATTGAAAATAGTTCAGGCTGAAGATATCATAGCTACAGATTCAGTTCAGGAAAAACAACCATGATCCAAACATCGAAGCGATAAAGAAAACTTCAGAGATGAAATGCAAAAACGATTTACTTGCGATGAACAGCGGCGGTGCGCATGAACAGGGAGAGAGAGCTGACCCAAGGGAATGATTAGAAAAGTGATTTCAGTAAAAAGGGTAACCCTAACCCTAGGATATTGGGGCCTATTTATAGGCAGCCCAATAAATGGGGAAAATGCAGAAATACCCCTAGGGTTTTTTACAGACGCTGAAATAAATGGAAAAGACCAAACTGCCCTTAGGATATTTTTACAGACTCGACTGACTGACTGTGGGCCTAGGGACAAAATAGTAAACTCCTATTTACAGATGACTTATCCGGAAGCTAAGCTTTCGTAGTGACTACGACTTCTCTTCTGGACAGTCCGATGCGATATTAGTGGTCGTCAGTTTTGCGCCGAAACTGACAAAGCCTCCACCGACTTTGCACCAGGTACCCGGATTGGGCCGGCCCGACTCCGCAGCTCTCTCAGCCCGGCAATTGCTCACCGCCCGTGTACCTGAGTCAATCCTGGTCAACAGCCTAGTGGATCATCTACTGCTCCTAGCCCATGTACCCGGATTGGGCCAACCCGACTTCGCGGCCCCTCTACCCGACAGTCGCTCGCTGCCCGTGTACCCGAGTCACACGCGGCCCAGACGCAGCAGGTCTTCTCTCTCCTTTCAGTCCTTTTTGACTACTGTTGACAATGACTCATCACATCTGGAGCCATGAGGCCCACGCTATTCAGCATGGCTCCTCAATCTCCCCCTTGATGAGTGCATTGTCAACACTTCACTTCTTCAGCTCTTCAGTATCTGCAAGCAACTGTGGAAACACGAAAACAAAGCACAAGAAAACCAAGAAGAAGAAAAATAAAGTAAAAGTTTAACCGTAATGACCAAAAGCCGAACAAAAGCAAGAAGTGGTCATTATGGTTAACCAAAGGTAAAAGCTCAAAAACGAGTGCAATCTCAGAATCATCAACAAGGATAGCAAAAGAGTAAGGACAAAACGGAACAAAAACTCCCCCTTAAACTCTTATCCCTAAAATTTCTCCCCCTTGTTGACAAGTGAACTCATCAAGCACTCGAAAAGGACACAGACTCCCCCTGAAATGCAACTCCCCCTCAAAATATGCAATGAATGCAACTGGGGTGCAGGTGGAGTGATGAAAGCATGCTTCTCAGATATGATCGACTGCAAGTACAACATCTAACAGATATAGCAAAAGATATACTGTCGAAGTCACATGGCATGATCAGTACAACAGATGATATCCAAAGAAAGTCATTTAGCACACATTTTTCAGTTTTTGCAAACAAAGGCATCACCACATTTTCCAGTTAACAAGCAGGGTAAAATATGAGATGCAGAAGCTAACTGATATCTACCAAGATAACCATTGTCCGAAACAAAGTGCTTCAGCAAACTTGTTGTCTTTTTAATTTTCAAGCTTTTTCATTTTCCTTTTTCATTTTTGCCAAGGGTTATTTGCATGTCAAACCTTATGCTAACCGACCAAGTCAAGCCTAGGCAAGAACTGGACCATCGGAAGCTTAAGACATTAGTCTTGGCATACCCTACACTGTCCTAGTTCATACCAAAGTGCTATGGTAAGCAGTCCAGAACAATGCAATGCGACAAAGCAAACCCACTTGGATCTTTTCAACTCAAGCATAAAAAGGCATGGAATTTTCATTCATTTTTGATTTTTTATCATTTTTATAGCACAATTTCCATGTTAAAGCATAAAGATGTCCAAGTTGCATATCTGCATCTATGTGATGAACTAGCTACAAGGCATGTAACAGATAGCAAAAGCACTCAGCCTACACATGCTAGTTACCAGAAGCAATGGTGATCATTTTTCAAGTTTAAAGTGTAAAAGCCATGCATATGACAAATATCAGACATATCAAGCGAACTGAAACAAGGCATGATCATTGACAAGTAATCAAAAGCATGTACCAGCTAGAATAAGTAAAGCAGTTCAATCATATAACAGAAGCAGGCTCAAAGTGTGATATGTGAATATGCAAGATATGAACACACACAAAAAGACTCAAGAAAAGAGTAAAGAAGAAGAAAACTGACGCAAAATATCCTAGAAAGGATACACAACACCCAAATCCCCTCGTAAACGCTCAAAAGTAGACTGATCTAGGGGTTTGGTGAAAATGTCAGCCAACTGATGATGGGTATCAACATGAATAAGGTCAATGACACCTTTCTCATATTGATCCCGCAAAAAGTGAAAGCGCACATCAATGTGTTTGGTTTTTGAATGCAGACATGGGTTTTTCCCTACACTAATTGCACTGGTGCTGTCGCAAAACAAAGGAACTCTGGTAGGAAAGAACAACCCAAAATCTCACAGAGTGGAAATCATCCAGACCAACTGTGAGCAGCAGCTGGCAGCAGCTACATACTCAGCCTCAGTGGTCGAAATAGCAACTCCAGATTGCTTTCGAGAAGACCAAGACACAATAGACGAACCAAGAAACTGGCAAGTACCGGAAGTCGACTTGCGATCCAACCGGCACCCACGAAAGTCAGCGTCCGAAAAGCCACATAAATCAAGAGAAGATGATGCTGAATAGTAAAGACCAAGATCAGGCACATAGGTAAGATACCTGAAGATGCGCTTGACAGCCTGCCGATGAGACATGAGTGGTGAAGACTGGAAGCGCGCGCACAGTCCCACGGCGAACTGTATGTCTGGCCTCGTCGCCGTCAAGTACAGTAGCGAACCGATCATTCCTCGAAACTCTCTCTCGTTGACCTTGACGCCGCTCTCGTCCTTGTCCAGGCCTCCAGATGTACCCATTGGGGTCATCTGAGGCTTCAGCTCTCCACCAAAGTTGAATTTCTTCAACATGTCCCGAGTGTACTTACCCTGGTGGATGAAGGTGCCGTCCTTGGTCTGCTTGATCTGGAGCCCTAGGAAATACTTGAGCTCACCCATGAGGCTCATCTCGAACTCGCTGTGCATCTGCTCAGAAAACTTGGACACAAGATCGTTAGTAGTACCGCCAAAAATAATATTGTCCACGTATATCTGAGCGACTAAAAAATCTGAAGCATCTTTGAGCAAGAAGAGTGTCTTATCCACAGAACCCATCACAAAGCCCTTGCCCAACAAAAACTGCTTTAACCGGTCATACCAAGCCCTGGGGGCTTGCTTTAACCCGTATAAAGCTTTTTGCAACTTAAAAACATGTCGAGGAAACTTGGGGTTCTCAAAACCGGGGGGCTGCCTAACATAAACCTCCTCCTCTATGTACCCGTTCAGAAAAGCACCCTTGACGTCCATTTGAAAAAGCTTAAAACCCTTCGAAGCGGCAAAAGCTAAGAGAATGCGAATGGACTCAAGACGGGCAACAGGAGCGAAGGTTTCTTCAAAATCAATACCTTCCTTCTGGCAAAAACCCTGGGCAATTAGTCGAGCTTTGTTGCGCACCACAACCCCATCTTCACCTTGCTTGTTCTTGAACACCCACTTGGTGCCTATGGGGTTGCATCCTGGTGGCGGCTCAACTAGTGTCCAAACCCGATTACGGACAAAATTCTCAAGCTCTTCTTGCATGGCATTAATCCAATTAGAATCAGAAAGAGCATGAGAAACATCTCTGGGCTCAAAAGATGCAACAAAAGTAGATTCAGCAAACACAGCAAGAGAGTCAACAGACGAACGCAAAGTTCTTGTAGACACATCACCGATGATGAGCTCTGAGGGGTGATCACGCTGAACTGCTCGGGATCCCTGGTGATCTGACGTCACCTCACCGGAGTCAGCAGCTGGCACCTCTAGACTCGACTGAGGGGGCTCGATTGAAGTGGAAGAAGTGATCAGAGGTCCGCCCTCGTCCTCAGTCGAAGTCTCAGAAGGTGTGGGCTCTACAGGAGGTGCAAAAGGCCCGCCCTCATCAGCAGCTGGAGTGTCCTCATCTTTCTCGAAGATGGACTCTCCGAGCTCACCATCACCAGAAAGCTCAAAAGAAGGAGTTAAAGAAGGCAAGGACTCATCAAAAGAAACCTCGCAAGTCTCGACAAGCTGCTGGGATTCGAGGTTCCAAACACGGAAACCTCGAGAATGCAATGCATAACCAAGAAAAACTCCATCCCAGCAACGAGACTCAAACTTGTCCAAATGCCCTCCCTTCTTGAGCACAAAGCACTTGCAGCCAAACGCTCGCAAGTGGCTAACCTTGGGCTGTCTGCCAAACCGCAACTCGTATGAGGTCTTACCAAGGTAAGCTCTAA
The DNA here is from genome assembly GCA_019279435.1 of Zizania palustris. Classification (NCBI taxonomy): domain Eukaryota; kingdom Viridiplantae; phylum Streptophyta; class Magnoliopsida; order Poales; family Poaceae; genus Zizania; species Zizania palustris. Next base: position 32,381,428 of record JAAALK010000082.1, read on the forward strand.
AAAAATGCGGTTGGCCAGATAGCAAGCCGTGTTCATGGCTTCAGCCCAAAAACGCCTAGGAGTCCTGTGCTCATCGAGCATCGTCCTAGCCATCTCGACTAGCGTGCGGTTCTTTCGTTCCACAACGCCGTTCTGTGGGGGAGTGTAAGGAGAATAAAACTGATGGTCAAGACCCTGATCACTACATAAGCTGACGAACTGAGAGTTCTTGAACTCAGAGCTGTTGTCAGAGCAAATTGCTCGCATCCGACCATTGTTCTCATTCTTCAGCTTCAAAATCAGGTCATGAACAAAATGAAAAGTTTCATCCTTAGACTCCAAAAAGAAAACCCACGAGAATCGAGAAAAGTCGTCAACAATCACAAGTGCGTACCACTTCCCACCGACTGAGCGTACCCGAGCTGGACCGATAGTGTCCATGTGTAACAGCTCGCCTAGATACGAAGTCATCACCTGAGTCACAGGCGAGTGAGAAGCGGCAACCATTTTCCCATGACGACAGGGATGGCAAACTAGATCTTTCTCCATTTTAAGCTTGGGCAATCCTCGGATGAGGTCCATAGATCTTAACCTGACTAGCAGATCAAAACTCAAATGACCTAACCTCCTATGCCACTTCCAGAGCTCAGAAGAAGATCCAGCAATCAAACAGCGAGAAGGGCCAAATGAACTAGAGAAGTCAATTCGAAAAACTTTACTGAAAGGTAAGATCTGGAAAATAAAAGACCCTCTAGAATCAAACACAGAAGAATTGCCCTTCTTAAAACGCACCTCCAAACCATCCTCAAGAAGTTGCGAAATAGAAATCAAATTGAAGTTCAAGTTTCCAACCAAGGCAACGTTCTTCAAAGAAAAATTGTCTGAAATGCGAATTGAGCCAATGCCACTTACTTTCCCTTGACCACTGTTCCCGAAGGTGATGTACTCTTTGGAGCTCGGGGGAGTGAGACTAGAGAACCATCTGCGATGTCCCGTCATGTGGCGAGAACACCCTGAGTCCATGATCCAAACGTCCTCCAGTCCCCGATCCTGCATAATCAGTGGCTGTAAGTGGGAGCAATTGGTCCGGCACCAGGTTTAGCAAAAGAGCTAAACCAGTGTCGAGCCATCTGCTCAAAAGACGGAAAGCAGAAATCATCAGAAAAGTTTGGACCAAAACGCGGCTCAAAGCGTTGTCCTCGGTTCTGCCTAAAGCTTTGGCCACGAGGTCCAAGACCGTAGCCAAAACGGCCTGGAGCTCTGCCGGAACGACCACCACTAACTGGAGTACGAGCAAGAAAGTCATCTCCTCTACCACCACCTACACGATGCGGCCTGGCCTCCAGCCTCTCCCCGCGTCGAGGAACACACAGTCTACCACCCTGCTGGTAGAACTGCTCCTGACCACCACGAGCTCTCTCTGCTCTCTCAACCCGCTTCCTCCTGAAGCAAAACTCCGCAAGATGCCCGTCTCTCTAACAGTACTCACAATGATAGGTGGGCTTCTTGGGATGTGGTTGAGGCTTAGGGTTCTTTGGCTTAGTGGTGATTGTTGTTGTCTTCTTGGGCTGAGAGGGTCCAGGAAGAGAGTCTAGAGGAGTGTGGAGGTGTTTGGGCTTTGGAACCCAGATAGGTTTCTTGGGTGGAACTTTGGGTGGTTCATGGATCACTCCATCCTTGGGCTGACAAGCCTGGGATGACTCAGTGGAGTGAGTCTTAGGGTATCTCTGCTCAGGAGTCATTTTACTCCACTCCACTGCCCGGCTAATGGCACTCTCAAAGTCAGCCTTGGTGTAGGTGTAACCTACCCCAAACCCATCCTGCCTCTTGAACTGCTGGATCATCATGCCGAGCTGTGGCTCTCTGGCACTGATCCAACTCAGGATAGAACGGAGGTAAAAGTTCTCATTCTGAGAATCAGCTAGCTCCTCTCTCAAGGAAGCTAGTACCTCCACCTGAGACAAGCAGGTCTCACACTCACTATCTACCTGGACAGACATCTCGGCTTTTAGCTTAATCAACTCAAGTCTAAGAGACAGGCAGTTCTCACAGACAGTGGGTGGAACTGACAATGTCTCAAGCTCTAGCCTAGTTTGCGCAAGCTCAGCTCTCACTCTCTCCAAAACCCCCAAATGCTCATCGCCCTTGGCTTTCAGTTCAGCTATGACAGCTAGATGAGATGGGCAATCAGCATAGGGTGCGACGACAATGGCTTGAGCATCTTTCAGCTCCAGCTGAGCGCTTTCAAGCTCAGTGGCCAAAGCGTCCTTCTCATCAACCCTTTCTGTGTACCTGGACCTCAAAGTCGACAGGTCACACAGAAGCACCTCACACTTTGGGCACTCACTGCTATCACCCAAGCAAGGGGAAGAAGATAGACTCTCAATTCTGCCGTTGGCCACAACAAGCTCACTCTCTAACTCATCTATCCTCTTCTTAGCCCCCCTAAGCAGTTTTTCCTGATATTTCAACTCCTGACGATTGCTCTCAAGTAAATCAACGATTTCGCGTTCATAAGATGATACCTTTTCGTTGTCGTCGTCGTCGGAGTCATCAGAGGAGCCCTTCTCTCCCTTATCCCCAAGAGCCATTGAGCAGAGGCTCTTGCGGGATCTTCGACGCTGATGTGAGCGGCTCTTCGGCCTGTCCCCGAAGGCAATGAAGCAAAGGCCCACCGGATCGTCCTTGTCCTTCCCCTTCCTGATGACGATCTCCTCATCGCTTGAGCTCGATGAAGAGGAAGAAGACGTGGACCGCTTGGAGTAGCTCTTCTCCATCTTGGCGAAGAAGGCCTTGTCGCGCTTCTTGTTCTCACGCCGGTAGTCCTTCAGGGCCTTTCTGAAGAATCTGGTCTTTGGCTTGCCCTTGTTGGTAGAACTGCTCCTGACCACAACGAGCATGCTCTGCTCTCTCAACCCGCTTCCTCCTGAAGCAAAACTCCGCAAGATGCCCGTCTCTCTAACAATACTCGCAATGGTAAGTGGGCTTCTTGGGATGTTGTTGAGACTTGGGGTTCTTGGGCTTAGTGGTGTTTGGTGTAGTCTTTTTGGGTTGAGAGGGTCCAGGAAGAGAGTCTAGAGCAGTGTGGAGATGTTTGGGCTTTGGAATCCAAATGGGTTTCTTGGGTGGAGCTTTGGGCTGTTCTTGAATTACTCCATCCTTGGGCTGACTAGCCTGGAAAGACTCAGTGGAGTGGGTCTTGGGATATCTCTGCTCAGGAGTCATTTTACTCCAGTCCACTGCCCGGCTAATGGCACTCTCAAAGTTAGCCTTGGTGTAAGTGTAACCTACCCCAAACCCATCCTGCCTCTTGAACTACTGGATCATCATGCCGAGTTGTGGCTCTCTGGCACTGATCCAACTCAGGATAGAATGGAGGTAAAAGTTCTCATTCTGAGAATCAGCTAGCTCCTCTCTCAAGGAAGCTAGTACCTCCACCTGAGACAAGCAGGTCTCACACTCGCTATCTACCTGGACAGACTTCTCGGCTTTCAGCTTAATCAACTCAAGTCTAAGAGACAGACAGTTCTCACAGACAGTGGGTGGAACTGACAATGTCTCAAGCTCTAGCCTAGTCTGCGCCAGCTCAGCTCTCTCTCTCTCCAAATCACCCAGATGCTCATCACCCTTGGCTTTCAGCTCAGCTAAACTAGCAAGATGAGATGGGCAATCAACACAGGGTACAACGACAGTGGCTTGAGCATCTTTCAGCTCCAGCTGAGCGCTTTCAAGCTCAGTGGCCAAAGCGTCCCTCTCATCAACCCTTTCTGTGTACCTGGACTTCAGAGTCGACAGGTCACACAAAAGCACCTCACATTTTGGGCACTCACTGCTATCACCCAAGCAAGGGGAAGAAGATAGACTCTCAATTCTGCCGTTGGCCATGGCAAGCTCACTCTCTAAATCGTCTATCCTCTTCTTAGCCCCTCTAAGCAGTTTTTCTCGATATTTTAACTCTGACGATTGCTTTCAAGTAAATCAACGATTTCACGTTCATAAGATGATACCTTTTCGTTGTCGTCGTCGGAGTCATCGGAGGAGCTCTTCTCTTTCTTATCCCCAAGAGACATTGAGCAGAAGCTCTTGCGGGATCTTCGGCGTTGATGTGAGCGGCTCTTCGGTCTGTCCCCGAAGGCCATGAAGCAAAGGCCTGCTGGATCATCCTTGTCCTTCCCTTCCTGACGATGATCTCCTCATCGCTTGAGCTCGATGAAGAGGACGAAGACATGGACCGCTTGGAGTAGCTCTTTTCCATCTCAGCGAAGAAGGCCTTGTCGCGCTTCTTGTTCTCTCGCCGGTAGTCCTTCAAGGCCTTTCTGAAGAATCTGGTCTTTAGCTTGCCCTTGTTGAAGGAGGAGCTGTCGTGCTTGCCGGAGTCGTGGAAGCCACCACCGGTGCCCTTCTTGTGTCCATTGCGCTTGGGGCAGTCGGTGATGAAGTGTCCTGGATCACCACACTCAAAGCATCCGGTCTTTGTGCCGTGTCTTTTGAACATCCTTTTGTCATAAACACGACGCACCCGGTTGTTAAACAGACACAAATCATCATCTCCCAAAGACTCAAGCTGGTCCTCAGTGATAGACATCAAAGAGAACCCAGCACAGCTCACAGAAGAGGGATCAACAGAAGGTGTAGCAAGGGCCAGAGACTTTGATCCAGAGCCAGTGAGATTTGATCTCAACTGGGTATCAACCTCGGTGGCCTTCAGCTTGCTAAACAAATCAGAAATGGTCAAGGTATCATAAGAAGTGCTCTCAATGATAGAGGATACCTTGATCTCCCAGATCTTTGGGTCCAAGGTATGGAGAACCTTGAGCGCTTGTTCGTGATCTGAGACTAACTGAACACCCTCAGCCTTGTTGTCCCGAAGCTTGTTTATGATCGACTGAAAACGACCAAACAATGCTTCAACAGATTCACCCGACTTTTGTGTGAAGTTCTCATATTCACGCCGGTAGGTCTGATAGAGCTGAGCCTTGACCTGGGCTGTCCCCTCATGGTGTGCCTGGAGGGTAGCCCAGATCTCTCTCGCAGTGGAGAGATGACTCACACGCTCAAATTCAGTGGGACCTAAACCAGAAAACAAGATGTTCACCGCTTTGCTATTGTTTACATGCTGGGCGATGATACCAGGAGAATCACGCTCAGCAACTGGCAGTATGACAAACGTAGCGTGAACGCAAATGTCCCAGATGTCCGAGCTTTGGCTCATGAGATAGGCTCACATGCGAGTCTTCCAATAATTATAGCCATAAGCTTCCAAGGATGGGACCTTGCCAGGAGACGTCATGATCACTACTGGGGTTTAGAACCGGTTAAGGTATGGAAAAACCCTAACCAGGCTCTAATACCACTTGTAGGACCGAAAGTAGCGACCAGAGGGGGGGTGAATGGGCGCCTAAAAATTCTTGCGAATCAATGGCCTGCTCCCAACACCCAACGCACCTCAATAGACCAACAGCGAAAAGTAAACAGATCAACAGAGCCTCAAAAGATCTAGCCTAAAAACAACCGGTGTCCTAATCGAAAAGACACCAACACAGTGCTAATAGGCAGATTGACAAAACATTTAAAACATGAGTAGATCAAGCTTCATAGAACTAAATCATCACAGCATTTCAAACTGAGAGCACGTGAAAGAGATGAGGAGTTACTGTTCAAAGTTGTCTCCAGTAAGGTACTTGACGAAGCCTGCTGTGTCGAAGCCTGCAGTGTCGAAGGTTGTCGATCGAAGTGTGCAATGTCGAAGTGTGTAGCTTCCGAAGTCTTCTTCACAAATTATAGTAACAAGGTAAAATCTGAGCATCAGCGAAGCTTTGAAAAATCTGGCCTAAACTCCGAAGATCGAGCAATCGGTCACGTGTACTTCGAACTAAGAGCAAAAAAAAACTGACCAACCCTTCGATCTTGTGCAAACAACAGCTGTTGAGGAGTGCTTCAAATTTTTTTTGAAGCCCAAAGGACAAAAATGGAGTCTGTTGAGTGAGAGAACTTCGAAACCAAGACCTACGAAGTACCTTTGGCAGAAAACGTGGAAGCGAAGTCTGATCGAGGTCTGCAGGAAACAACTAATCCGAAACCTATACGTGAACTCCTGACAGGAAACGGAGGTTACAACAAAGCAGGCCTCACTGCAGGAATAATCCTTGAAAACAAATTTCCGAAGCCTGATGTTAGCTTCTCTAGTTGGACCCGCATACACAGGCTACAATGTAATACCGCAGAAAGCATCTGCCAAGCCAGCTGGTGCGAACACAGGCTATGTTGGCTAGATGCAGGATGCTATGGCTGAAGACAAAATAAATGTCAAAACAAATGAAGCCATACAAATGATTTATATAGCTGCTGCTACCAAAAGACAAAAGTCTAGCCCTGCTTTGCTAGAACTTATAGGCACTTGAGTAGACAGAAGAAAGCAAACGCCAGGACAAAGAGACTCAGAAATTTTAGAACAAAAAACTATTTAAATAGCTGCTACAAGCAAGCTCTGTTGACTGCTAGTAGTTCATGATAGAAGCTAGCAAGTCTGCAGCCATAGACTAGCTACAGAACACTATGATCAATAAAATAAAATCTGGTCGGTGAGACGACTGCACAAGCAAAAAGATTGAAAATAGTTCAGGCTGAAGATATCATAGCTACAGACTCAGTTCAGGAAAAACAACCATGATCCAAACATCGAAGCGATAAAGAAAACTTCAGAGACAAAATGCAAAAACGATTTACTTGCGATGAATAGCGGCGGCGCGCATGAACAGGGAGAGAGAGCTGACCCAAGGGAATGATTAGAAAAGTGATTTCAGTAAAAAGGGTAACCCTAACCCTAGGATATTGGGGCCTATTTATAGGCAGCCCAATAAATGGGGAAAATGCAGAAATACCCCTAGGGTTTTTTACAGACACTGAAATAAATGGAAAAGACCAAACTGCCCTTAGGATATTTTTACAGACTCGACTGACTGACTGTGGGCCTAGGGACAAAATAGTAAACTCCTATTTACAGATGACTTATCCAGAAGCTAAGCTTTCGTAGTGACTACGACTTCTCTTCTGGACAGTCCGATGCGATATCAGTGGTCGTCAGTTTTGCGCCGAAACTGACAAAGCCTCCACCGACTTTGCACCAGGTACCCGGATTGGGCCGGCCTGACTCCACAGCTCTCTCAGCCCGGCAATCGCTCACCGCCTGTGTACCTGAGTCAATCTTGGTCAACAGCCTAGTGGATCATCTGCTGCTCCTAGCCCATGTACCCGGATTGGGCCAACCCGACTTCGCGGCCCCTCTGCCCGACAGTCGCTCGCTGCCCGTGTACTTGAGTCACACGCGGCCCAAACGCAGCAGGTCTTCTCTCTCCTTTCAGTCCTTTTTGACTACTGTTGACAATGACTCATCACATCTGGAGCCTTGAGGCCCACGCTATTCAGCATGGCTCCTCAGAGGGAGGGCACAGACCACGTCAAGAGGGCCTTGGCCTTCGGCAGCGCAAACTTCCAGATTCGGAGGGAGTATCAAGATTCCTTCCCAGCGAGGGCCGCCAACAGCAAATGGTACATGAAGTGGGATCAAGAGTGGTTCTACGCCTCCGTCGGCGCGAACTCGCCCCTTTGGAGTACCAATGCCCTTATCTCATATCGGCGCGAAGGCGTGGTGAAGACCAGCTCCGACACCCTTCGCTCGAGGATCTTGCTCCTTCGGAGGGTGTCCGCGAAGATGAGCATGAGGGATCTCGCGGAGGAGTTCATCACCCTCTGGCTCAGCCCCCTTGCGCGCTCTTGGCTGGAGGGGCTCTTCAAACCTTCGGGCCGAGGGGGCCTAAATGAAGTGGCATTTGAACGCCTTGATAAGACTTCGAAGCCTTTCCACTTTCATACTTCGCTGGGAACTTTATTCTGACTTAGATCTTTATGAAGGCCATCTTAAAGTGAGGACTCCAGAGGAGGCCATCGCGGTGGTGGAGCGCGTTGTTGGGGCTCCGACACCGGAGGAGCAAGCCCAACGGCTTGCTTCGGTGGGGTCTTGGGAGCACTGGAACAGGGTGTGGACCCTGCTCGGCTACGAAGAGGTCCCGGCTCTGCCGGACTTCTCCCACCTTGCAGCTTCGACAACCGGCGCCAAGAGGAAGAGAGGGGATGACGATGAGCCCAGAACTTCGGGGGCTCCGCCGGAGGTCCCCGCGACCGAAGCCTCTACTCTAGAGGAGGCAGCGGCCGCGGACCCTCAAACAGCAGCAGAGCCCACAAGTGCTCCGGCTACTAAAGAGGTAGCAAAGGCCTCGATGACGATGGCTTCGGGCGCGGAGGTTGACGCGCCAACTTCGCAGCGAAGGGATTGGGGGGCACATATTGACCCTTCTACCTTCGAATAAATCTCTGATGAAGGTAAACACTTCAAACATACTTCTCTTTAATATGCGGATTTTGACTTCAACTTTTCTTACAGAAGATGATGCCGATGTGAGGCTCGCTGCGCCGAAGCTAGCGGAGGCCTTCGGCAGCAGCAGCAGCGGCAGCAGCAGTGACAGCAGCAGCTCGGAGTCCGATAGCTCCTCGTCTGAGGAAGACGGAGGCAGCGGTCGCGGCGAAGGGGACCCTCAAGGCGACGAGGACGTCGAGGTGGTGGAGCTAAGCCCAGCCATGCCGAAACCTGCGCAGGCAGTTGCGGCGGAGGAGATTGTCCAGCCTCTTCGGCCGAAGAGGACCGTGACGGAGGCGACCATCAATAGCTTCCGCGAGGGCTGTGCAGCTATGGAGGCAGGGGACTTGGTGGCTCAACTCAGCCACTCGAACCCCATGGAACTCTTCATCAATGCGAACGAATCCCTTATGCAGGTGAGCGAAGTCCTTCACAGCCTTCGAGTTATACCTTCATCTTCGATCAACACTTATGATCTCTTAAATTCTTTCAGGCCTTCGCACTGAATGCAGCATCTTCGACTTCTGCGGACAGGCGGATGACGCGCCTGGCAGAGGAGGAGGCCCTCCGACGCGATGTCTCGGTGAACGTCGAGAAGCGAAGGCCGGCGAGGGGCGAGGCCGAGACGGCGAGGGTTGAGGCAGAGGCGGTGAAGGCCGAGGCTGGTAAGGCTAAGGAAGCCTTGGCCCCGGAGATGGATAGGCTCCGCGCGGAGCTCAAAGCTACGAAGGACGCCGAAGCCTGGGAGGCGAAGGAGAACTCCGAACTCTGCCATCGGGGTCATTCACTTGAGAACTTCGTCGTTGACAACCTCGGTGAAGCCACCCAGAGCCTGACTGAAGTCCTTCAACAGATAGGGACCGAATGCCGGGCTCCTGACTTCGGCGACCAAGATCCGATTGGGGACCACACCGCATTCTTGAAGGTGGTGGCTTCGACGGTGGAGCAGTCTCTGAAGGGCTTCGCTTTGATGGCCGACCGAGTGGCGGGTCAAGGAGTGTTGCAAATGCTTCACGACGCGGGGTGCAACCACCTCGAAGCACCAACCTCCGCGACTCTGGTGGCCTTCGGAGGACAGCACTTGGTGATGCCTCCAGCTAGCGTCCACAGAGCTTGGCGGTGACTTCAGGAGCCTTGGAAGGGCCAAGGCTGTGAAGCAGTCCTCGAGCTTCAGAAGGCCCTATGCCTTCGCCGAGCCCAGGTGCTTGCCTCGCCAAATCAACCTTTGACGTCGGCACCTTGTAGGACCGAAAGTAGCGATCAGAGGAGGGGTGAATGGGCACCTAAAAAATTCTCTCAAATCAATGGCATGCTCCCAACACTCAACGCACCTCAACAGACTTAGTAGGGAAAATTAAACAGATCTGACCTAAAAACAACCGGTGTCCTAAAAGAGAAGACACCAAACCAGTGTTGAAAGGCAATTTAACTGAATATTCAAGACATATTCATTTTCAGTACCAACAGAGCAAGCAATATAAACAATTTGATTCAAGTTCACGCAACCCGAGACGAAGTGTCACAAAACAAAAGTTAATCCCTGAAGCAAACTGTATTCGAAGCTCTAAAAGAAATAACTCCGAAGTATACTGGCTTGCTAGCACTGAAACAGACAACCTTCGAACCGAAGACTAACGAAACCAGCTGAAGTCAGATTCGAAGTAGTACTTCGAAGCCTCTTGACAGCCTTCGAAAAATTCTAACTTCGAAGCAAGTTGAAACCTTTCTGAACAGAGGATTGTTCGGAGGGTGTCTTCGAAAGTAATCCCAGAAAACAGCTAAGCTAACTTCGACAAGCTTTTATCCCGTTCGAAGTTACAGCGTGTTCACTCCGAACACAGACTGAAGCTCATAGAATAAACTTCGAATAAATTAGAGAAATAAATCAGCCAAGAGCACTGTTCAGAGGAAACGTGCAAGAAGAAACTTTCTTCTCTTGAACAGAACGCCAAGATAGAAAACAAAAGAGGGATTTATGTGGCTGAACTGCAGCTGAAGGAAACCAAGTGCTAGCTGTAATGATTAAGCTTTCCTGCAACAAGATAGATACGAACAAACAGCCTGCAAAGCTAGTTAAGCTACGGAGCACAAGGAACCAAAGCTATCAACTAGCTGACAGCCTAAAACCTGGAAAAACTACACCAGTACATAAAAAAACTGAAGGAAACAGACTGCACTTGCAGCTAGCTAGTTGAAAACTAGTGACTAGGGAGAAACGCATGCACCAGGAGGCAACAGGAAACTAAGAGAAAATAAATACTCATATCAAGTACTCTGATGGGACTAGCATGGTAGGAATAAATTTAAGCCTTCAAAAACAAATGAACCATAGAGAAGAATAAAGATGTTGTATTGAATAAAAAAGGATAACACAGCAGTAGCCGCACTGTTCAACTCACGCATGCTAGCCAGATAAACACATTTCTCAAACACGGCTGCAAAAATGCTCTCTTCCCGATGCGCACAATAAAAATAACTTGAGATGGAATAAAGAAACCTGTTTAGAGGATTTCTTGAACCCGATGTGATTTTAGTCGGAATCACGATGAACAGGGAAGAACTTTAATGCGGCGGTGCACAGAAACAGGAGCAGGTGGGATAAACTCTGATATTTTTCAATTAAAGTGAGTTCACCCTAACCCTAGGGATTAGGGCCTATTTATAGGCAACCCAATAAATGGGGAAAATGCAGAAATACCCCAAGGGTTTTTTATAGACGCTGAAATCAATGGAAAAGACCAAACTGCCCTTATGATATTTTTACAGACTCCACCAGTTTTGCGCCGAAACTGACAAAGCATCCACCAGCTTTGCACCAGGTACCTAGATTGGGCCAGCACGACTCCGTAGCTCTCTCAGCCCAGCAATCGCTCGCTGCCCGTGTACCTGAGTAAATCCTGGTCAACAGCCTAGTGGATCCCCTGCTGCTCCTAGCCCATGTACCCGGATTGGGCCAGCCCAACTTCGCGGCCCCTCTGCCCGACAGTCGCTCGCTGCCCGTGTACCTGAGTCACATGCGGCCCAGAAGCAACATATCTTCTCTCTTTTTAGTCCTCTTTGACTACCGTTGACAATGACTCATCACATCTGGAGCCATGAGGCCCACGCTATTCAGTATGGCTCCTCAATCTCCCCCTTGATGAGTGCATTGTCAACACTTCTCTTCATCTGCTCTTCAGTACCTGCGAACAACTGTGGAAACAGGAAAACAAAACACAAGAAAACAAAGAAGAATAAATTAAAGTAAAATTTTAACCCTAATGACCAAAAGCCGAACAAAAGCAAGAAATGGTCATTATGGTTAACCAAAGGTAAAAGCTCAAAATGAGTGCAATCTCAGAATCATCAACAAGGATATCAAAAGAGTAAGGACAACCGGGACAAAAACTCCCCCTGAAACAAATCCCAGGGAAAGCCAAAACTCCCCCTTAAACTCTTCTCCCAAAATTTCTCCCCCTTGTTGACAAATGGACTCATCAAGCGAGACTAAATGCACTCTAAAGAGACACAGACTTCCCCTGAAATGCAACTCCCCCTCAAAATATGCAATGAATGCAACTAGGGTGCAGGTGGAGTGTAGAAAGCATGCTTCTCAGATATGATTGTGAGAAACCAAGGGTTGGTTTCGGAGTGTGATGAGTGATTGACAGAGTTTTTCCGCTGGTTCGAAGGGGTACCTCCGAAGGGGGTTCGGAGGTTGGAACTCCGAAGGTGTTCGGAGGTGGTTTCACCGAAGGGTTCGGTGGTTTGGTTGCTACAGCTGTTGCAGCGGAGTGTACCTGTCGGAGGGGTCCGACAGTACACGATGACTGGGTTCGTACCAAAGGTCTCGGTACTTTGGGCGGTACACCGGAGTGTGTGCCCAAGGTTGCTAACCCGGAGAGGTCTCCGGAGTACTGGATACACTTGTCTGTTTGTCTGTGGTGCACAGGGGACTTCGGAGGCGACGGACGGACGTAGCAGGTGAACTTGGGTCAAGCGGGAGGCTTGATGCTAGGGGAGCGGGGAGCTCCGTCATAGTGGCTGCGAAGGGGTCCAGGTCGGACCTCGGGTCGAGGTGCACCAGGAGAAGGCAGTGAGTGCGGAGCGTGGCTCCGGGTGAAGGTACTCCGAGACAAAGTCCTCGGAGGCGAGGCACTTCGAAGGGTACTCCGGATGGAGTGACTTCGGAGTATGGTGGATCAAGTCCTCTGCGGAGGCAAGGCGTTCAAAGTGTGCTCCGGAGGGAGACATTCGAAGGTACCCGACGAAGGTCTCAGAAGTCGAGGCGCATCGAAGGCATGATCCAGGTGAGGCTTGTCGAGGAGTGTGCTCGGGGAGAGACACTGCGACAAAGTGCTTATGGAATGCTTCATGCGGAGGCCTTGGACGAAGGAGGGACTTCGAAGGGTGGTACTCCGAAGGAGGGCTTCGGAGTGACGCAGGGTTCGGAGCGAGGCTAGCTCCGGAGTGAGGATGACTTGTGGTACTTCGGCCATGCATGGCTTCGGTACACGGACTGACGGAGTTCGAGCTGGGAGTAGCTGCGAAGCCGTGGTGGTCCACTCCGGAGGTGGTGGTTCGAAGGCCCAAGGGCTTTGACGGCTTCGGCTCAAAACCGTCACTGTATCGGAGGCTGACTTCGGTGAAGCGAAGGCCGTCAGGCTCAAGGCTTCTCACCGAAGCTACCGCACCCCTCGCGTGTGAAGGGAGGCTCCAGAAGGTCAAAGACTGCAAAAGCTGACATTGTCTGCTCTGCAAAAGGCTGACACTGTCCCCTCTGCAAAGCTGACAGCGAAGCCTCCAGAATAAAGTTGACTACCTTTTGTACCCCTCAGTTCTGTAGAGACAAAACTGGTGTAAACCCTAGGGGTAAAGTAGTCATTTCACTTGGGTGAACTGTGGGCTATAAATATGGGGGCTCGGTTGGTAACATTTAACACTTTGAGCATTTACTGTTGAGCTCCTGTACTAGGCCCACATACGTTGTATACATCCAGTGAGTTCAATTTTTGTGTTCCTTGTTCAAGCGGCGAAGCCCTGCTTCTTTGTGCTTTTTGCTTGAGCTTGTTTTCATACCTCGGTGCATACCTCGTCCGTTTGTGTGTCACCTTGAGTCACTTGTGGCAGTGTATCGAAGCCTGCGTTGGCGAAGTGTGTTGTGTGCGAGGTGTGTGTGTTTCTGTGCATTCGCTCTGTGTAACAGGAGGCTAGACCTTGCTGATTACTAGCGAAGCCCTGAACGAAGCCCGTGTTTTTATCGTAACGAACTCCAAGCGAAGTCTGTTAGTGTGCGTTTAGACCATCTGTGTACGAAGCTCAGCACAAGTTGTTGTCGCTAAGTATTAGGTCAAAGTCCACAGAGGGCAGTCCACTCTTGCGAAGGGTGAAGTGCGAAGCCTGCTCGAAGCACCCTGTGTGCGGAGCCTGCACTGACATAGTAGAGTTGTTTTCGGTGTTGTGGGTGGAGCGAAGTCTACTTGACTTCGGAATTTTACTCCTTGCGAAGCCTGTGTTCGGAGCTGTCAAATACCTCCGAACCAGACCTTCGAAGGTTGGTGTTCGAAGCCTGTTCCGCAGTAGACAGAATTAAAAACCGAAGGCTATTTTTAGCCTGAATTTTTAAAAGCTCCCATTCACCCCCCTCTGGTCGCCGTTTCCGGTCCAACAATTGGTATCAGAGCAGGTTAAGATCACCAGTTGACCTTAACCGGTTTTGTGATCTGTTGGTGACATGGACAGAGCTAGTAAAATTCCTCTGTTCGATGGGACTCACTTTGCATACTGTAAGGTGCGCATGGAGGCTTACTTGCTAAGCCAAGGAAATGCAATTTGGGAGATTGTGGACTCAAAATACTCCATCCCTGAGACTCGCACCTCTCAAACAGAAAAAGATCAGTATAATGCCAACTCCAAGGCTAGGAATATACTGTTCATTGGTTTGAGCCGGAGTGAGTTCGATAGGGTGCAGCACCTTAGGACTGCTAGGGAAATTTGGACCACTCTCACTATTTTTCATGAGGGCTCTACTCAGATCAAGGCCTGGCGCCAAAGCACATACAATCAACAGTATCAGTTGTTTGTGCAGGCACCTGGTGAATCTATAGATGCCATGTTTTCGCGCTTTGATGCTATAGTGAGTAACTTGCGGTCCAACGGGACGCTTGCTTACAATGATCATGATAGGGCTATCAAGCTTCTCTATGCTCTTGACCGTAGCATATGGGAAGTAAAGATATCCAACATTGAGGAGTCCACAAGTTATGACACATTGACCTGTGATGAGCTCTTTAGCAAGCTAAAGTCCACAGAGATTGCCAAGGCATCTCTTGCAGTGCACAGAAGCTCTTTGCCACAACCATTGGCATTGGTTTCTAGCACTAGCCGTGGCACCGCTGCAGAACCAAGCACATCTGGTACTTGTGTTCTTGCAGATGGTTTTGCTTTGTCCTCCCTGGTCTCCGTCACAAAGGAGCAGGTGGACACTCTGGATGATGATGAGCTTGCTCTCATTGCCAGAAGGTTCACCCGTTTTCACCATGAGAGACGGGATCAGAGGAGAAGTGGTTTTAGTGGTTGCTTTGAATGTGACGACACTTCTCATATTAAGGCAAATTGCCCTAAGCTCAAGAAGAGAGATGAGAGTGAACGCCCCAAATACCACAAAAAGGAGAGGAAGCCTTTTGTGAAGGGCAAGCGTGGCAAGGTGGCTAAGAGAGTAGCCAAAGCCGCTTCCAGAGCATTTGTTGCTGCTCTCAGCGACATTGACACTTCCTCAACTGAGGAGTCGAGCTCTGAGGAGGAGGAGTCCCCGAGGAAGGAGGACAAGAAGGACAAGAAGGGACGAGACTTCACCGGCCTTTGCTTCATGGCCGACAGTGATCACAGCGGCGATGAGCTTGACTCATCTGAGGTACCTCTATCATCTGACCAGCTATTGATTAAATTAGATGAGCTAAATGAAGTAGTTCTCGGTCATGATAGATTACTTGTGCAAGCCGCTAGAGAAAGAAAAGATCTTAGACTTAGGCTAGAATTTGTTTCTACTGAATATGCCATGTTTAAGTCTAAAGTAAATGATGCTGGTTGTGAATCTTGTTCTGTTGTCATGGGTGAGCTTGCTCAGTTGCGTTCTGTTCATGCTCAAACTCTTTCTGACCTTGAGACTGCACAGAAGCAGCTTTTGGTGGTGGATTCTAGACCTCATGATAATATTGAATGCATGAACTGTTCTTTATTGCGCGAGAGCATTAATTTACGTGATAAACATGTTCATGATTTGGAGGCTAGATTGGAGAGGGCTGGTAGTTCTAAGGATGTGCAGCTTGTTTGTGACACGTGCATTACCCTTAAGGACCAGCTAGGCACTGTTAGAGAGCGAGCTGAGAACCTCATGTCTGAAAATGAATACCTTCTTTCTGTGGTTAACAAATGCACTGAGGGAAAGGGTAGGATGGATTTGCTCTTGGCCAAGACCAAGATGTGTGCTGACAGAGCCGGGTTAGCTCTAGGTATGCATGAGTCTGATTCTTACTATCGTCCTGCTTTTGAGGCTCCTCGTGCTTCTCGGAGAGGTTTTGCTCCTCGAGGTGTTCACCATGTTTCATATGGTGGTAGACCCCGGGCGAGTAGCTTTGTACCTCGTCAGAGTAGGAGACCTCGACATGTTGTTCGATCACATCATGTAGGTAGACCTCGCACTTTGCATCATTCAGATTATCATGTGCATAGACCGTCTACTTTTACTGCACCTACTACTCGTGTCACTCAGTGCTGGATGCCTCGTCATTTTTTCACTCACCCCAGCACTGAGCGATCGAGATATTCTTATCATGTGTAGGTGATAGATCGAGGCTTGGAGGGCACATGGATCATGGACTCCGGTTGTTCGCGCCACATGACCGGAGATGCAGCATGGTTCTCCAGCCTCACCACAACCAAGCAAAGGGAACATATCACCTTTGGAAACAATCGAAGGAGTAGAGTGAAAGGTAAAGGTGTGGTAAGAATTAACTCGAATTTCACTCTCAAAGATGTTGCTTTGGTTGAAAACCTGGGATACAATTTGCTTTCGGTATCTCAGTTGCTTGATGAGGGCTTAGAAGTCCGATTTCATCGCGATACTTCGCAAGTGCTCAATTCTGATGGCGTTATGGTGTGTAAGATCTTTAGAGTTGGGAGAGTTTTTGGAGCTGATTTTTCAGAGTCATCTGGTTCTTCTCATTGTCTTGTTGCACATTCGACTTCTGAGCTTTGGAAGTGGCATAGGAGACTAGGGCATATGAGCTTTGAGTTGCTCGCTCGTCTGAGCGCCCTAGGTCTGATCCGAGGATTGCCCAAGCTCAAGTTTGAGAAGAATTTAGTTTGCGCTCCTTGTCGACATGGAAAAATGATTGCCGCTTCGCATTCGCCAGTCACCACAGTGATGACTGAACAACCAGGAGAACTTCTCCACATGGACACTGTAGGTCCTTCTCGGGTTAGTTCTTTAGGCGGCAAGTGGTATGTATTAGTCATTGTCGACGACTTCTCTCGCTACTCTTGGGTCTTCTTTCTTGCCAGCAAGGATGAAGTGTTTTCACACTTTCGGAGCTTGGCTTTGAGACTTTTCACTGAACTCCCTGGTGCATTAAAATTCATTCGAAGTGATAATGGCACCGAGTTCAAAAACAGTCTCTTTGTTGACTTTTGCATGGAGCATGGCATAGAACATCAATTCTCTGCTCCGCGGGTTCCTCAACAGAACGGTGTCATTGAGAGGAAAAACCGCACCTTGGTTGAGATGGCTAGGACGATGCTCGATGAGCATAGGACTCCTAGAAAATTCTGGGCTGAAGCCATGAACACTGCTTGCTACATCTCAAACCGAATTTTCTTGCGCTCAATTTTAAACTTGACATCTTATGAGCTGTGTTTTGGGAGACAGCCCAAGGTTACTCATCTTCGAGTTTTTGGCTGTCGTTGCTTTATCCTAAAACGTGGTAATTTGGATAAATTTGAGTCGCGTTCTTCTGACGGGATATTTTTGGGTTATACTACACATGGTCATTCTTATCGTGTTTATAACTTAGAAACTAACACTGTCATCGAGTCATGTGATGTGACTTTTGATGAATCAACCCCCTCTGTTAGTTCTGCTTTTGAACAGGCAAATGAACACGACATGGAACAGACCATCTTCGAAGACGAAGATCCCGGAGATTTCGAGAATGAACCTCTACTACCCTCAACATCAACCCCCGAAGCTGACCCCGCTTCAATCACTTCGGCACGAGGCCCCGAAGCAACTACCTCGACATCGGTCATCTTGGACCACTCCAACGCACAAGTTGAGGGGGAGACCGCATCCCGCCGCGAGGCTCCACACCATGTTCAAAGGATGCATCCTCCCGAGCAAATCATTGGTGAGCTTGATCAAAGGGTAACACGTTTCCATGCTCATTTCATTGATTCCGCTTTTGTTGCTTCTTTCGAGCCCTTAGATGTTAGTCATGCACTTTCTGATTCTAGTTGGATCAATGCCATGCATGAGGAACTTGAAAATTTTGAGAGAAACCAAGTCTGGTCATTAGTTGATCCTCCACCAAATGTTAATTTCATTGGAACAAAATAGATTTTCAAAAATAAACAAGGGGAGGATGGGACTATAGTTAGAAACAAGGCTAGACTTGTAGCTCAGGGTTATTCTCAACTAGAAGGGATTGATTTTACTGAAACTTTTGCACCTGTTGCTCGCCTTGAGGCCATTAGGATTTTGCTTGCCTTTGCGACATCCCGGGGATTCAAACTCTATCAAATGTATGTCAAAAGTGCTTTTCTTAATGGCTTCATAGGTGAAGATGTTTATGTAAAACAACCCCCTGGTTTTGAAAACCCCAAGTACCCACATAAAGTCCTTAAACTTCATAAGGCTCTTTATAGACTCAAGCAGGCCCCTCGGGCTTGGTATGATAGACTTAAGTCTTTTCTGCTTGAGCGGGGGTATTTGATGGGCTCTGTTGATAAAACCCTGTTTACTCTCAAGCATGGCAAAGATTTCCTTCTAGTATAGATTTATGTGGATGATATCATCTTTGGTGGCTCTTCTCATGCTTTGGTTGCCGTGTTTGCAGATACCATGAGCAGGGAATTTGAAATGTCCATGATGGGTGAACTCACCTTTTTTCTTGGGTTGCAAATCAAGCAAAGCAAACAAGGTACTTTCGTCCACCAAACGAAGTACACCAAGGACCTGCTCAAGAAGTTTGACATGGCTGATGCGAAGCCCCTCGCCACTCCGATGGCTACATCTGTAGCATTGGATCCTGACGAAGATGGAGAAGCCGTAGATCAGAAGGAGTTCCGAAGCATGATCGGCTCCCTCCTCTACTTGACTGCTACGAGGCCGGACATACACTTCGCAGTGTGTCTGTGCGCTCGTTTTCAGGCTTCACAACGAGCTTCGCACCGCCAAGCGGTAAAACGCATACTCAGGTATCTCAAACATACCCTCGAATTTGGCATATGGTATTCAACGTCTTCATCTTTATGTCTTCGAGGTTATTCCGATGCGGATTTTGCTGGGTGTAGGATTGATAGGAAGAGTACCTCTGGTACTTGTCATTTTCTGGGTACTTCTCTGGTTTGCTGGTCTTCCTGCAAACAGTCTAGTGTTGCACAATCAACGGCTGAGGCCGAATATGTTGCTGCAGCTAGCTGTTGCTCTCAGATTTTGTGGATGGCTTCCACTTTGCGGGATTTCGGGTTAGATTATAAGAGTGTTCACCTTTTCTGTGATAACACTAGTGCTATTTGTATTGCAAACAACCCGGTTCAGCACTCCAGAACCAAACACATTGATGTGCGATATCATTTTCTCAGAGATCACAATGAGAAGGGTGATATTGAACTTCAATATGTTGATACCCTACACCAGCTAGCCTATATTTTCACGAAACCCCTCGATGCTTCTCGTTTTGCCTACTTGCGTGGGGAACTTGGGATTTGTCACCCTTACGGCATTTTGTGAGGGGGAGCAGGCTTTAATTGTCTTGCATGTGCTCGTCATGTGTGGAATTGCATTTACATCTTTTGCATTTATATGCCTAATTGTAATTCAGGAAATCGTGTCAGCTCAGCTCTTTTTAATTTATCTGAAACATTAATGTGCATGATGTTTTCTTTTCAAAATCATGCTCACTGCTCAATCTTGTATCTAGCATGTTTAGGCAGGACTGTTTTAGCTAGCTTTTATCTGCTTGATAGCAAGACCCTTTTCTCTGGATGCTAATTTGTGCAACTTGACAAATTGTTCTACATATTCATGGATAGTCATAAAGTGCTACACAATTTGTTTACTTCAATCAAAACCTGCAAAAATCCATGTTTTGCATGCTTCAAAGTAAAAGATCCAGGTGGGTTTGTTTTGTCGCACTACTATATTCTAGACTGCTTACCATTGCACATTGGTCTGAACTGAAATGGTGTATTGTCTGCCAAAATCATTGCCTTAAGCTTCTGATGGCTTTCATGCCTAGGCTTGGTCTGATTGGAAAGTATAAGGTGGACAAACAAATAACCCCTAGCATTAAGAAAAGAACAACAACATTCAATGTTCATCAAGTTTGCTTTCATTGCCCCATTTGAACTGGACTTGTTTATCTAGAGTAGAAATTGACTGGCCTTGCGCAGTCCTTGCTTTTACTTGTCTAGTTACCATGATAGAGTGGTGATGCCTTTATTTCAAAATGATAAAATCACATGCTGCCATCATGTTTTTAGAGAATGTTAAATTGAGTTGAGCACATGATATTTGGTATTAAGTATTGGCATATTTTTGCTTTATATGTCTTTGCAATTCTGCTCATTTTCAAGCACTGCATCTTTTTCATGCTCCTTGATGCTTGCATTGCCAAAGGGGGAGAAATTGTTGAGTCCTTTGTTGCAAGGGGGTATAATTTTCACAAGGGAATTTTTATTTGCCGAAGGGGCTTTTACTCTTTTGAAAAGGGGGAGGAAAATTCTTTTGTCAAGTGACATGATTTGGCTCGTTTCTGAGTTTTTTATGGTCACTTGTGTGCTGAAAGTCTTTAAATTTTCTTGAACTTGAAATTGGTTGTCAATGCACTCATCAAGGGGGAGATTGAGAAACCAAGGGTTGGTTTCGGAGTGTGATGAGTGATTGACAGAGTTTTTCCGCTGGTTCAAAGGGGTACCTCCGAAGGGGGTTCGGAGGTTGGAACTCTGAAGGTGTTCGGAGGTGGTTTCACCGAAGGGTTCGGTGGTTTGGTTGCTGCAGCTGTTGCAGCGGAGTGTACCTGTCGGAGGGGTCCGACAGTACACGATGACTAGGTTCGTACCAAAGGTCTCGGTACTTTGGGCGGTACACCGGAGTGTGTGCCGAAGGTTGCTAACCCGGAGAGGTCTCCGGAGTACTGGATACACTTGTCTGTTTGTCTGTGGTGCGCAGGGGACTTCGGAGGCGACGGACGGACGTAGCAGGTGAACCTTGGTCAAGCGGGAGGCTTGATGCCAGGGGAGCGGGGAGCTCCGTCACAGTGGCTGCGAAGGGGTCCAGGTCGGACCTCGGGTCAAGGTGCACCAGGAGAAGGCAGTGAGTGCGGAGCGTGGCTCCGCGTGAAGGTACTCCGAGACAAAGTCCTCGGAGGCGAGGCACTTCGAAGGGTACTCCGGATGGAGTGACTTCAGAGTATGGTGGATCAAGTCCTCTGCGGAGGCAAGGTGTTCGAAGTGTGCTCCGGAGGGAGACATTCGAAGGTACCCGACGAAGGTCTCAGAAGTCGAGGCGCATCGAAGGCATGATCCAGGTGAGGCTTGTCGAGGAGTGTGCTCGAGGAGAGACACTGCGACAAAGTGCTTATGGAATGCTTCATGCGGAGGCCTTGGACGAAGGAGGGACTTCGAAGGGTGGTACTCCGAAGGAGGGCTTCGGAGTGACGCAGGCTTCGGAGCGAGGCTAGCTCCGGAGTGAGGATGACTTGTGGTACTTCGGCCATGCATGGCTTCGGTACACGGACTGACGGAGTTCGAGCTGGGAGTAGCTGCGAAGCCGTGGTGGTCCACTCCGGAGGTGGTGGTGCGAAGGCCCAAGGGCTTTGACGGCTTCGGCTCAAAACCGTCACTGTATCGGAGGCTGACTTCGGTGAAGCGAAGGCCGTCAGGCTCAAGGCTTCTCACCGAAGCTACCACACCCCTCGCGTGCGAAAGGAGGCTCCAGAAGGTCAAAGACTGCAAAAGATGACATTGTCTGCTCTGCAAAAAGCTGACACTGTCCCCTCTGCAAAGCTGACAGAGAAGCCTCCAAAATAAAGTTGACTACCTTTTGTACCCCTCAGTTCTGTAGAGACAAAACTGGTGTAAACCCTAGGTGTAAAGTAGTCATTTCACTTGGGTGAACTGTGGGCTATAAATATGGGGGCTCGGTTGGTAACATTTAACACTTTGAGCATTTACTGTTGAGCTCCTGTACTAGCCCCACATACGTTGTATACATCCAGTGAGTTCAATTTTTGTGTTCCTTGTTCAAGCGGCGAAGCCCTGCTTCTTTGTGCTTTTTGCTTGAGCTTGTTTTCATACCTCGCTGCATACCTCGTCCGTTTGTGTGTCACCTTGAGTGACTTGTGGCAGTGTATCGAAGCCTGTGTTGGCGAAGTGTGTTGTGTGCGAGGTGTGTGTGTTTCTGTGCGTTCGCTCTGTGTAACAGGAGGCTAGACCTTGCTGATTACTAGCGAAGCCCTGAACGAAGCCCGTGTTTTTATCGTAACGAACTCCAAGTGAAGTCTGTTAGTGTGCGTTTAGACCTTCTGTGTACGAAGCCCAGCACCAGTTGCTGTCGCTAAGTATTAGGTCGAAGTCCACAGAGGGCAGTCCACTCTTGCGAAGGGTGAAGTGCGAAGCCTGCTCGAAGCACCCTGTGTTCGGAGCCTGCACTGACTTAGCAGAGTTGTTTTCGGTGTTGTGGGTGGAGCGAAGTCTACTTGACTTCGTTCTTTTACTCCTTGCGAAGCCTGTGTTCGGAGCTGTCAAATACCTCCGAACCAGACCTTCGAAGGTTGGTGTTCGAAGCCTGTTCCGCAGTAGATAGAATTAAAAACCGAAGGCTATTTTTAGCCTGAATTTTTAAAAGCTCCCATTCACCCCCCCCCCTCTGGTCGCCGTTTCCGGTCCAACAGCAACTCGTATGAGGTCTTACCTAGGTAAGCTCTATGAAAAATGCGGTTGGCCAGATAGCAAGTCGTGTTCAGGGCTTCAGCCCAAAAGCGCCTAGGAGTTCTGTGCTCATCGAGCATCGTCCTGGCCATCTCGACTAGCGTGCGGTTTTTTCGTTCCACAACGCCGTTCTGTGGGGGAGTGTAAGGAGCAGAAAACTGATGGTCAATACCCTGATCACTACAGAAGCTGACGAACTGAGAGTTCTTGAACTCAGAGCCGTTGTCGGAGTGAATTGCTCGTATCCGACCATTGTTCTCATTCTTCAACTTCAGAATCAGGTCATGAACAAAATAAAAAGTCTCATCCTTGGACTCCAAAAAGAAAACCCACGAGAATCTAGAAAAGTCGTCAACAATCACAAGTGCGTACCACTTCCCACCGACTGAGCGTACCCGAGCTGGACCGACAATGTCCATATGTAACAACTCGCCCGAATACGAAGTCATCACCTGAGTCACAGGTGAGTGAGCAGCAGCAACCATTTTCCCATGACGGCAGGGATGGCAAACTAGATCCTTCTCCATTTTAAGCTTGGGCAATCCTCGGATGAGGTCCATAGAGCTCAACCTGACTAGCAGATCAAAACTCAAATGACCTAACCTCCTATGCCACTTCCAGAGCTCAGAAGAGGATCCAACAATCAAACAGCGAGAAGGGCCAAAAGAACTAGAGAAGTCAATTCGAAAAACTTTACCGAATGGTAAGATCTGGCAAATCAAAGACCCTCTAGAATCAAACACAGAAGAATTGCCCTTCTTAAAACGCACCTCCAAACCATCCTCAAGAAGTTGCGAAACAGAAATCAAATTGAAGTTCAAGTTTCCAACAAAAGCAACGTTCTTTAAAGAAAAATGGTTTGAAATGCGAATTGAGCCAATGCCACTTACTTTCCCTTGACCACTGTTCCCGAAGGTGATGTACTCTTTGGAGCTCGGGGGAGTGAGACTGGAGAACCATCTGCGATGTCCCGTCATGTGGCGAGAGCATCCTGAGTCCATGATCCAAACATCCTCCAGTCCCCGATCCTGCACAATCAGTGGTTGTAAGTGGGAGCAAATGGTCCGGCACCGGGTTTAGCAAAAGAGCTAAACCAGTGTCGAGCCATCTGCTCAAAAGACGGAAAGCAGAAATCATCAGAAAAGTTTGGACCAAAACGCAGTTCAAAGCGCGGTCCTTGGTTCTGCTTAAAACCTCAGCCACGAGGTCCAGGACCATAGCCAAAATGGCCTCGAGCTCTGCCGGAACGAACACCACCATCTGGAGAACAACCATGAAAGTCGTCTCCTCTACCACCACCTACACGACGCGGCCTGGC
Organism: Zizania palustris; assembly: GCA_019279435.1. NCBI lineage: Eukaryota > Viridiplantae > Streptophyta > Magnoliopsida > Poales > Poaceae > Zizania > Zizania palustris. The sequence goes on from JAAALK010000082.1 coordinate 32,405,325, forward strand.
CTCCAGCCTCTCCCCGCGTCGAGGAACTCTCAGTCTACCACCCTGTTGGTAGAACTGCTCCTGACCACAACGAGCACGCTCTGCTCTCTCAACCCGCTTCCTCCTGAAGCAAAACTCCGCAAGATGCCCGTCTCTCTAACAATACTCGCAATGGTAAGTGGGCTTCTTGGGATGTGGTTGAGACTTGGGGTTCTTGGGCTTAGTGGTGTTTGGTGTAGTCTTTTTGGGTTGAGAGGGTCCAGGAAGAGAGTCTAGAGAAGTGTGGAGATGTTTGGGCTTTGGAATCCAAATGGGCTTCTTGGGTGGAGCTTTGGGCTATTCTTGAATTACTCCATCCTTGGGCTGACTAGCCTGGAAAGACTCAGTGGAGTAGGTCTTGGGATATCTCTACTCAGGAGTCATTTTACTCCACTCCACTGCCCGGCTAATGGCACTCTCAAATTTAGCCTTGGTGTAAGTGTAACCTACCCCAAACCCATCCTGCCTCTTGAACTACTGGATCATCATGCCGAGCTGTGGCTCTCTGGCACTGATCCAACTCAGGATAGAACGGAGGTAAAAGTTCTCATTCTGAGAATCAGCTAGCTCCTCTCTCAAGGAAGCTAGTACCTCCACTTGAGACAAGCAGGTCTCACACTCACTATCTACCTGGACAGACTTCTCGGCTTTTAGCTTAATCAACTCAAGTCTAAGAGACAGGCAGTTCTCACAGACAGTGGGTGGAACTGACAATGTCTCAAGCTCTAGCCTAGTCTGTGCAAGCTCAGCTCTCACTCTCTCCAAAACCCCCAAATGCTCATCACCCTTGGCTTTCAGTTCAGCTATGACAGCTAGATGAGATGGGCAATCAGCACAAGGTGCGACGACAATGGCTTGAGCATCTTTCAGCTCCAGCTGAGCGCTTTCAAGCTCAGTGGCCAAAGCGTCCTTCTCATCAACCCTTTCTATGTACCTGGACCTCAGAGTCGACAGGTCACACAGAAGCACCTCACACTTTGGGCACTCACTGCTATCACCCAAGCAAAGGGAAGAAGATAGACTCTCAATTCTGTCGTTGGCCACGGCAAGCTCACTCTCTAACTCATCTATCCTCTTCTTAGCCCCCCTAAGCAGTTTTTCCTGATATTTCAACTCCTGACGATTGCTCTCAAGTAAATCAACGATTTCACGTTCATAAGATGATACCTTTTCGTTGTCGTCGTCGTCGGAGTCATCGGAGGAGCCCTTCTCTCCCTTATCCCCAAGAGCCATTGAGCAGAGGCTCTTGCGAGATCTTCGGCGCTGATGTGAGCGGCTCTTCGGCCTGTCCCCGAAGGCAATGAAGCAAAGGCCCGTCGGATCATCCTTGTCCTTCCCCTTCCTGAGGACGATCTCCTCATCGCTTGAGCTCGATGAAGAGGAAGAAGACATGGACCGCTTGGAGTAGTTCTTCTCCATCTTGGCGAAGAAGGCCTTGTCGCGCTTCTTGTTCTCACGCCGGTAGTCCTTCAGGGCCTTTCTGAAGAATCTGGTCTTTGGCTTGCCCTTGTTGAAGGAGGAGCTATCGTGCTTGCCGGTGTCGTGGAAGCCACCACTGGTGCCCTTCTTGTGGCCATTGCGCTTGGGGCAGTCGGCGATGAAGTGTCCTGGGTCACCACACTCAAAGCATCCGGTCTTTGTGCTGTGTCTTTTGAACATCCTTTTGTCATAAACACGATGCACCCGGTTGTTAAACAGACACAAATCATCATCTCCCAAAGACTCAAACTGGTCCTCAGTGATAGACATCAAAGAGAACCCAGCACAACTCACAGAAGAGGGATCAACAGAAGGTGTAGCAAGGGCCAGTGACTTTGATCCAGAGCCAGTGAGATTTGTTCTCAACTGGGTATCAACCTCGGTGGCCTTCAACTTGCTAAACAACTCAGAAATGGTCAAGGTATCATAAGAAGTGCTCTCAATGATAGAGGATACCTTGATCTCCAAGATCTTTGGGTCCAAGGTATGGAGAACCTTGAGCGCCTGTTCGTGATCTGAGACTAACTGAACACCCTCAGCCTTGTTGTCCCGAAGCTTGTTTATGATCGACTGAAAACGACCAAACAACGCTTCAACAGATTCACCCGACTTTTGTGTGAAGTTCTCATATTCACGCCAATAGGTCTGATAGAGCCGAGCCTTGACCTGGGTTGTCCCCTCATGGTGTGCCTGGAGGGTAGCCCAGATCTCTCTCGTAGTGGAGAGATGGCTCACACGCTCAAATTCAGTGGGACCTAAACCAGAAAACAAGATGTTCACAGCTTTGCTATTGTTCACATGCTGAGCGATGATACCAGGAGTACCACGCTCAGCAACTGGCAATATGACAAACGTAGCGTGAACGCAAATGTCCCAGATGTCCGAGCTTTGGCTCTTGAGATAGGCTCACATGCGAGTCTTCCAATAATTATAGCCATAAGCTTCCAAGGATGGGACCTTGCCAGGAGACGTCATGATCACTACTGGGGTTTAGAACCGGTTAAGGTATGGAAAAACCCTAACCAGGCTCTGATACCACTTGTAGGATCGAAAGTAGCGACCAAAGGGGGTGAATGGGCGCCTAAAAAATTCTCTCAAATCAATGGCCTGCTCCCAACACTCAACGCACCTCAACAGACTTAAGTAGGGAAAATTAAATAGATCAAAAGAGCCTAAAATGATCTGACCTAAAAACAACCGGTGTCCTAAAAGAGAAGACACCAAACTAGTGTTGAAAGGCAATTTAACTGAATATTCAAGACATATTCATTTTCAGTACCAACAGAGCAAGCAATATAAACAATTTGATTCAAGTTCACGCAACCCGAGATGAAGTGTCACAGAACAAAAGTTAATCCCTGAAGCAAACTGTATTCGAAGCTCTAAAAGAAATAACTCTGAAGTATACTGGCTTGCTAGCACTGAAACAGACAACCTTCGAACCGAAGACTAACGAAACCAGCTGAAGTCAGATTCGAAGTAGTACTTCGAAGCCTCTTGACAGCCTCCGAAAAATTCTGACTTCGAAACCAGTTGAAACCTTTCTGAACAGAGGATTGTTCGGAGGGTGTCTTCGAAAGTAATCCCATAAAACAGCTAAGCCAACTTCGACAAGCTTTTATCCCGTTCGAAGTTACAGCGTGTTCACTCCGAACATAGACCGAAGCTCACGGAATAAACTTCGAATAAATCAGAGAAATAAATCAGCCAAGAGCACTGTTCAGAGGAAACGTGCAAGAAGAAACTTTCTTCTCTTGAACAGAACGCCAAGATAGAAAACAAAAGAGGGATTTATGTGGCTGAACTACAGCTAAAGGAAACCAAGTGCTAGCTGTAATGATTAAGCTTTCCTGCAGCAAGACAGATACGAACAAATAGCCTGCAAAGCTAGTTAAGCTACGGAGCACAAGGAACCAAAGCTATCAACTAGCTGACAGCCTAAAACCTGAAAAAACTACACTAGTACGTAAAAAACTAAAGGAAACAGACTGCACTTGCAGCTAGCTAGTTGAAAACTAGTGACTAGGGAGAAACGCATGCACCAGGAGGCAACAGGAAACTAAGAGAAAATAAATACTCATATCAAGTACTCTGATGGGACTAGCATGGTAGGAATAAATTTAAGCCTTCAAAAACAAATGAACCATAGAGAAGAATAAAGATGTTGTATTGAATAAACAAGGATAACACATCAGTAGCCGCACTGTTCAACTCACGCATGCTAGCCAGATAAAAACATTTCTCAAACACGGCTGCAAAAATGCTCTCTTCCCGATGCGCACAATAAAAATAACTTGAGATGGAATAAAGAAACCTGTTTAGAGGATTTCTTGAACCCGATGCGACTTTACTCGGAATCGCGATGAACAGGGAAGAACTTTAATGCGGCGGTGCACAGAAACAGGAGCAGGTGGGATAAACTCTAATATTTTTCAATTAAAGTGAGTTCACCCTAACCCTAGGGATTGGGGCCTATTTATAGGCAGCCCAATAAATGGGGAAAATGCAGAAATACCCCTAGGGTTTTTTACAGACACTGAAATCAATGGAAAAGACCAAACTGCCCTTAGGATATTTTTACAGACTCGACTGACTGACTGTGGGCCTAAGGACAAAATAGTAAACTCCTATTTATAGATGACTTATCCGGAAGATAAGCTTTCGTATCGACTACGGCTTCTCTTCTAGACAGTCCGTTCCAAGATCAGCGGTCGTCAGTTTTGCGCCGAAACTGACAAAGCATCCACCAGCTTTGCACCAGGTACCCGGATTGGGCCGGCCTGACTCCGCAACTCTCTCAGCCCAGCAATCGCTCACCGTCCATGTACCTGAGTCAATCCTGGTCAACAGCCTAGTGGATCCTCTACTGCTCCTAGCCCATGTACCCGGATTCGGCCAGCCCGACTTCGCGGCCCCTCTGCCCGACAGTCGCTCGCTGCCTGTGTACCTGAGTCACATGCGGCCCAGACGCAACAGATCTTCTCTCTTTTCAGTCCTCTTTGACTACTGTTGACAATGACTCATCACATCTGGAGCCATGAGGCCCACGCTATTCAGCATGGCTCCTCACACCTCTGCCTCCGAAGGTGTAGATCTCCTTAGGCTCCTTGTAATTCTTAGCTGTAGGCTTGTTAAAATTATCAGTTTATTAATATGAATGCGGGGGTGCTTTATACCTGCCCAGGCTCAGCCTCCGAATGTTGACTTCGAAGTACTTGAGGACTCTGAAGAACTTCGCCAGTTGTGGGCGGTCCTCGAGGTAGCTAGGTCCGAAGGCCCCCCTCGGTTTAAACTTCCGAGGGGGCCTAACGGTGAAGCCATCCCCGAAGTAGTTCAAGATCTGCTGGCCATCGTTAAGACGGAGTCCCTTCGGAGTTCTTCACCTTTGCCTTCGCGAACGACCTTGGTGGGCGACGAAGCTTTAGACTTTTCTGCCTTCGATACGGCGTCGCCTGCCTCGTAGACTTGGAGCGACCTGCAAAGTGGAAGGCGAGGTCTGTGGGCTCCGGGGCATCGACGAACCGGACGTGGGAGAGCAGGCTCCGACGAGGTTTCGTTTAGACGAGGGGGCCCTGGCCGAAAGAATGGCAAGCGAGGGTTGGGGCCTCGAGCTCGCTTTTTCTTAGGCTTAGATACAGACTACTCGTAGTTTTGTGTTCGAAGTACATTTGTAACATACTTCTCAATTATCATTCAATGAATGGAGTTTATTGTATTTGCATACTTCGTCTATATGCTTCGCATTGTTTGATGACTTCGAACGTTTTTTAGCTTGTCACGCTCGTACTGCGTATTAAATTCGCACACTTCGCATACATGCTTCCCCCCTTTGCTCGTGGCAGCTAGGGACTTAGCCGTTGCTGGTGCGGGCAAATAAAAATGCGAAGGGGTGCGCCTTTTGGCGGCTTCGGATGCTTATAACACATCGAGCGAAGGCCTCTTTTGGGCTTCGAACGCGTTAATTTGGAGCGAAGCAAGGCTTCAGTGTAGCCAAATTAAGTGAAGCATGCTTTGGCATGCTTGGATTTGGATGTTGTGTGTGAGCAAGGCTCCGAAACGCACCTAGATTTTAAGCGAAGCATGACTTCGACATGTTTAGGCGTATATTAGATTTTGACACGCGAAGCAAGGCTTCAGAGCGTGTTTGGATAACGAAGCAAGGCTTCTGAGCTTGATTCTGTAATGAAAATGGATATTTGGTGTGGATTCACCGAACCTGTGATAATGTGAGCCACCTTGGGCTCTGAGCCACCTTCGACTCTAGGTCACCTTCGACTCTGGGATGCTTCGGGTACGGAACCCGGAATCCCTGGACGCATCGGGCCGGTGGCCCGGAGTCCGTGGACGCATCGGGCCATGGCCCGGAGTCCCTGTTACTGCTACGGGCCCAGAGGCGCTGTGTAGCCTTCGGAGGGATACTCCAGATTTTGTAAGGCAAAGCGAGGCTTCGGATTTTATACAAGGCAAAGCAAGGCTTCGTGTTTTTGATAAGATGAAGCAAGGCTTCTAATTTTAAGGCGAAGCGGGGCTTCAAATTTAAGGCGAAGCAAGGCTTCGATTTTAGGCGAAGTAGAGCTTCGATTTTATATCAAGGTAACTGTAATACTGTACATCAAAGTGGTACCTCGGATAGCGTACATACCTCGTCAAGTGGCTGAAAGCTTGCCTCGTAGCCCCTGGGGCTTCGACGGCCTTCGACGCACCAAGCGGAGCCCCTTGCTGAAGGGCGAGCTCCGAGATGCAAAGGATAGGAGAAGGCGAAGACGGCCTTCGACACACCAAGCGGAGCCCCTTGCTGAAGGGCGAGCTCCGAGATGCAAAGGATGGGAGAAGGCGAAGATGTCCTTCGAACTACACCCGAAGCCCCTTGCCGAAGGGTGCGCGATGCAAGAAGGCTTCGAAGCTCCCCCTCAAGCGTACTTCGAGTTGCAAGCAGTGGCAGAGAACTTAGCTTTTAGGACTAAGGTCCCCACGGATGGCACCAACTGTTGTAGCAATTGTGTTAGCTACAGCACAGGTTTTGTATGTGTGTATATGGTGTGTAAAATGAAACTCGAAGGGTTCTCTCAGAGGGAGAAAGGATTTATACTAGTTCGGGCCTCCCCTAGGGGATAATAGCCCTACGTCCAGTTTGTGGTGGATTTGGCATGGTATGCCTTGGTGTGGTGTAATGAACTCTAGAGTTTCATGACCCTCTAGAGAGTGTCCCCTGTTACAAGGGTTTGGCCCTGCTTTTATAGGCACACAGGCCAAAGGAAAAGACCGAGATGCCCTCTATGAGCCCTAGGCTCATAGGGGCAAAGAGGGGAAAAGGAGCTAGCTATGGTACAAAAGTGCTTTACAGCTTTACAGACGTGTCAGGTAACGTCACATCTTGACCAGCTAAACGACAGACTATGGGCAGAGGGGCCCCTGGTACGACTTCTACACTGTAGCGGGGCGTAAATATCTTCTGGGTTCGGAGTAGGGCCGGAGCTCTTCAGGCAGAGGCTGCAAGGGAGGCTTCGAAGTGCACTCTGAAGTGGGCTTCGAAGTATGCTCCGAACTGGGGCTCCGAACAGGGGCTCCGAACCGGGGTCTCGGAACTGGGGCTCCGAACTGGGGTCTCGGAACCGGGGCTCCGAACTGGACCTCCGAACTGGGCCTCCGAACTGGGGCTCCGAACTGGGTCTCTGAACTGGGCCTCTGAACTGGGCCTCCGAACTGAGGCTCTGAACTGGGCCTCTGAACTGAGGCTCTGAACAGGGGCCTCGGAGGCTAGCTCTGAGGAGCTCCAAAGGGAGCATGAAGGTTAACTCCGAACAAGGCTCGAAGGCTAACTCCGAACAATGCCCGGAGGCTAACTTCAAAGTTAGCCTAAGACTTAACATCTAGCAATCTTCAAGGGATCTTAACGCTTCGCTCCGGAGGGCTCCGAAGGGGTTCGGAGGCCTCGCTACAGAGGGCCTCGAAGTGAACCTTGGGACTTGGAAATAATTTCTTCAGAAAGGAATAGGCTTCGACAGTGTTGGGCTCCGAGCCGAAGGCTGTCGGAGGCTGACGTCATTTGGCCCCTGTTCAAGGGAAACTTATTCACCCAACACTGACATTCTTACCAAACCCCTAGATCAGTATACATTTGAGCGTTTGCAAGGGGATTGGGGAGTTGTGTATCCTATTTAGGATATTTTGAGTCTTTTCTTTCTTCTTTACTTTTTTTATTGAGTCTTTTCGTGTGAGTTCATATCCTGCATATTCATATATCACACTTTGAGCTTGCTTCTATTATATGATTGATCTGCTTTACTCATTCTTGCTAGTATATGCTTTTAATACATGTCAATGATCATGCTTTGCTTCAATTCACATGTTATATCTCATATATGTCATATGCATGGCTTTTATGCTTTAAAATTGAAAAATTATCACCATTGCTTTTGGTAACTAGCATGTGTAGGCTGAATGCTTTTACTATCTTTTACATGCCTGGTAGCTAGTTCCTTTACTTAGATGCAGATATGCAACTTGGACATAGGTGTGCTTTAACATGGAAAATATGCTATAAAATGGTAAAAAATCATAAAAATGAAAAATACATGTCTTTTATGCTTAAGTGAAAAGATCCAGATGGGTTGTTGTGTCGCATTGCATTGTTTTGGACTGCTTACCATAGCACTTTGGTATGAACTATAACATTGTAATGTATGCCAAGACCAATGTTTTAAGCTTCTGATGGTCCTATTTTGGCCTAGTCTTGACTTGGTTTATTAGCATAAGGTTGACATGGAAATAACCCCTAGCAAAAATGAAAAAGGAAAGAAAAAGCCTGAAAATTAAAAAGATAACAAGTTTGCTGAAGCTCTTTATTTTGGACATTGCTTATCTTGGTAGATATCAGGTAGCCTTTGCATCTCATGTTTTACCTTGCTTATCAACTAGAACATGTGGTGATGCTTTTATTTGCAAAAATCTAAAAATGTGTGCTAATGACTTTCTTTAGATATCTTCTATTGCACTAATTATGCCATGTGACATAGACAGTATTTTGTGCTATACTTGCTAGATGTTGTAAATTGCAGTTAATCATATCTGAGAAGCATCCTTTTTACACTCCACTTACACCCCAGTTGCATTCATTGCATATTTTGAGGGGAAGTTTCATTTTAGGGGGAGTTTGAGTTAGTGTCTCTTTAGAGTGCATTTAGTCTCACTTGATGAGGCCAATTGTCAACAAGAGGGAAATATTTTGTTTACTTGATCTTTTAGAAGAGTTTAGGGGGAGTTTTGGCTTTCTTTGGGATTTGTTTCAGGGGGAGTTTTAGTCTCTTTTGCCTTTACTCTTTGCATATCCTTGTTGATAATTCAGAGATTGCACTCAGTTGAGTTTTATTTGAAATTTTTGGTTGATTTATTTTCTGTTTAACCATAATGACTGTTTTATGGCTTTTATTTGGCTTTTGGTCATTAAAGTTAAACCTTTTATTTTATTTTCTTCTTTCTGTTCTCTTGTGTTTTTATTGTCGTGTTTCCACATGTGTTTGCAGGTTCTAAGCATTAATGAAGAGTGTGTTGACAACGCACTCATCAAGGGGGAGATTGAGGAGCAATGTTGAAGATCATGGGCCTCATGGCTCCAGAAGTGATGAGTGATTGTCAACGGAAGTCAACAGAGAAACACGAAGAGAAGAGAGACATGTCGTGTCTTGGACCGCATGTGACTCAGGTACACGGGCGGCGAGCGATTGCCAGGCAGAGGGGCTGTGGAGTCGAGTCGGCCCAATCCGGGTACATGGGCCTAGAATGGCAGGGGATCCGCTAGTCTATTGACTGGGTTTGACCCAGGTAAATTGGCGGCGAGCGATTGTCGGGCTGAGGGAGTTGCGGAATCGGGCCGGCCCAATCCGGGTACCTGGTGCGAAGACAGCGGACGCTTTGTCGGTTTCGGCGTAAAATTGACGCATCTATCCAGACCATTCATCGGAGATCAGACCATCCTAAAGCGAAGTCGTAGCTTCTAGGAAAGCTCTGCATCATGACAATCTACCTTTAATTAGGATTTTACTATTTTCCCATTGGGCCCATAGTTTTGTTTTTGTCTCTGTGTAAATTACCCTAGGTGTAAATCTATCTTTTCCCATTTAATGGGCTACCAATAAAATGGGCTTGCATCTCCCTAGGCTTTCTAACTCACTTTTAATGAAAAAATAGAGTTCACACTTTATCCTAGATTTTCTCCCTTTGAGCACTATTCTTCCGGCGCAAATGTTCTTCGATCTCCTGGATTGCTACAGTGCAATTCCTGGTTTTTCTTCACTGGGGAAATCAGTGCAAGTGGAGCACGGCGGTTTGTCTCTAGCTTCACGCGCACAGTGCCCAGCGCAGCGACGGGCGGCCCTAAGGCCGGTGCAGTCATGCGGTGAGGTTGGTTGGCGCTCAGTGGGGGACATGCTTGAGGCGCGTGCGTTTGAACACTAGTTTTTCTTGAAAAACCGCCGCCACCACCAAAATCTTATGTCCCTGCCGGTTTTCATCTGGTAGCAACATGGGTCAATGGCGACGCGTCATCGCAAGGAGGCCCTCGGCCATGATGGCATCCACCATTTTAGCTCCGCTTACTTCGTCAAATTTCCTTCGCGCCACCTATTCGACAGAATGTGCATATGAACAGGAGACAACTATAGAACAATAACATTCATCTCGATTCTTGTGCACTACTGTGTTTATTTCTGAATATTCTGGAATTAAAAATTAACTGTTAGCACACTTTATTTACTGTATTTATTTTGTCTAGATTAAATGCTATAAATATTGTGCTTTCATATATCTATGAACTGCTTGTAATCTCTGGGATGTTCAGCCTATACTTGATGAATTGTCTGTGCTTTGATGAGTTTCTTTTTTGTGGAGATGATTTTTGAGCTATGAGCAATTTTAATCCGCCTCTAAGCACTTTGGTGGTGTCTTTTTGATTAGGACACCGGTCGTTTTTAGGCTAGATTATTTTAGTGCTTGTGATCTCTCAGACTGTCTCACTGCATCATACTTGATAGGAGAGTGATAGTAGTCCGGTTGTCTGTGAATTTTCTTAGTGATTTGTTCTTAATTCTGTTGTTTGTCTGTTAAGGTGCGTTTGGGTGTTGGGAGCAGGTCATTGATTCGAAAGAATTTTGGGTTTTTTAGATATATGCCATTACAATTATCGTGCTTTGGAACTTTGCCACTACAATTCGTCTATTTAGATATATGCCATTCCGGAATTGCAGCTCTCACAAAATCTAATGGCATATTTCAGATTTCTCTAAAATTGTAATGGCATATTTCGGAAATTTTCTAAATTTAGAATGGTATAGTTCGGAGTTCTCTGAATTTGTAATGGCATGAATCTAAATACGTGAATTGTAATGGCATTTCTTCAAAGTCGCAAAATTGTAATGGCATGGATCCAAATTTCCCAAGAATTTTTAGGCACCCATTCACCCCCCCTTTGGTTGCTACTCTCGGTCCTACAAGTGGTATCAGAGCAAGGTTAGGGTTTTTCCATACCTTAACCGGTTTTAACCCAAAGTAGCGATCATGACTTCATATGGAAAGGTCTCGTCTTTTGATGTTTTTGGCTATAATTATTGGAAGACTTGCATGCGAGCCTATCTATTGAGCCAAAGCTCAGGGATATGGGATATGTGTGTTCACGCTACTTTCAGTGTGCTTCCAGCTGCAGAGCGTACTACCCCTGAGATAGTCGCTCTACATGACCTGAATAACAAGGCAGTGAACATTTTTTTCTAGTTTAGGTCCCAGCGAGTTTGAGCGTGTTAGCCATATCGACACTGCTCAAGAAATCTGGGCTACCCTCCAGGCACACCATGAGGGGATAGCTCAGGTCAATGCTAGAGTCTATCAGACCTACCGGCAAGAATATAAAAATTTCTCAGAGAAGCTAGGTGAGACTATTGAAGCTTTGTTTGGTCGTTTTCAGTCGATCATTAACAATCTTTAGGCCAACAAGGCCAATTGTTATCAGTTGGTCTCAGATCATGAATAGGCGCTCAAGGTTATTCATACCGTGGACCCTAAGATCTGGGAGATCAAGGTATCCTCTATTATCGAGAGCACTTCTTGGGCGGCGATTTCCGCCCGTATCTTATCCAATCGAGCAGTCATGATGACTTCTTTAGACCGAAGTGAGTCCAGCTTTCGTGGAACGGCCGATGACTCACCTTGAAGATAGTCTAGGTGGGAGGCCTTAGCCAGTGCCATTGCATTAAGGATCTTGATCTCCACCTGTTGAGACGCATAGCTGGTGCGGTCGGCCATCTGGCATAGTGCCCGTTGCACGACCGGCTAGTGAAATTCCAAGTGGGTGACTGGTGTAAGGACGTCCACCAGTCATGGAGGAAGGAGGCTCAAAATGTTGTTGAGACGTCCGCATATCGGCCCTGAGTTGTTGACCAGGATTAGCTACTGTCTTGGTTAGGTTCGATCTAGTTATTTTGATTAACTCCATGGTATAGATTTGTTATCTAGTATGCTTTATTTATTTCTATTAGAGTACAAGCTGATAGGTTATCTTTAATTCATCTCTGTATCATATTCACCATTGAAGGGTGCGCATCAGCCTATATGTATGATCTATCTTTTCTATCGGCCGATGGTGAGCTCGCTCGATCGGGTCAACTTGCGCTATCAGCCTTATGGCCGATCGACACGGTGATTCATAAGTTTATCATTTATGCCACGATCATCGGCTTGCCGACTGTTCGGCTATGATACTAACGTTTATCGTTTCCGATCCCTTATCAGTTATAGGGTAAAACTGATTGACATGCCTTGAACCCCTTTTCTAAGAACGTAGGACCTACACTAGAGTTAAGCATATCTCCCAGTCCACACGTGTGTCAACGTGTGACCAAAAAGCATGCCAACAGGGACAATACAAGCATAATGCTACTCAGTCAGACCAATATCAGCAGGTCCCAATACCAGATCGACACCCTACACCGGGACAATAGGAAGATGACTAGGTGAATCGGGTAACGGAGGTTATTCGTGACCAATTTGGGTTGAAACCCAAAGAACAGATGTATATGTATCAATGGTCGTACTGAGAATGGTTTGACCGAGTACCACTGCCAAGCCAATACAAGGTACCCGACATCACCAAGTTCTTGGGATAAGACTCAGTTTCCACGATCGAGCATATCAGCCGTTTCCTCGCCCAGTGTGGGGAGGCATCGGCCGATGAAGCGTTACGGGTCCAATTCTTCCCGCTTTCTCTATCAGGATCAGCTTTCGCGTGGTTTTCTTCACTGCTGATGGATTCCATCAAAGGATGGGCGGATTTAGAGAAGAAGTTTCACAAATATTTCTTCTCCAGCATTCATGAGATGAAGCTCACCGACTTGACAGCCATAAGGTAGAGGATAGATGAGTCGGTACAAGATTATGTCCAGAGGTTCCAAGACGTATGGAGCAGATGCTATAGCTTGAACCTCAGTGACACCCAGTTGGCAGAGTTGGCATTTCATGGACTCCTGAACCCAATTAAGGAGAGATTTTCATAACATGAGTTCGAGAGCCTCTCACAACAGGTGTAAAGGGTATCGGCACATAAGAGTCGATTCCAAGAAGCAAGGAAAGATAGGTATCAGTAAAAGGTGGCATATACTCAGGCCTACTATTCGGAGTCCAACGAGGGTAGTGATTCTGATGCAGAGGTCAGTTTGGACGAATGGTCCAAAAACAAGAAATTGGTTGCATGGCCTTGGGTAAAGCCGACTGATAAAGAAGATAAGTACGACTTTGACGTCAACAAGGCCGATAAGATATTTGATCTGTTGCTCAAGGAGAAGCAAATCCACTTGTCTCCTTACCACGGGATACCGCCTATGATGAGCTGAAGAAGAGGAAATACTATAAGCTGCACAACTCCCCATCACACCACACCAATAAATGCAAGGTGTTTAGGCAATAGATCCAATCAGCCATGGAGCAAGGCCGAATCAAGTTTGACGATAGGAAGAAGCTGATGAACATCGTCGGACATCCATTCCTAGTCAACATGGTGCACGCACGCTACGCTAACGATCAACATGCGAAGAAGAATGGGCGAGCTAGCAGTAGCATCACTTCCTCAAACCTCATTGGGAAGTATCAAAGGAAGTTGAAGAAGAGGGTGGACAGCGAAAACCACAGCTACTCACGTTTCAACTCCCATTGGAATTGTGAGTTCTTCAGGCTTTGTTGGAATGAGGGGCTACGTCTACCATCAATGGATGACTGCCCGAGGTGTGGTGCCAAAGGTAGGACACAAGATGATGATCGGTCACATAACATCAAGCTAAGGTCACGTGGTCAAGAAGCCGTTCACCAAAGGTTGTCACCACCAAGGGTATCAACGCTTGAGAGGCTCGACCCCATCAATTATGAGGATATCGGCCAGATGGCCAACGATGACAAAACTGCACCAGAGAACACACAATAGTGCCCTAGAGGGATCTTCACAAGGAACCAAAAAATAAGGGTGCAATGTCTGCAGTAAAGAGAACTGAAGGCACAAGGGTGCGACGAGGAAGCTAATCAGCCCCGTAGGATCAAAAGTGAATGGTGATTGAAAGAGGAGGCCGATCACGAGGATAAGAAAGACGCCTAGGTAAACATGGTTTTCTTCTTCCCCACAGAGTATCGAGCCATCTTAGAAGATGATGCAGAATAGGCCGATGCAATGGCCCAACTAATGTTGGCTCCATAGCCAGCAGTTTTCGATAAGCCGGAAGACCCTGAACATCAGCACCTTAGACCTCTCTATATCAAAGGTCTAGTCAACGAAAAGCCGACATCCAAAATGATGATAGGCGAAGGGGCGGCTGTCAACTTGATGCCTTATGCCACCTTTCGTAAGCTAGGAAAAACACTGGAGGACCTCATCAGAACTAATATGGTATTAAGGGACTTCGGTGCCAACTCGTCAGACACAATGGGAGTGCTAAACGCAGAGCTGACAGTTGGTAGCAAGACTATGTCGACTACCTTTTTCATCATAGAGGGGAAATGATATTATAGTTTATTGCTAGAACGTGACTGGATACACGTGAATTGTTGTGTCCCATCGACAATGCATCAGAGCTTGGTAAAGTGGGTCGACGATCAAGTTGAAATCGTTCCCGCCGATAGATCAGTTAACATAGCAACAACCGATCTATCAGTATGGGAGATTGAAGGAGTTGTCTGTCAGTCAGGAAAGATTTGGGATGACAACTTTCTCAAAGTATCAGATGATGGGGTCAACCCGATCAACGAAGAGCTACTTAAGCTCGCTCTGTAAAGACGGCGTCGACAAAATGAAGGATGGACTCAGGGTCCCTTTGGTTTGGCTTTCGGGAGCAGCTTTTGCTTCCTGGAAGTCAAAAGCCAAACCAAAGGGCATATTCCAAACCAGCAGCTTTTAGTAAAAGCAGCTTTTGGTGTAGTGAAAATGTGAAAGCTCCTCCAGACCTGCTTTCTGCGGCTTTTGGCTTCGCAACCATGCAAAATTTGATAAATTGACATTTCAAATTTCATACAACCATACAAAATTCTATAAATTGACATTTCAAATTTTATACAACCGTACAAAATTTCATAAATTTACATTTCAAATTTCATACAACCATACAAAATTTCATAAATTGACATTTCAAATTTCATACCATACAAAATTTCATAAATTAACATTTTAAATTTCATGCAACCATATAAAATTTCATAAATTTACATTTCAAATTTCATACAACCATACAAAATTTCATAAATTGACATTTCAAATTTCATATAACCATACAAAATTTCATAAATTGAATTTTTACACAGCTCACAGCTTAAAACAGCTTGTTCACAGCTGTTTCAGCCAAACGACTTTCAGTTTTCTCACAACTGACTTCCCACAGCAGCTTTTCCACAGCCCACAGCCCACGGCAGCTTTTCCCACAGTCGCAGCTCAACCAAACACACCCTCAGTCAAGGCTTGGCCATAACCAACTATAAGAGTAAAGCATCAGACTTGGTGATAAACCGAGGCTAACCTTCGTGAGTACCCAAATTCCACGATGAAACAGAAATGGATTGAAGGTGACTACGTCGGAGATATGGGAAGAGGCCGAACGAGAAGCACTTAAGGAAATATTTTTCGATCGTTCGAACGGAGCTTAAAGGATCTACATGCAACATAGCTGATGCCAATGGTATCGCCTTAAGGCGGCTGATGCAAAAGCATCACCCTTAGATAAAACACAAAAATCTAAACAACAAGTCGGGAAGTCAATGATAATATATTGCAAAAATACAATGTTTACATCATACACCATTACAAGAAGATATCAAGATAGAGCACGCTAGATGCCTTCAATCGCCCACAGCTAGATCACATCGATGCTCTAGAGAATAGTGTGGTCTTCGACATCGAAGTTGGGGACATCTCTGAGGGCAAGATGCCAATGCTGCGCAAGGTGGATGGCACAAGTGAGTCGACGTATTTGGACCTCGATCTGGTTTGGAAGGGAGGCCAGGGAATTCTCCTTCATGGTGATCCTCACCTATACTCCGTCCAACCTAGAGGCTAGATCAGCCTCCTCCGTCCGAAGTTGGTCCAGTTCTTGCAGTATGACTGACAACTCACCCTGAAGCCAATCTAGAAGGGTGCTCTTGGTCACTGTTGCTACAACATGGACTTCGATTGCCTCCCATTGTGACGCATAACTAGCTCGATCAGTCATCTATTTCAGCGCTCGTCGCACGCTTGGCTGATGGAACTCTAGATATGTGGCCGATGTGAGTACGTCAGCCAATTCCAGGGAAAGTTGGCTCAGAATATCATTGAGACGCCCCCTTATCAGCCCTAGATCATTGACCAGGAACTTCACCGGGTTCTCAAGGCGACGCAGCAAGTCCAATAATACCTCCTTCACCCCCGGGGAAGTTGGGCCATGGCCGATGCAGGGGCATTCGTGACCTCCTCATCGGCCAAAAGAAAAGAACCGACATAGAAGGGGAATCTCTGGACAAAAGATTGAAAGAAAGAAAGAAGATTAAATAGAAGGCAACAGTGCCACAACAACAAAACATAGAATGCTTATGTCAGCAGGCCTCACAAAGTCAGCTGATTGCGAAGCACCATCGACAGGAGAAGCGGCGGCATTCTCCTCAATAATTCCCTAGGGGGCAAACAAGCCTACGGGGTCTAGCATCGGCTGCATTCAAAGCCAGTGCAGATTAAAAGAAAAGTTAAACAGAAGCTAACTGCGTGACAACCACAAGTACAAGAGAAACTAAATAAACGGGCCTAGCAAGGGTGGCTCATCATGAGGCGTCACTAGTAGAAGAACCGGTGGCGTCATCATTGGCTATAACCACCAGAAAGGAAAGAGAACCCTCTCTTCGAGACCACCCTAGGGGGAAGATGAGCCTGTGGTATCCAGCATCAGCTGCATTCAAGGCTGATTTAAGTTACAAGGAAAGCGATAAGAAGACGAAACAAAAAGAGTACCTGATGAGAGCCGTCAGTATGAGGGAGCTTAGCAGCTGTCTCGACATCCACGATGACAGTAGTCATTAGACTACCTTTCCGTGTGCCGACCCCAACTAGTGCGACTATGGTAGCAGCGCCGACCGATACCCCAGGGTCAACAATGATGACCCCTGGAGTATCGGCCTGTGACGCCCTGATTTACCGAATCAGAACATTATTGAATTTCCAAAGAAAAACAATAATACAAGAGGTTCATCATGCGACAACGAACATACGACAAGCATCCGTGGTACACAGACCACAATTATTAAATAAGAGTAAAGATAAAATGAATAATAAAAAGCATGACGAATGCCCTCTTCGGGATCTTTCTTCTTGACTAGGTCGCTACTCCAGACCATCCTCGTAGTAGGCATCCTCTGAATAGGGTGTCCAACGGGTATGAGTACAAAAAGTACTCAACAAGCCACCACAAATGCAAGTAATAATGCAAGATAATAACAAAGGAAGGATAATGGCTAAAAGTGCGGAAAAGTACATTTTCAATTATTGCATTTAGTGTAATCAATTTTTAATCATGCGGAATAATAAACATGAACATCAATAATACCATCTAACTCGAGGAGTTCGTTTTCCCTCCTCGCGCAACAGTCCTTACATGTCAAACCATCATGCACATACACATTAAAAGTAAACTAACTGTGGGATGCCACGCAACCCACCTTTGACCGTGGGCTCAGCTTTTCGAAAAGATTTATGACTCTGATCAGAGATGTACTACTGTACCCACAAGACACGCGCTCATCCCAAACACCAAAGTGTAACGAGATGACCCATACCACAGGAACTCGTGCCAAAACCTCAGCATGAAATGCTCCAAGCGATAACCACCCGCTCTAGGTTTCACCGGCGCGCCGGGCCGCATCCCGGCTAACGTCACACCCCCTTTTGCGCCACGTCGGTACAAGCCACCCGCAGGTGCTGCTTGACCCATCTCCAAGTGGTGGCCTCGCTTTGGAACACCCCATACCTTAGTTAGGACTTACCCATTAGACTTGTGGTTAGGACGGAAGTGTATTGCAACGGATCCAGCAGACCAGTCCTTATAGTGCCCCGGGTGCTACCGACCAATGCCCTAGCTTGCACCCGGAACCCACCATGCATACACTCACAACCAAAACTCTATCACCAACAGCATTCCAGAGATAAGGATAACAGGGATCATATAGTAGAACCAAGTTGCTACGACTCATTTTTAATCCTATAGCAATCGTGTCGATACATTGGACACTAGCTAATAATACTAATCATATGGTGACAAGGAGTTTAGGCTAGAAATCATGGCTTGGGTGGCACATCAAGGTCGGGGGATCCTAATAAATATATTGTAAGGGTTTCATTTGACTAATGCATGTATATCCTACGTGTTTTAGCGATAGTTTAGTAAAACATGGGTTCAATATGCTCAAAAGATTGGTTTGGTGACTTGCCTTGTTCAGCGAAAGGCGACGGGGGAACCTCCGGGTAATATTCCGGCTCCTCGGCGGCAGCGTAGTCTTTTTAACACGAATAATAAACATAACATTTAATAAACAATACAAAATCACACAACAAGCATATAGGTTTTGATTGGGTTAAGGAAAATAAAGTTGTTAGGTTCTTGAAATTCATTTTATGAGTATTTAAAAATGAACTATAATGAAATATGGTCCTTTATAAAAGAGATTTTAAGTCTGAACAATCTTATTTTAAGTTTTCTAACTAATTTAAAATAAGAGGTTCAGAAAAACTTAGTGGTTTCATTCTATTAACAGGAAAAGAATAAAGGTAAATTTTACTGAGATTTAAATAATTAAATTTGTAATTTACCCTAAAGAGCATTTGAATACTTTATTAAATAAGCCTAAAATATTCACAGTAAACATACTGTTTTTATTGTATTAACATGTAGAGGATAAATTATAAATTTTCTGGAATTAAATTGATAATTTTTGGAGTTAAAATGAGCCATATATGAATTTTAGAAGTTTAAAACCATTTCTAGAATTTAAATTAAATCCAAACAGCTTCGGGTCCACGGTGAACCGAGCTCACGGTGAACCCGCACACTGTGCGCGTGCGCCGGATCGAGATCCACCGTTGGATCATGATCGGGTGGCCACGGGCGAGGCGGGGGAGTTAAGTTGTCACGGACGGCTGAGATTAAAACGTTGAAGCAGTACGCGATGGACGAGCCAGATGCGATGCGGGATTTAAATACTAATGGACGCAAGAGATCACACTGTACCGCTTCGCTTGGATCTAATGGGCCAGATTAAACCGAGGGATGGATTTAATCCTAGCCGTCGGATCGCGATCGCGCGACTAGGGATGAATCCGACACGGCACGGGTAGTTTACCCACGTCGGTCGTCTTCTTCGGCGACGGTGAGCAGGCCAGGGGCCACGGCGAATGACGGCGGTCCAAACTATGCCTAGAAATGGAAAGAGGGTGTTAAGGGGAACACGGGGGTACCGTTGCGGTGGTCCGAAGTCGACAGGGTGCGGCCGGCAATGAGCGGAGGCGGCGAAGATGTTTGGGTCCTCGTCGGCGATGGAGATCTGGCGGGGTTTGTCGGCGATGGAGAGGTGGCCGAGGTCGGGGTGGCGCTTGCGGTCATACTGGTGCGGTCGGTGAGGATGGAGGGGGACTCCAGTGACGGCGAGTGGTGGCTGGAGTGCGGGCGGTGGTGTGGCGCTAAAACGAGTGCCTCAGGCGTTCGGTTCGGTTCGGTTCTGGACTGCGAGAGCGTGGGGGTCAAACGCGGTGGAGGCCAGGGGTTAAATAGAGGCGTCGTAGGGGCTCACATGCAAGGAAAGCCGAGGGGAGGGCTTTAACTCACCGGTGAGGTCTCGGCCATGCACGGTGCTGCGTTCCCGGGGGCTAAAATGCATCCCTTAACGGGATTAAAAGGACGGCGGGCCTCGGGGTGCATTAAACCGGCGCCAATTGAATGAGGAAGGGGCCAGCGAGGCAGATCCGAGGCGGGGTCATCGGCCGGCGTGATTTGGGGGCAGTGGCACGAGGTGGACGACGGGTCCGACAGGTGGGCCAAGGCGGTCAGCGGGCGCGAGCGCACGAGTGCGGAGGCTAACGGGTGGGATCGGGCTCGGGCGAGAGAGGGAGTCGGTTGGCGCCGACAGGTGGGGTCGGGTTGTCGGGCGCGCGCGCGAGAGAGAGGGGTCACTAACGGGTGGGGTCCATTGGTCAGTCGAGGCACGCGGGGAGGAGTGGGCTGGGCCATCCGGGGGAGAGAGAAGAGGGAGAAGGGCCCATTACTGTTTCAATGCTTTTTTGAATAAAAATAATTACAGAAATTGATTTAAAATATTTGGGCTACTTTCAAAGGTGATAAAAATTTGTAAAAATTCTCAAAAATACATTTTGTTCTTAGGAACTCATACAAAATTTTCTAGCCTCTCGTTTGGTCATTTCATCTAGGTTCTAGTTCAAAAAGGCTAAGGAGGGTATTAAAGGTATTTCCAAAATAAATAATTCTAGGAAAATATATTAAATGATATTTTTATTTCTTTGAAAAGTGGGGTGTTACAAACCTATCCCCTTACAAAGAATCTCGTCCTCGAGATTGAAACGCTACTCGAATAACTCGGGGTATTGGGCTTTCAACTCGTCTTCTTTTTCCCATGTGGCTTCTTCAACGGGGTGGTTGTCCCACTGAACCTTGCAGAAGCAAACCACACGGCTCCTAGTTACTCTTTCCTTAGTCTCCAAGATCTTGACGGGCTTCTCGATATAGGTCAAATCCTCTTGGACGTTGAGTTGCTAGAGGTCGGCTTGTTCGGCGGGCACACGAAGACACTTCTTCAGCTGAGAGACCTGGAACACATCATGAACTCCTGCCAAGGATGGAGGCAGTTCTAGTTGATATGCCACTTCTCCTTGCCGTCGGAGGATCTAAAAAGGTCCGACATAGCGGGGTGCTAGCTTGCCTCTCATGTTGAACCTTTGGGTGCCACGAAGGGGAGTGACGCGGAGATAGACATAATCACCCTCCTCAAAGGTTAGGTCTCTTCGTCGGTTATCGGCGTAGCTCTTCTGTCGGGACTAGGCTATCTTCAATCTGTCCCTGGTGATCTTGACCTTCTCTTCGGCTTCTCTTAATATATCAGTCCCAAATAGTTGTGACTCTCCGGTCTGATCCCAGAACAACGGTGTTCTGCACTTACGCCCATAAAGTGCTTCAAACGGGGACATCTGCAGGCTAACTTGATAGCTTTTGTTGTAGAAGAACTCCGCATAGGGCAAGTTCTTGTCCCACATTCCACCAAAGTCTAGAGCGCAGGCTCTAAGCATATCCTCCAATATTTGGTTGACCCTTTCAGTTTGACCGTCGGTCTGTGGATGATAGGCGGTGCTAAAGTTCAGCCGGGTGCCGAGTTCCTCTTGAAGGTTCTTCCAAAACTTAGAGGTAAACTGACTCCCACGGTGGTTGGGTCCACAGCTATTCCTCCAGCAGAGATGACATGACCGAGGAACTTCACCTCTGATGACCAAAACTCGCACTTGCTGTATTTGGCGTACAATTGTTGTTCCCTTAGCTTTCCGAGGGTCAAACGGTGGTGGGTTTCGTGTTCTTCCTTGGTCTTGGAGTAGACGAGGATATTGTCAATGAATACCACGATGAACTTATCCAAGAACTCCATGAATGCATTGTTCATCATGTTCATGAAAAAGGTCGGGGCATTCGTGAGTACGAACGACATCATAGTATACTCGTAGAGTCCATAGCGAGAGGTGAAGGCAGTCTTGGGGATGTCTTCTTCTCTAATCCTCAATTGGTGATAACCTGACCTGAGGTCAATCTTGGAAAACACCGAGGATCCTTTCAGTTGATTGAACAGGTCATCGATCCGAGGCAATGGGTACTTGTTCTTGATGGTTACGTCGTTCAGGGCTCTATAGTCCATGCACATCCTTTTAGTCTTGTCCTTCTTCATGGCAAAGATGACCGGTGCACCCCAGGG
Source organism: Zizania palustris (assembly GCA_019279435.1). Lineage (NCBI taxonomy): Eukaryota > Viridiplantae > Streptophyta > Magnoliopsida > Poales > Poaceae > Zizania > Zizania palustris. Next base: position 32,427,324 of record JAAALK010000082.1, read on the forward strand.
TGAGGTACTCGGTCGGATGTACCCTTTCTGTTCCAGGTCTTCGATGTTTCTCTTGACTTCGGCTAGTTCATTGGCGGCCATCTGGTATGTGCGCTTGGAGATTAGAGTGGTCCCGGGGACAAGCTCGATTCTGAATTCGATGTCCCGCTTGGGAGGCATTCCTGGCAGGTCCTCTGGGAAGACGTCCATGAACTCCTTGGCTATGGGTACTTCTTCAAGGGCAAGAGAGTGAAGAGATGCCTCCAAAGGTTTGCGGCTAGCCATCCGAAAGGTGACGGCTTCGCCTTCGGGGTTGGTCACCGTCACGGACTTGCAGGCGCAATCGATCACTCCCTTGTGCTTCATTAGCCAATCCATCCCTAGGATGAGGTCGAGTCTGGTACACTTAATGAGGACTGGCTCGGCCCGGAATAATACTCCTTGGATCTCTATATTAACCTTAGGATTGTATAAGTGGGCTAAGGTTTTATTGCCTGGAGTGGCGATCATCAAGGGGGTTGGTAGAGGGAGCACTTCCAAGATGTTGGTTTTCACAAAATCTTCCGAGATGAAAGAGTGTGTTGCTCCAGAGTCAAATAGTATCACAGCTGGTATGGAATTTGTGGTAAACGTACCAAGCACGACTTCGGGAGCCTCCTGAGCTTCCTCCACGTTGATGTGGTTGACGCGGGCACGAATCGCCTGGTTGGGTGTAGCGCCTTGGGGTTGCTTGGGGTGAGGACACTGGTGCGAGTAGTGCCCTTCCTTCCGGCAGTTGAAGCAGAAGACCGGCTTCCCTTGGCGATCCCTCAAGATCGAGGCCTTGGCGGCGGGCGGCGGCTGAGCAGTCGGAGCTGGTGGGGCGGGGCGGGGATGCCCGGCGTTGGATCCACCGGCGGCGTGAGGTGGCCTGTAGGCGGGCCGAGGATGGTAGGTGGGCGCTGGTGGCGGAGGGACAAAGCGGGGTCTCTGAGAGTTCGCCTGTTGATGCTTGAAGGCGATCATATTCCTCTTCTTGAGGTCCAACTTGTTCTGCTCGGTCTCTTGGATGAGCGCCTTGTTCACCAACCGTTGAAAGTCGGCATAGTCGGTGGCGACGAGCTGGATGGACAGCTCATCCTTGAGTCCCTAGAGGAACATGGCCTAGCGGAGGGTGTCGGTTCGCACTTCCTCTGGTGCGTAGCGTGCCAGATGATTGAACTCATGGAGGTACTCCATGACAGTCCGGCTGCCCTGTTGCAGGTCGCGGAACTCCTGCTGCTTGACCACGATGACTCCGGTGGGGACGTGGGCGGCGCGAAAGGCGATGGTGAACTCCGCCCAAGTCACCACGTGGTCCTCTTGCTAGGACTCACGGCAGTTGTCCCACCACTCTGCGGCGGGACCCTAGAGCTGATGAGTGGCGAACGCCACTCTCTCCCGGTCGGTGCAGGGAAGGAGGTCCAACTTCTTCCCGATGGTGCGGAGCCAATCTCCGGCCTCCATGGGGTTGGTGGTGCTGGAGAAGATCGGTGGACGCATGCGCAAGAACTCCGAGAGTTAGGGCGCGGGTGCGGGTGATGGTGCACGAGGGGCGGGCTCCACATTCTGCAGTCGGTCCAACTGAGCATGTTGGTGCTACATCTGAGTGAGAAGGGCGGTGATCAGCTGGTTCTGGTTCGCCATCATTTCCGCCAAGGTAGGGTGGTTGGCTGATGGCAGTCCAGTCTGTCATTGGCCCGTTGCGCCCCAGTTGGGAACAACACCTTCGGGTAGGCCGTTGTTGGCCCCCTCTCCGTTGTTGGACCCGGTGTTCTGGTTGTTGGCCATCTTCTGAACATAAGAGTTTTTGTCATAAGATAAAAGATGATGAAACAAGCATTTTAATCAAAATGGTCTGTCGAGGCTCATATATATATCTCAAAGTGGTAAAAGTTTATTACATTCATGCTCTTATTTTATTCTACCTACAACACAAGTTGTTGTAGGTAGTGCCACATACACAAAATTATTGTTATCAAACAACGATGGCTATCGTCTACTCGCCACCGGAGGCGGTCTCTGTGCTCTCGGAACCACGAGCACGCGGGTCCTGAGGGACGGTGGGCTCGAGAAAATTCTCGATGATGGGGTCGGAGACGAGGCCAGGGCGCGGTGCAGGGGCGCTGGAGGTGGGCGGTCCGGCAGTCGAGGGGTGTGGCGGGATCCTCTTGGGGCGAGGGACAGGCTCGCGGATGTGCTTCTTCCTCCTCGGGATGAGGGGGACCATCTCCGCTATGTCCTTCTGCAGCTGCCTAATCTTGCGCTGCAGCTCGCCATTTTTTTGGATCAAGATCTTCGTCTCCTGACGAAGGAACTCGACCGCCTCATGGTGCTCCTCGGCGTCAAGCACGGCCTCGGTATGGAGATCATCCATGGCCTGAAGAAGACGCGTCTGCCGGGCCATGACCGGATCACGATCGGAGTGAACTCCGATGTAGATACTACAGTGGGCACCGGGAGTGCACTTCGGCACAAGCCAGAAGGACGAGTTCTTAAGACGATCGTCATAGATCATCCTCAACTCCATAAGGGCTTGGAGGGCGACGCGTTGGCAGGCAACGTCGAAGGTCGGGCCCCCAAGTGCTGCCGTGAAGAACGACAGGTGCTCTCCAGAACCATGGATGGTGAGGGACACGTCACATGGCCCCGCGAACTCTTCCATGTACACCCCATGGAACTCGGGCTCAAAGAGGAACCCAAGGAAGGTGACCATCATGCGGAGCTCCCTGACAAAGCCCTCAAAGTGGCAGCAGAAGTTGTGCACTTGGTAGACCGGCATCTACAAAAACAACAAGTTGAAGAAATGTGAGGGGAGGAACAAAGTTTATAAAGTAGGTTTTCGAGAAATAGTTTTCTGCAGCTATTGGCTAGGCTGGTCCATTTGGCTTCCTACAGTCAAGTCGGCTCTGATACCATCTTGTGACGCCCCGATTTACCGAATCGGAACATTATTGAATTTCCAAAGAAAAACAATAATACAAGAGGTTCATCATGCGACAACGAACATACGACAAGCATCCGTGGTACGCAGACCACAATTATTACATAAGAGTAAAGATAAAATGAATAATAAAAAGCATGACGAATGCCCTCTTCAGGATCTTTCTTCTTGACTGGGTCGCTACTCCAGACCATCCTCATAGTAGGCATCCTCTGAATAGGGTGTCCAACGGGTATGAGTACAAAAAGTACTCAATAAGCCACCGCAAATGCAAGTAATAATGCAAGATAATAACAAAGGAAGGATAATGGCTAAAAGTGTGGAAAAGTACATTTTCAGTTATTACATTTAGTGTAATCAATTTTTAATCATGCGGAATAATAAACATGAACATCAATAATACCATCTAACTCGAGGAGTTCGTTTTCCCTCCTCGCGCAACAGTCCTTACATGTCAAACCATCATGCACATACACATTAAAAGTAAACTAACTGTGGGATGTCACGTAACCCGCCCTTGACTGTGGGCTCAGCTTTTCGAAAATATTTATGACTCTGATCAGAGATGTACTACTGTACCCACAAGGCACGCGCTCATCCCAAACACAAAAGTGTAACGAGATGACCCATACCACGGGAACTCATGCCAAAACCTCAGCATGAAATGCTCCAAGCGATAACCACCCACTCTAGGTTTCGCCGGTGCGCTGGGCCGCATCCCGGCTAACGTCGCACCCCCTTTTGCGCCACATCGGTACAAGCCACCCGCAGGTCCTGCTTGACCCATCTCCAAGTGGTGGCCTCGGTTTGGAACACCCCATACCTTAGTTAGGACTTACCCATTAGACTTGTGGTTAGTACGGAAGTGTATTGCAACGGATCCCGCAGACCGGTCCTTATAGTGCCCCGGGTGCTACCGACCAATGCCCTAGCTTGCACCCGGAACCCACCATGCATACACTCACAACCAAAACTCTATCACCAACAACATTCCAGAGATAAGGATAACGGGGATCATATAATAGAACCAAGTTGCTACGACTCATTTTTAATCCTATAGCAATCGTGTTGATACATTGGACACTAGCTAATAATACTAATCATATGGTGACAAGGAGTTTAGGATAGAAAGCATGGCTTGGGTGGCACACCAAGGTCGGGGGATCCTAATAAATATATTGTAAGGGTTTCATTTGACTAATGCATGTATATCCTACGTGTTTTAGCGATAGTTTAGTAAAACATGGGTTCAATATGCTCAAAAGATTGGTTTGGTGACTTGCCTTGTTCAGCGAAAGGCGACGGGGGAACCTCCAGGTAATATTCTGGCTCCTCGGCGGCGGCGTAGTCTTTTTAACACAAATAATAAACATAACATTTAATAAACAATACAAAATCACACAAGTATATAGGTTTTGATTGGGTTAAGGAAAATAAAGTTGTTAGGTTTCTGAAATTCATTTTATGAGTATTTAAAAATGAACTATAATGAAATATGGTCCTTTATAAAAGAGATTTTAAGGGTGAACAATCTTATTTTAAGTTTTCTAACTAATTTAAAATAAGAGGTTCAGGGAAAACTTAGTGGTTTCATTCTATTAATAGGAAAAGAATAAAGGTAAATTTTACTGAGATTTAAATAATTAAATTTGTAATTTACCCTAAAGAGCATTTGAATACTTTATTAAATAAGCCTGAAATATTCAAAGTAAACATACTGTTTTTATTGTATTAACATGTAGAGGATAAAATTATAAATTTTCTGGAATTGAATTGATAATTTTTGGAGTTAAAATGAGCCAGATATGAATTTTAGAAGTTTAAAACCATTTCTAGAATTTAAATTAAATCCAAAACAGCTTTGGGTCCATGGTGAACCGAGCTCACGGTGAACCCGCGCACTGTGCGCGTGCGCCAGATCGAGATCCACAGACGGCTGAGATTAAAACGTTGAAGCGGTACGCGATGGACGGACCAGATGCGATGCGGGATTTAAATACTAATGGACGCACGAGATAACACCGTACCGCTTCGCTTGGATCTAACGGGCCAGATTAAATCGAGGGATGGATTTAATTATTGTCGTCGGATCGCGATCGCGCGGCTGGGGATGAATCCGACATGGCACGGGTAGTTTACCCGCGCCGGTCATCTTCTCCGGTGACGGCGAGCGGGCCAGGGGCCACGGCGAACGACGACGGTCCAAACTACGCCTAGAAACGGAAAGAGGGCGTTAAGGGGAACACAGGGGTACCGTTGTGGTGGTCCGAGGTCGACGGGGTGCGGCCGGCGACGAGCGGAGGCGGTGAAGATGTTCGGGTCCTCATCGGCGATGGACATCCGACGGGGTTCGTCGGTGATGGAGAGGTGGCCGAGGTTGGGGTGGCGCTTGCGGTCACAGTGGTGCGGTCGGTGAGGATGGAGGGGGGACTCCGGCGACGGCGAGCGGTGGCTGGAGTGCGGGCGGTGGTGTGGTGCTAAAACGAGTGCCTCAGGCGTTCGGTTTGGTTCTGGACTGCGAGAGCGTGGGGGTCGAACGCGGTGGAGGCCAGGGGGTTAAATAGAGGCGTCGGAGGGGCTCGCATGCAAGGAAAGCCGAGGGGAGGGGCTAGCACGGTGCTGCGTTCCCGGGGGCTAAAACGCGTCCCTTAACGCGATTAAACGGCCGGCGGGCCTCGTGGTGCATTAAACCGGTGCCAATTGAATGAGGGAGGGGCTAGCGAGGTGGATCCGAGGTGGGGTCATCGGCCGGCGTGATTTGGGGGCAGTGACGTGAGGTGGACGATGAGTCCGACAGGTGGGCCAAGGTGGTCAGCGGGCGTGAGCGCACGAGTGCGGTGGCTGACGGGTGGGGTCGGCCTCGGGCGAGAGAGGGAGTCGGTTGGCGCCAACAGGTGGGGTCGGGTTGTCGGGCATGCGCACGAGAGAGAGGGGTCACTAACGGGTGCGGTCCATTGGTCAGTCGGGGCGCGCGGGAAGGAGTGGGTTGGGCCGTCCGGGGAAGAGAGAAGAGGGAGAAGGGCCCATTACTGTTTCAATGCTTTTCTGAATAAAAATAATTATAGAAATTGATTTAAAATATTTGGGCTACTTTCAAAGGTGATAAAAATTTGTAAAAATTCTCAAAAATACCTTATGGTCTTGGGAACTCATACAAAATTTTCTAGCCTCTGGTTTGGTCATTTCATCTAGGTTCTAGTTCAAAAAGGCTAAGGAGGGTTTTAAAGGTATTTCCAAAATAAATAATTCCAGGAAAATATATTAAATGATATTTTTATTTCTTTGAAAAGTGGGGTGTTACACGGCCCCAACGACAGACTCCATGGTGACATCTCCGATAGTTAGAGCCAGTTGAGCGCTAGCTGGGTCATCCACTAGCTGGTCGAATGCCACGTGAAGGGACGCGGCAACAAGAGGAGAAGAAGGCTAAAAGGAAAAATGTCAAGTATCAGGGCGCAAAGTAACTGCATATAACATAAGATAAATACACACATGTGCCGATGAAATTGCATCGGCAAGAACAAGAGCTTGTATAACTGGAGAAGTAGATGGCGTCGGCTGAAGTAGAAAGGTAAAATCATCAAATAAGGGCCGGAAATGCCACGACGAGAAGATGATAATTCGCTAGATATTACAAAATAGGAGTCAGGAAGATCACCTGGGCGATCCGAGCGTTGGTGGGGCAGCGCGCCACTATGTCCAATTCTTTGCGCTTACACGCCGTAACCTTGACTCACCTCTTGGAAAGCTACTCTGACAGAGTGGGAGCCCCGCCACCCAAGTTGGTTGTGTCCGATACCAGCCCGTATTGTATCATCCTTCCACTTTGGCTCATCGGTGAGGTGTCGATATCATCCTCCTACAAAGTAAAGGGAGTCAGAAGGCGAGGAATAAAATAAAAATCAAAAGGACAAGCTAAGCCGCAAGAATCAGGACAAACCTCAAGATCGATGTCGGTGAAGGTCGGGTCCAGTGAAAGACAGAAGTGCTTGGAATGGCAGTTGAAGATGTGCTGGCTCGCCTCGGACCACCATTTCTTGTAAGGGATCGACGCCACCTTGCATGCAGCCCAGGAAGGAAATTCTCCAAGGGAGATTGAATCGGTCATAGAAAAGAGTCAATTACACTCCAAGGATTTTGCTACTTCACCACGAACCTAGATCCAGCCGACGAAGAAGAGATCGATTGGTAGCTGGCCGAAGCTGAGCTGCCGGGCGCAGACCATCGGATGTTAGAATTCATAACACGGCTTATGCGTGGGGCCGACCATAAAATTGATCGGAAGAAGACAAGGAGAGATACAAGCAAGGAAGATGGTTTTGCTCTCTGGATTCGCCAACACATCGGCCAACGATAGTCGAAGTGGGTATTCATAATAGGTCATGGACTCATAGGCATACCACACTATGTAGTCGCTCACAGAGATGCAATAGAATGCTTTGAACCATCGGGCCATAAGATCGGCGAACATTCCCGCACCTTGCCAACAAGCGGCCACCTCGCCTAGGGATAGGCATCGGCGAGTGTTCGATGAGGTGGACTCGCAATAATCAGAAGGGAAATGGGGGAGGTAAAAAGGAGGGTAGAAGAAATTTTGGTTGTATATACATTAAGCCACAGTTGGAGGAACCAACAGGGATTGCCAAGGCAACCTATAACATCACCAATCGATAAGCGGGCCGATACCTGGTAGAGAAGATAGTAGATGGAGCCAAGGAGGTATCATCCAAGGGGGATCGCAACTTTAGTAGCTAGTTGCTCCGCCAAGAATTGAAGGTGGGAAGTATGCCCAAGGGTGGACCCATAGAAGATGAACCTCTCGAGCCAAAGGTTAAGGAAAGCAATATGTTTCTGCTCGCCGATAGGACTAGTCTACTTATTATGGATTGTAATATATTTGGCCCAACCACCGGTGGATTTTATATGAAAATGGTGGGAGAGTTTGGAATGAAAGAAAAAGGGATCGGTTGTGACAAAAATATCGAGAGAGGTTAATACAGTGACATCAAGGAGGTTGGGGCTCATCGGTCCATGGCCAAAAAGAAATGTGATTAACGCATTGGACTAGAAATAGCAAGAAGATGTTAGCATCGACTCATTTTTAAAGGGAAGAGCAAGGGAAAGGACGATGTGGTGCGCTATGCCAGTTTGCTCCCAAGAGCCGCGCTCCAACACGGCAACCCAAAGGTACTAGTTATGCCAGTAGGGAAGCGGAGAAGGAAAGGCTTTGAAGGGAGAGAAGCATTTTTTATTTTTTTAAGGGAATGTGTTGGGTCTTGGTGTTAATGAAATCGGTGGGGTCAGGGTTACCCATCGGGCCTAAGAAAAAGCAAGACAGATGGTGCGCCATCGGGATCAAAACTTGGTTCCACAAATTCTACATGAAAGGAAAAGAACAATAAAAGAAAAGCAGCGGAAGAATGAAGAAAACCAACAGACAACAGAAAAGTAAGAGGAAGGCCAAAAACTTACCTCAGGAAAAAAATTCATTGGTCACCATGGATGAGATTGGCCAGAGTTTGATGCTGATGAAGAGAACGAAGGAGCGATAGGCGAAACAATCGCAAACAGACGGTAGCAGGCTTGGAAGGCTCGAAGGATGAAGAAGCACTATACGTAGAGGACGTAAAAGAGAGAATAAGTGGCTAGTGGCTACTTATAGGGAGAAAAGCAACCCCTCATCATCCGAGTCGAGCCGATCTTGGTGGATTTGGTGGGACCACCTCTAACGTTCGGTGAAAGGTAATCATGAGTATGGTTCTCGAAACGTCGAAATGTTGCAGACCCGGGATTAGGGGAACATGATCTTTGGTTTAAAGAGTACCAATACAAAACTGTGTGGCACGAAGCCTAGTTTGACGCTGCCACAAAGAGAAGTAAATGTGTTAGTCCAAGCAACATCCATCATAGGTGTGAATGGCCGAAGAAGGAATATGCGGAAAGAAGAAGATGAAGTGGAGTTGATTCCCTGCATATTGTATAAAAGTACTAGAAGATGGAGGGTTTTGGCTACTAGTAGTAAATTTGAGAAGAAATTATAGAAATACTTTGAAAGGACGTGATGGTAGATGGGTGATGATCATCAATAATTTCAAAGCATCGGTTACCCTTTAATGCTCCGAAACTAGGGGCATGTGTTAATGCCAAGATTTGGTCAAAGCCTAGGCCCATAGAAGATACCGCACGATCAACGGGAGTCATGTTGGGGAATAGGGAGCTATGCTAGCCGGTAAATTCAAAATTTTACGCCCTAGACCCAAGACTCATGCGCGTGTTAGATCAATGGAAGAAGATGTCCTTGTCGTCCTTTGTCGATCCGATCGATGAATACGACGTAGTCGTTCGTATGTAGATGTCCACAAATGTCGCTATTGGAGCAATGCCTCCACGGTGTCCACATGTACAGGGATGGAGTACCTCCCATGGCAGCGTGCTAGCATCGCACGTGAGAGACGGTGATATGACCACGCCGACCACTCCAACCTCTACACCGACCACTTCGACCACAACGACTCCAATACATGTTTTTGATGGACCAATTACACGCAGTCGAGCTAAGAAGCTTCAACAAGAGGTGCACGCGCTACTTTGTGAAATTCATTTTACTATTAATGAGAGTTATATACTACCTAAGTCGTGTACATTGCTAATGCTCAGGTTTACCAATAAGGATGACGAGAACTCACAAGGAAATGGACACATAGAAGAATCATGCTCGAACAAAGCCAGTCCTGTAGAATCGTCTCAAATAAATAATCATAACTTTTGATTTACAAAATCTATGAAGGCAAATGAGCACTTTTTGGAAAACTCTTGAAGTCTAGTTTCCAATGAATCTAACCCCGACCAATTTGAAGTTTGCATGAAGGCGTCCGACCAGTTTTAGTGCTTGCTGGTCTGAAGGTCAACGGTCTGCATGAAGTCAATGTTCTCGTATTAAAACTGCATCATTCTACCGAGTTACATGGTTCATATTATACATGGTGTGAAACCTTATCAAGTCACCTTTCCAAGGGATCCAACCGTTCGTGAATTGAAGCTTCCAAGGAGGAGTTATTGCTGAAATACCGAAGACCGCTCAGAAGACCAACAACCACGCGGAAACTCTCCAGAAGCTGATTCGTTTTCACATAGTTCGCCTAGTATTTTCGTTTCATGTTCGCACCTATCTTCAAGGTCTACTCCTTGTATAAATACCCCCTAGCACCATTGTAATCGGCACTTTTGATTATTGAATATAGAACCCCTTGTTCAGCTGTGTGCTAACAAATTCAGAGAGAGATCTCTACCCTCCTTGCTCTTGTGATTTCCTTCGCGGGATTACAGAAGCGGCGGCTTCATCCGCTCCCAATTGGTGCTCCTACTCCCTTCAAGGTCCTCCTTGATTGATTGTAGGCTGTGTTGGTTGGTTCTTTGAGAGTGTGGTTGGGCGAATCCTCGATTCAGGTTGCCGGTTAAAGACGGTGGTTGGCTTCGAGTTTATTTGCCAGGTTGCACTAGTTATCGCTGCTTGCAGCAAGTTATCCGGCTATTCTATAGCTAGTTATCTGAAGATCGATCCTACGTCGTGAAGATCGGGACCCCGTGACGCATCATCTGGTATCAGAGCTGATCGGTTTCCACGGTAGGATTCTTTACCCTTAGCTACATATATTTTGTTTCGTCCTATCCACCAAAGCCAAAAAAAATATATACATATATATTGTTTAGCCCTTTGTTTCAATCTGTTATTTTAGTGAGTTCAGTTAATTTTCAGTCCATTAGAGTCTTTGTTTTAGTTGCTGATCATTTTCCGTCGTGTGTCCTTTGAGCCTCTTATATATCTGGTCATTGTGTTCAGTTCTATAAAAAAGGTAAAAGAAAGAAAAGTTCAAAAAAAGGGAAAGTTGAAAAAAAAATTGTGAAAGAAAAGTTTAAAGATCAGTTCGTTTGAGAGCACAATTGCTGAAAGTTTGTGTTTCAAGTTGTGCAACCAGATCACTATCTTTTGTTGGTACAAAATTTTGGTTGGGTTTGATTGTAACACTTGCATCCCAATCATACTCCTTGTTTGCATCAATCTGAGATTTTCTTTGCACGTGTGTGTGATCCATTTACATCTTTAGCATTTTGAGATCAGCACTAAGCAGGGAACCTCTAGTTTGGATTGTTACTTAACTTTACAACAATTAGAATCCAGATTGCATTCCTTGTTTATAATCCCCCACCAAGCTCCACATAAAAGCCATCGTAATCGGTACTCTCTGGTCTTGTATTCGCTTAACCATCGCTCTCGGTACCACCACACATTTTGTTTCTCTGTAACCCGCAGGAACTTCACTGAGCCTCGGTTGGTAAGAGAAGTGAGATTGAGAGATCCCACATATATTTTTATTCCACATATACTCTTGTTCCTTTGTTGTCACTAATTTTACAGAAAGATGGGTGACGGCGTTGAGATCAATGAATGTGTCACCATGGCACAATTTAATGAATTCTAGCAAAGTCTAGAAGAGAGACAAGATCGGTTGGCCCAAGATTTTCAAACCATACTAAATGAAATTAGGGGACGTCATCCACCTAATGATGGAGCAAGCACCCATGGTGAAGAAGGTGATGATAGTGATGGAAGAGGAGGAAGAAGAGGATGGAGGAACCGAAGTGCTGCACATGGAAGAGGGAGGGGCTGGAATCGAAGAAATCAAGACACTGAAGAATCCGAATCTGAAAATAATGATAATCATTCCCATCATGATCGCCAACATCGTAGAGGAGGCCATCGTGAAGAGAGGCTTGGTAAACTGAAATTTACCATGCCAAAATTTGATGGAGGATCTGATCCTGAAGCTTATTTCACTTGGGAGTTGAAGGTCGACAAGATCTTTCGCTTGCATAATTATACAGAAGAGAAGAAGTTGGCTATGGCATCTCTAGAGTTTGAAGGATATGCTCTGATTTGGTGGGAGCAACTTCTCCAAGATCGTGAAGAAGATGGAGAACATCCTATTGCCACATGGGCAGAGATGAAACGTGAAATGAGAAGATGTTTCGTGCCAAAGCATTATCGGCGTGATCTTTTGATAAACTGCAGAATTTGAAACAAGGAAGTTATTCTGTTGAAGAGTATTATAAAGAGATGGAGAAGGCTATGATTAGAGCCAACGTATATGAAGATGAAGAACAAACTATGGCACGATTCATGGCTGGGTTGCATCGAAATATTCAATGCATTGTTGAGTTTCAGTCGTACCGTCGTCTTATTGATTTTGTACATCAAGCCACCAAAGCTGAACGCCAACTGCAGCAAGATACCAAGAGCAGTAAGTCTTTGCCTTTTGGTACGAGGACTATGTCTGGAGGAAGCAAGTTAAATTCCAAGTTTACTGCTGCACCATCAGCTGCGAAAGGTCCATTTGGAGGCTCACGTTCTAATGCTCAAAGTAATTTTAGTGGGAAGAACTCTGCTGCCCCTAGCATGAGTTCCAAACCAGCAGCTTCCACCTCCACTTCAGTGGGTTCTACATCCAAGAGCAGTGGGATTCAGTGTTTCAAGTGTGGAGGTCGTGGACATGTTGCTAGAGAGTGTCCAAATAATAGAGTGATCATTGTACATGATAATGGAGAGTACGAATCAGCCAGTGAAGAGGAAGATATAGAAGAAGAAGCCCATGAAGAAGAGGAACACACCGGCTGTGATTTTGAGCAAGGTGCTGCTCTTGTGGTGGCACCAATATTGAGTGTTCAGATGAAGGAAGCTAAGAACGGCCAGCGGCATAATTTATTTCAGACAAGAGCCAAAGTGCAAGATAAGGTAGTGAAGATGATCATTGATGGAGGAAGCTGTCATAATCTTGCTAGTCGTGAGATGGTTGACAAGCTTGATCTGAAACTTCTGCGACATCCTCATCCATATCATGTCCAATGGATGAATGATTCCGGTGACATCAAGATTGGATACAAAGTAAAAGTTCCCTTCAAGATTGGTGAATATGTTGACACGGTAGAGTGTGATGTGGTACCTATGTCCGTGTGTCACATACTACTCGGGAGGCCATGGCAATATGATCGATATACTCAGCATTGCGGGAGAACAAATCAGTACACTCTAGATTTGAAGGGGAGGAAGTTTGTACTCAAACCTATGACACCACAACAAATTCTTGCTGAGCATTTGCAAAAGAGCTCTAGTGTGAGAGATGAGAACGGAAAGGAAGAGAAAAAGAATTAGAGTGCCTTCCACAAATCAGAGAGTGAGAGCCACCAGCCCAATATGAAAAAAAATTGAGAGATCAAAAGAAAGAAGAAGAAAAAAATTTAGTCATGTTAGCCACAAAATCTGAGATGAGAGAAGTAAGGAACAACCCAGATCAAGTACTCTTTGTACTTGTGTGCAAAGACATTTTAGTGTCAGCTAACGATAACACCTCTTTTCCTAGTATGGTGTCTCATCTTTTGCAGGAATATGAGGACGTTTTTCCAAAGGAAACCCCGAATGGATTACCTCCTGTACGTGGGATTGAACATCAGATCGATCTTATTCCGGGGGCTGCTCTTCCAAATCGACCACCATACCGCACCAATCCTAAAGAAACAAAGGAGATACAAAGGCAAGTACAAGAACTTCTCGATAAAGGTTATGTTCGTGAAAGCTTAAGTCCTTGTGCTGTTCCTGTTATTTTAGTACCAAAAAAGATGGTTCTTGGAGGATGTGCGTTGATTGTAGAGCCATAAATAACATCACTATTCACTATCGCCATCCTATTCCTCGATTAGAAGACATGCTTGATGAATTAAGTGGTTCCATAATATTCACTAAAATTGATTTGAAAAGTGGGTACCATCAAATAAGAATGAAAGCTGGAGATGAATGGAAAACTGCTTTTAAAACAAAATTTGGGTTGTACGAATGGCTAGTTATGCCTTTTGGTTTGACTAATGCTCCAAGTACTTTTATGAGATTGATGAACCATGTTTTGAGAGCCTTTATTGGAAAATTTGTGGTTGTTTATTTTGATGATATATTAATTTACAGCAAGTCTTTTGAAACGCACATGAATCATATTCGACAAGTCCTAGATGAGCTCCGAAAGGAGAAATTATTTGCTAACCTTGAGAAGTGCAGTTTTTGCACAGACCATGTTGTGTTCCTTGGATTTGTTGTTTCAGGAAAAGGAATTGAAGTGGATGAAACCAAGGTGAAAGCCATCAAGGATTGGCCAACTCCAACGAATGTAAGTCAAATAAGAAGCTTTCATGGTCTAGCTGGATTTTATAGGAGATTTGTTAAAGATTTTAGTACCATTGCTACTCCCTTAAATGAATTAACAAAGAAAGGTGTTGAATTTAAATGGGGAAGTTCACAAGAAAATGCTTTTCAAGAATTAAAGAAACGCTTAACTGAAGCACCATTGCTTGTTCTTCCTGATTTCACTAAAACTTTTGAAGTAGAATGTGATGCCAGTGGAATTGGCATAGGAGGGGTTTTAATGCAGCAAGGCAAACCTGTGGCATATTTTAGTGAAAAGTTGGGAGGTGCTCAATTGAATTATTCTGTATATGATAAAGAATTGTATGCTTTGGTGCGTGTACTTGAAACATGGCAGCATTATTTATGGCCAAAAGAGTTTGTTATCCATTCCGATCATGAAGCTTTAAAGTATTTGAAAGGCCAAGAAAAACTAAACCGACGCCATGCCAAATGGGTTGAGTTCATCGAGACATTTCCATATATTGTGAAGTATAAGAAAAGTAAGGACAATGTGGTTGCTGATGCTTTGTCTAGAAAAATCGTGTTGCTAAACCAACTTGAGGTGAAGGTTATAGGTCTTGAAAGTTTGAAAGACATGTATAATGATGACCCTGAATTTTCAGAACCATACACTCATTGTAAAGATGGAAAAGGTTGGGAAAAGTATCATATACATGATGGATTTTTGTTTAGGGTTAACAAGCTTTGTGTTCCAAATTCTTCAGTTAGATTGCTTTTATTGCAGGAGTCCCATGGAGGAGGATTGACAGGTCATTTTGGACAAAAGAAAACCTATGAGCTGCTAGGTGATCACTTCTATTGGCCCAATATGAGGAGAGACGTCATCCGGTTCGTGGAGCGTTGCATCACTTGTCACAAAGCTAAGTCTAAACTCTGCCCGACAGTCGCTCGCTGCCCGTGTACCTGAGTCACATGCGGCCCAGACGCAACCGATCTTCTCTCTCTTTTCAGTCCTCTTTGACTATCATTGACAATGACTCATCACATCTGGAGCCATGAGGCCCACGCTATTTAGCATGGCTCCTCACCTCATGGTTTATACACTCCTCTACCTGCTCCTAAAATTCCTTGGGAAGACATAAGTATGGATTTTGTTCTGGGATTGCCTAGAACTCAGAGAGGAAAAGATTCTGTTTTGTTGTGGTTGATAGATTTTCAAAGATGGCTCATTTTATCCCTTGTAACAAGAGCGGCGATGCTTCACATGTTGCTAATTTATTTTTCAGGGAAATTGTGAGGTTGCATGGGGTGCCTAAGACCATTGTATCTGATCGTGATGTCAAGTTTGTGAGCTACTTCTGGAAAACATTGTGGTCCAAGCTGGGGACCAAGCTTCTATTCTCGACCACTTGTCATCCTCAAACCGACGGACAAACTGAAGTGGTGAATCGAACCCTGTCAATGTTGCTGCGAACCATGGTGAAAAAGAACCTGAAAGATTGGGAGGACTGCTTGCCTCATGTGGAGTTTGCTTATAACAGGGCAGTACATTCTACCACTAACTTGTGTCCTTTTGAAATTGTTTATGGGTTCAAACCCATTGCTCCGATAGATTTGTTGCCTTTGCCATTACAGGAGAGAACCAATATGGAAGCCTCCAAGCGTGCTGCATATGTCAAGAAGATACATGAGAAAACAAAAGAAGCAATCGAGCTAAAGGCGACACGTAAGGCTGCAAGTATGAACAAGCATAGAAAGAAGGTGTCATTTGAACCAGGCGATTTGGTGTGGATTCACTTGCGTAAAGATCGCTTTCCTGATAAGCGCAAGTCCAAGCTGATGCCACGAGGGGATGGTCCATTTCGTGTTCTTGCCAAGATCAACGATAATGCATACAAGATTGACCTTCCACCAAGCTATGGCATAAGCAACTCCTTCAATGTTGCTGACCTATCAGCATTCACAGGTGAAGACATTTTAGAGTCGAGGACGACTCTTTTTCAAGAGGGGGATGATGATATGACCACGCCGACCACTCCAACCTCTACACCGACCACTTCGACCACAGCGACTCCAATACATGTTTTTGATGGACCAATTACACGCAGTCGAGCTAAGAAGCTTCAACAAGAGGTGCACGCGCTACTTTGTGAAATTCATTTTACTATTAATGAGAGTTATATACTACCTAAGTCATGTACATTGCTAATGCTCAGGTTTACCAAGAAGGATGACAAGAACTCACAAGGAAATGGACACATAGAAGAATCATGCTCGAACCAAGCCAGTCCTGTAGAATCGTCTCAAAGAAATAATCATAACTTTTGATTTACAAAAGCTATGAAGGCAAATGATCACTTTTTGGAAAACTCTTAAGTCTAGTTTCCAATGAATCTAACCCCGACCAATTTGAAGTTTGCATGAAGGCGTCCGACCAGTTTTAGTGCTTGCTGGTCTGAAGGTCAACAGTCTGCATGAAGTCAATGTTCTCGTATTAAAACTGCATCATTCTACCGAGTTACATGGTGCATATTATACATGGTGTGAAACCTTATCAAGTCACCTTTCCAAGGGATCCAACCGTTCGTGAATTGAAGCTTCCAAGGAGGAGTTATTGCTGAAATACCGAAGACCGCTCAGAAGACCAACAGCCACGCGGAAACTCTCCAGAAGCTGATTCGTTTTCACATAGTTCGCCTAGTATTTTCGTTTCGTGTTCGCACCTATCTTCAAGGTCTACTCCTTGTATAAATACCCCCTAGCACCATTGTAATCGGCACTTTTGATTATTGAATATAGAACCCCTTGTTCAGCTGCGTGCTAACAAATTCAGAGAGAGATCTCTACCCTCCTTGCTCTTGTGATTTCCTTCGCGAGATTACAGAAGCGGCGGCTTCATCCGCTCCCAATTGGTGCTCCTACTCCCTTCAAGGTCCTCCTTGATTGATTGTAGGCTGTGTTGGTTGGTTCTTTGAGAGTGTGGTTGGACGAATCCTCGATTCAGGTTGCCGGTTAAAGACGGTGGTTGGCTTCGAGTTTTATTTGCCAGGTTGCACTAGTTATCGCTGCTTGCAGCAAGTTATCCGGCTATTCTATAGCTAGTTATCTGAAGATCGATCCTACGTCGTGAAGATCGGGACCCCGTGACTCATCATACGGGATCCTTGACCTCAACGTTTGAGATTAAGAAAGGAAGGAGAGAACTCTTGGGTGGTTAGGTCTAATCTAGGCTTATTACTTGTTCCAAGACGTCCTCCTCCTCTCCTTTTATAGGGTTGAGAGTCCCCTGGTCGTCCTCATCCTGAAACCCTAAAAACCGTAACTAATCCAATCTATTTGCCCACGCGAAACTTCCGATCCTGGATCGGAACTTCCGATAGTGTATTTTAGGTCTCTCGATATAGTACGACACGCAATAGATCCAATCTATTATCTCCCACCTCGGATGTTCCGATCAATACAAAATTCCCCGATTCTGAATCGGAACTTCTAGCACGTCGGAACTTCCGATACCATATCGGAACTTCCGAAGCAACATTTTCTCTCTATATCGATACTAGAAAATAACCGGAACTTCCGATACTTCCTTTGGGAACTTCCGATCCATGGAATTTTCTTGGGCATAACCTTCAATCTCCTACTTGCACAAGAACCAATTCTTTGCAGGTTTTAATCCATCCCCTTAAGTGTGTGACCCGATAGGTTCATACACTAACGACTATTTACTGGAAACCATTTTCGACTCACTGATCAATAGTGGTACCTAGCAGCACATATTGACCCCCGAAAGCGTACAAAATCAAATTTTCATAAACCTTGATATACTCAAGCACTAGTCCCTTTACCGCGCACCGTCAGTCAAGCTCAAGGTGAGATACGTGCCACCCTTGTTGGTTAGCTCGACATTTCACTCGATCAAGTATTAGATTCAAATCATGACTAACTCCTTAGTCATAGTGGCATGGCCATACTTTTCCAATCCAATACCTCGAGGGGCCAGAGACGACTCTCCCGTTATTAGGAGGGGTAAATTCCATTTTGACCGCTCACATCCCAAGACATGTTTTGCAACACACCTGAAAACAACCGTTATTACTACCCTGTTACGGAATAGTGTTAGGAAGCATCTAAGTGTTTCACTATGAATTCTAGAATCAAATGACGATCTCAGGTCCAAGGACTCTGCAAATACACCATTTGAGATGACAACTGTTTGCACATTACAATAACAATCCCAGCAGTATCTCAAGTGGGTCTATCCAACACCATGTTCACCAACATGTGTCCACATCACTGATTTGACATCTCTATGTCTATACTTTGTGAAACACAATCATCAATCAATTGGATGTGCTAATCCATGTATCATCACTGTCCCACGTGATGACAAGATTAGAGACCCATTTTAACAACATAGTCATAAAGCAAATAGTTTCACAAAACAAGTCATACTTATTAATTAAATGCAAACGATATTTATTCAAGGAACAAGATAACAATTATCCTCATACATTAGCATAGACTCTACTAGCATCTTCCACAAACACATGACTCACTCACGCAAGTATCTAATACCCATGGAGCTCATATGCGCCTCATGCTTGGGCTGTAGAAGAGGCTTCATCAATGGATCTGCCATGTTCAAATCAACGTGCACCTTACAAATCTTCATATCACCTCTCTTAATGATCTTGCGGATCACGTTATATCGCCGAAGTATATGTTTGGATTTTTGGTGCGATCTAGGCTCCTTGGCTTGTGCAATGGCACCACTATTATCACAATAGAGGTCCACTGGACTGGACGCACTAGGAACAACACCCAGCTCAGAAACAAACTTCCTTATCCAAAATGCCTCCTTCTCCGCTTCTGAAGCAGCGATATACTCAGATTTTATTGTAGAATCGGCCACCGTCTCTTGCTTGGAACTCTTCCAACTCACTACGCCTCCATTGAGGCAAAACACAAAACCAGATTACGATTGATAATCAACTTTATCGGTCTGAAATCTAGCATCCGTGTAACCACTTACAACGAGCTCCTCTTTACCACTATAAACCAGAAACCTTTCCTCAGTTCTTCTCAAGTACTTGAGGATACTATTTACTACAGCCTAGTGACTTTCACCCGGGTTCTATTGGTACCTGCTCGTAACACTTAGAGCATATGACACATCTGGGCGTGTACATAGCATGGCATACATGATGGATCACATTCATCTTCTATAGCTCATCAGGTGCCACAACACACTGAGTCTTACTAAGATAAATACCATGTGACATTGGCAGAAAATCCTTCTTAGAATTCTGCATTTTGATCCGTTTCAAAACCTTGTCAATGTACATTCTTTGGCTTAATCCCATTATCCGTTTTGATCTATCTCTATTGATCTTTATGCTCAAAATGTATGTTAACTCTCCAAGATCTTTCATTAAAAAACTATTTTTTAGTGAAGTCTTGACTGCATTCAACAAAGGAACGTCTTTCCGATCAACAATATGTCATCCACATAAAAGACTAGAAACACAAGTGAGCTCCCACTAGCCTTCTTGTAAACACAAGGTTCTTCTTCGTTCTTGATGAAGCCAAACCCTTTGACTAACTCATCAAAATGAAGATTCCAACTCTGAGAAGCTTCCTTCAATCCATAAATGGACTTTAGCAACTTGCAAATTTTCCCAGCATTCCCCGGACCATCAAGACCTTCAGGTTGTGTTATGTACACATCCTCACTTAGGTTTACATTTAGGAAAGTTGTCTTGACATTCATTTGCCAATCAACACCTTGAATCTATCTGGAACCCTTCACCACCAATCGTGCCTTATAGGTGTGAACATTTCCATCAACGTCTATCTTTTTCTTGAAGATCCATTGACACTCAATGGTTTTTATACCATCGGGTGGATTAACCAAGTTGCAAACTTGGTTGACTCGCATGGACTCCAACTCACATTCACTGGCTCCAAGCCATTTCTCAGAGTCTAGTCCCATCACTTCTTTCGCATAGGTCTTGGGCTCGTCATTGTCCAACAACAACATGTCATGATGCCTAGTGGTCAAGAACATGCACCTCTCTGGCGTATGGACTACTCTCACAGACCTTCATGGGGCTGGCGCATCCATAACAGGGTCCACAACATCTTGCGCCTCCTGCTCTGGTTTAGTGGGATTTAGAACACTTTTCAGTGGCTCTCAAACCTCTTCGAGATGCACAGTCCTCCCACTAACTCCTTTTGAGAGAAACTCTTTCTCAAGGAACACACCATTTCGAGCGACAAACACTTTGCCCTCTCTCTATTATAGAAATAGTATCCTTTGGTTTCCCTAGGATACCCCACAAAGAAGCACTTGTCAGACTTAGGACTGATCTTGTCAGACGTCATGCGTTTGACATATGCCTCACATCCCTAAATCTTTAGAAAAGACAAACTGGGACGCCTCCCAAACCACATCTCATATGGCGTCTTATCTACTGACTTAGATGGAACTCTATTAATCGTGAGAGCTACTGTTTTCTAGAGCGTGACCCTAAAAGGATAATGGAAGATCAGTGTGACTCATCATGGACCGCACCATGTCCAACAAAGTGTGGTTTTTCTGCTTGGAAACCACATTCCATTGAGGCGTTCTGGGTGGAGTCAGCTGTGAAAAAATTCCACACTGCTTCATATGATCACTAAACTCATGGCTCAAATATTTACCCCCATGATCCGATCGTAGAAATTTAATTGTCTTGCTCGTATGATTTGGTACCTCATTCTGGAACTCTTTGAACTTTTCAAAGGATTCCCACTTATGCCTCATCAAGTAGAAATAGCCATATCTACTAAAGTCTTCGGTAAAAGTAATAAAGTACTGAAATCCTTTCCTAGCCATGTGACTCATTGGACCACACACATCAGTATGTACTATGGCCAATAGCTCACTCGCCCTCTCACTCTGTCCAGTGAAAGGCGTCTTTGTCATTTTGCCAAGTAAACAATACTTGCATGTGTCATTTATATGACCCAAACGACAATTCTAGATGTAGGTGGGATTCAAATCATTGAGTCGTTGTGTCTTAGTACTAATGTTATAAACGTGTGCATCGTCAAGACTCATAATATACAATCCATTCAATAATGGACAAACACCATAGAGCATGCCATTCGAAAATATTGAACAACTCTTATTCTTTATTACGAATTCAAAACCATCTTCCTCTAGACATGAAGAAGAGATAATGTATCATCCTAAGGCGGGAACGAAATAACAATTATTTAACTCCAAAACTAATCCTGATGGTAACGTCAGTGAATAAATGTCGACGGCCAACGTTGTAACCTTTGCACCATTTCCGACGTCGATATCTAGCTCGCCACTTGCACACTTTCTTACTCTACTCAGCCCATGCAACAATTTGCAAGTATGAATCATCAATCCGGTATCAAATACCCATGAATCATTTGGATAAGAAGCAAGATTAATTTCAATAACATTAACACCTGAAGCGGAAGTCCCACTTCCCTTCTTGTTCTTCTGCTCTTCCAGGTACACCTTGCAATTGTGCTTCTAATACCCAGGCTTGTGGCAATGGTGGCACACATTGTATCTTTCTGCCCTTGCTTGGTCCTGAAATATGCCCTTAAGACCTTCGATCATATCATAAGCATCATGTTCCTCATATTGTTTCTAAAATTGGGAAGACATGTAGGCAAGCATCAGGCAGCTGACATCCACGAAATCACTAGCATGCTTCTCATAAGCATGCTTATCTTCTACAGAAGCATCGTCTCTTGGTTCATCAGGGTGAGGTTCCTCTAGAACATAATTCTTTTTCTCTTGCTTGAGAACAATTCTCAAATTTTGATACCAATCCATAAAGTTTGTTCTAGACAATTTATCTCGTTCAAGAATAGATCGCAAATTAAAAACTGGAGTGCTCTTAACAGTAGACATAGTAGGTGCCATGATCTACAAAAGATTAAATGTGAGGTTTAGCACTATGCAATGTTTATCTTCTATCCAATAAAAGATGTTCCACTATCTAAACCAGTCACTTTTCCTCTCATGACTAATAGTGGTGCAAGATCCATGGTCACGCTATCTCCTAGCCAGGTTCTGAAACATGTCCTTAAGGCCTTTGATCATATCATAAGCATCACATTCCTCATATTGTTTCTGAAACTCAGAAGACATGCAGACAAGCATCAGACAGTTGACATCCACGGAATCACTAGCATGCTTCTCATAAGCACACTTGTATGTTGCAGAAACATCCTCTCATGGTTCATCAGGGTGAGGTTCCTCTAGAACATAATCCTTTTTCTCTTGTTTAAGAACAATTCTCAAATTTTGATACCAATCCATAAAGTTTGTTCCAGATAATTTCTCATGTTCAAGAATAGATCACAAATTAAAAACTAGAGTGCTCTTAATAGTAGAAGTAGTAGGTGCCTTGATCTACAAAAGATTAAATGCAAGATTTAGCACTATGCAATATTTATCTTCTATCCAATAAAAGATGTTCCACTATTTTAAACCAAGTCGCATTCCCTCTAATGACTAATAGTGGCGCAAGATCCATGGTCACGCTATCTCCTAGTGAGCTTTGGCATCACTGCTAGAAGCTAGTTGACATAGGTAAACAACTCCTTGCTAATCACATCGTATGTGACTCTTGTCGTTGGAGAAGCATCCAATGCTCGACCCCAACTCCTATGCTCCAAGGCACAAATCTGTTTTGATAGCCTTGTCAAGTGAACCAATACTATGCATGTAGAAGTCCGACTTCCGCCCCAACTGGTCGAGATAAAAGATAGCACACTACTTTGGTAGACCCACTATCGATGAGCACAAACCTTAGTGGGTGCAGCTAATGGGAAGAGCATCGACACTTAATTTTCTAAGGGAAAACTATTCTAGCATCGTAACGTCCCTAGCGCACACGAAACATGCAAGAATAGAATAACAGGAACATAAGAAAGCATCACAGGCAATCATATTAACTGTGACATAGCATGGCCTTCTTCACATGGCGAAGTCCATCTCCATGGCTCCCATCATCGAGTGCGTGCTCCTGGCCTCCGTGAAGAGTACTAGTCCATCTCGCGTAATCTATACTAATTGCATGGGCCGAAGCACCGCGGAAACGACATGCAAGCCGTAATAAATTTTACATTAGCCTTGGGCTATAAATAACCATGACACGCATGCCATATTTAATTTACATTCATTGCATGCATCTCATACATCACATTTATCCAAGGCCATGCCAGTCACGTCATTCTCTAGAAAACAAAGTTAGGCGAGAAATCTACATGTGACTGGATTATGGATCTGAAAAACCCGGGTCAACAGGCTCAGTTTTCAAAATCGCGCGGGTCGGAACTTCCGATCCCTCAGAACTTCCGATCAGTATCGGAATCCCGCATTGCAGCTATTACCTTCTATATCAAATCATTATTTGATATCAGAACATCTGATCACTATCGGAACTTCTGATCCACCATCGGAACTTCCGATCACATCGGAACTTCCGATCTGCCGTGGACAAAAACAAAAATAATCTATTTTTCCACCATGTATCTCCATACATGAGGGATCCAGATCGAACACTGCGCGCATAGGCTCTGATACCACTATTGGAGAAAAAGGGTGCTACGCTAGCCAGCAAATTCAAAATTTTACGCCCTAGGCCCAAGACTCATGCGCGTGTGACATCACGGATCGGTACCTTCTAGCACGAGACGCACTAGGTGTAGCGGAAGAAGATATTAGAGCAGCGCGTAAAGCCTCTCCTCACTTCGTCCTTGCCATCCTTCACTGATCCGATCGATAAAGATGACGTAGTCATTCGCATGTAGATGTCCACAAGCGTCGTTATTGGAGCAACGCCTCCATAGTGTCCACTCGTATAGGGACAAAGTACTTCCCACGGCAGCGTGCTAGCACCACACGTGAGAGACGGGGATCCTTGACCTCAACGTTTGAGATCAAGAAAGGAAGGACATAACTCCTGGGTGGCTAGGTCTAATCTAGGCTTATTGCTTGTTTCAAGACGTCCTCCTCCTCTCCTTTTATAGGGCTGAGAGCCCCCTGGTCGTCCTCATCCCAAAACCCTAAAAATCATAATAGATTCAATCTGTTTGCCAACATCGGAACTTCCGATAGGGTATTTTAGGTCTCCCGATACAGTACGACACGTAACAGATCCAATCTGTTATCACCTACCTCATAACTTCTGATACCATAGCGGAACTTCTGATCAATAAAAAATTCCCCGATTTCGAATCAGAACTTTTGGCTCGTCGGAACTTCTGAAGCAACATTTGCTCTCTGTATCGAGACTAGAAAATAACTGGAACTTCCTATCAGAACTTCTGATCCATGGAATTTTCTAATCCTCCATCGGCAAGGAGAGGTCGCTTATCAGCTGGAACTACCACCCTCCTTAGCCGGAGTACACGACGTGTTCCACGTCTCCCAACTGAAGAAATGCCTTCGAGTACCCACCGAACGAGCAGATATTCAGCAGCTCGATATCCAAAGAGACCTGACATATGTTGAGAAGCCTGTCCAGATCCTCGAGGTCAAGGAAAGAGTGACCAGAAATCGAGTGGTTCGTTTCTACAAGGTTCAATGGAGTAACCACCCCCGCCGAAGAAGCCACCTGGGAAAAAGAGGATGACCTAAAAGCCCAATACCCCGAGATATTCTAGGAACTTTCTAAATCTTGGGACGAGATTCTCTGTAAGGGGGTAGGTTTGTAACATCCCAAATTTTAGAGCATTAAAATAAATTCAGAAAAAACAGAAATTTTCAGAAAAGATTTATTTTAATTCTCATAAAGTCATAAATGCCTGGGTAAATAGAATCCAGAGAAATAATACAAATCAAGGTCTAAAAAATTATATTATGTTCCTAAGGCCAAGATACAATTTTAGGATTTTTTACAATTTTTTCCAACCTTGGATGCTAGTCCATAATTTAAGGATCAATTTCTGCCATTATTTTTATTCATAAAATCAATTTAAATGCTAATGGGCCGCTCCCCTCATTTCTCTCTCCCTATTCAGCCCAACCCATCCACCACAGCACCCTCTCATTGACAAACGGGCCCCGCCTGTCGGTGTGCTCGGCCTCGCGACCGAACCAGAGGCCCACCTGTCAGCCACCCCTTCTCAGCGCTAACCCCGACCCCACCTGTTGGCGCCAACGGTTAACACCCTCACACACTCGCGATCGCTGACCTGTGGTCCCCTCCTATCAGTCGTCTTCACCCTCGCGACATCGTGCCGCTGTGATCCCCGACCGCCGCTGTCATTCTCCGGATGCCTGCGCCATGGGCCCAAGCTCCAATAAAACACCTGGGAGTTAACCGTTGTAATCCTCCGCGCGTTTTCCCTTGGATTCTATCACGATTACTCCCTTTAATCACCCTCACCGGAGTTAAAACCCCCTCTTCTCGGTCTTCACTGCGACCGACCACCTCACCCTCACCGGAGCACTATAAAAGGACCCCAAGGCACACCACCTCCAACGCACCTCCCATTTGCCTCCCTTAGACAGAATCGAGCGCCATATAGTGCATTTTCGCGCCACCCCTTTGTTCTTCCTTCAGCCACCACTCATCGTCACCGGAGGCCACCTCTGTCACCGTCGACCACCCCATCATGACCGTCGATGCCTCCTCGACCCCGGCGACAACTCCATCCAAACTCATCACCGTCGGAACACCTTCGTCGTCGAGAGCCTGAGACTTCACCACCACCCTGCTCGTCGCCGGCCTCGTCCCGTCGACCCTAGGCCACCATACCGATACCATCAGGACCCCCTCTCCATGATCGTCGCATTTCCGTGATTAGATTGGGCCTTAGGCCACTGTCTCCACCGCTAGGGCCCTCGCCAATCTCGGCCATCGTCGGAGAAGACGACTGGCACAGTAGTTATATTGTGTCATGTCAGATCTTATCTCAGCCACACGATCCAGATCAGACGACTATGGATATATCACCTCAGGATTTAGTCCTAGCCGTATGATCTGAACGAAAGGGTATCATGTAATACCAGTCGTCCATCGCTATTTAAAACCCCGTCGAAATATAAGTCGTAGATGCATACCGGTTCAGATCATTTTAATCTCAGCTGTTGATTTCTATTTAAAACCCCTGCGCGCTCTATGGTTGCTAGATCTCTATCCAACAATGATATGTGCTCCGGCTCACAGCACAGTGTGCTGGTTCATGGTAAACCCAGTCCACCGTGGACCAAAGGTTGGTTTAGAATTTAAATAAAATCCAGAAAATGATTTAAATTTCAGAAATTCATAACTTGCTCAAATTAACTCCAAATTTGACCATTCAAATTTCAGAAAGATTGTCTTTTTATTCTCTTCTTGTTTATCCAATAAAATTTATATGTTTACACTGGATATTTATGTTAATTGATTGGGATTAAAATAAAATTAAAGAAATGAATTCCTAACTTCAAAAATTCATAACTCCTTGGGATTAACTCTAAAAATTACCATTCCAACTTCAGAAAACTTGTCTTTTTGTTATCTCCAGGTTTATCCAATAAAAGTTATATGTCTATACTAAACATTTTACATTATTTAATTGGGTATTAAAATAGAATTTAAGAAATCATTTTATAACTTCAAAAATCCCTAACTCCTTTAATTTAAGTCTAAAAATCCCTATTTTAATTTCAAAAGCTTTATATTTTTATCCCGTTCAATTTGACTCAATATAATTTATATGCTTGTGTTGTGATTTTGTATTGTTTTAATTGATTGTTATTTCTCGATTTGTGTACCGAGAAGATTACGACGCCATCGAAGAGCCGAAATACTTTCCCGAAGCTCACCCTTCTCCTTTCACTGAACAAGGCAAGTCACCAACCCCATTTTGAGCATATTGAGCCCAGTTTTCAATTAAATATCGCTAAAACTCATAGGTTATATTTGCATTAGTCAAATGAATAACCCTACATTATATTTCTCAGATGCTCGACCTTGATGTGCAAACCCAAGCCATGCTATCAAGCCTGAAGTCCTTGTCACTAGTATACTTATTAATATTAGAAGTGTCCAATATATCGACACAACTACTATAGGCTTAAAAACGAGTCGTGGGTACTTGGATTCTGATATATGATCCCCTATGTCTCTCACCCTTGGTATTTTGTTGGTCTTCGAATTGGTTTGATAAGTTAGCATGGTGGGTTCTGGGTGCAAGCGAGGACATTGGTTATTCGCACCGGGGGCACTATAAGGACCTGTCTGTGGGATTCTTCGTAAAGCACTTCCGTAACAACCACAAGTCTAGTGGGTAAGTCTTAACTAGAGGTATGGGTCGTTCCAACCCGAGGCACTATGTGGAGAGGGACAAGCAGCACCTGTGGTTGGCTTGGGCCATGTGGCACAAAAGGGGATGCAATGTTGGTCCGGTGCGCCGGCACGCCGGCGAAACCTATAGTGTGTGTCATTGAGTTAGAGCGATTCATGCTAACGGTTTCGGTATAAGTTCCTATGAATTGGGTCATTTGACATATTGTGATGTGCGAGAATGAGTGCCTTGTTGGTACAGTGGTACACCTCTGATCAGAGTTAAATCTTTTCAAAAAGCCGAGCCCACGGTCAAGAGCGAGTGGAGTAACTTCCCACAGTTAGTTTATGTTTGAGAAGTGTTGCATGATTGATTGGGCATGTAAGGACTATCGAGCAAGGAGGGCTGACTGTACTCCTCGAGTTAGAAGATGTTGCATCATCCATGACTTAAATAGTTTGTATGAATAAACCTGACTGACATTAAAGGCTGCAAGATAAAAATGTACTTTTCCGCACTTTAAACCATTACCTCCCTTTGTTATTACCTTGCATTATTATTGCATTTCTCAGTGGCTTGTTGAGTACGTTTGTACTCACTCATTGGAAAAACCACTTCAGAGGCGTACTACGATGAGAATGGTCTAGAGTAGCGACCTAGTCAAGAAAGCGACCCTAGTGAAGATGTTCATTGAGTTTATTATTTTCATAGTTTTTTATTTTAACCTTTGTGTAATAATGTGGTCTGCGAGCCACGAATGTTTGACGTATGTGCGTCGTCGTGTGATGAACATCTTGTGATTATTGATTTTCTATGGAATTTCAATAAAGTCTGGGTTTTATTAAATCTGGGCGCTACAAGATGGTATCAGAGCCGACTTGACTGTAGGAAGCCAAACGAACCCGCCTTATACTTAGTTTTGTAAAACTATTTTATAAAAATCTATTCCATAATTTTTCCTCTCTTCCTTACTCTTTAAACTATGGATTCTTTGTAGATGCCAGGCCATCACGTGCACAGGTACCTTGGGACCGCAATGGATTCGTCTGTGAGCTTTGGATGCTCGTGACCTTCCTCGGGTTCATCCACGAGCCTCAGTTCCATATACTCTACCCGGATGGGTTTGCAAGCGCTTGCGACGTCACCATCACCATCCATTCCTCAGGAGAGAACCCTCTCTTCCTCACATCCACGATCGAAGGCCTGACCTTCGAAGTGGCATGTTAGTGCCACTTTCTAGGCTCTCACCGAGTTGAGAGTGATGTACGACGTCCAGCTCCGAGACACTTCCTTCTGATTCATGCCGATGCGCACCCCGGGAGCCAACCGCAACATCTACTTCAGCATCATTTTGGATCACAACACTGTCATAGCCAGAAGCACTCACCTGCTTCAGGCCATGAACCACCTTCACACAGAGGCCGTTCTTGAAGCTGATGATCAGTAAGCCACTATCGACTTCCATCGCCATACGGCGACCGGCCTAATCCGAGAGAATGGGGAGTTACAGCGCAAGGTCAACGAGCTACGACAAAGTGCCACCGAGAATGCCGAGCTCCGACGACAGATTCAGGAACTCAAGAAAGATATTGAAGAGTTGGTGCCACTACCTCCTCGTAGGAAGAAGGCCATCAGGAAGCCCACTCCTCGACCTAAGCGGATCACCCCACCCCCGACACACTCCGAACATCCCTCCACCAGCACCGCCGCTCCGGGACCAATCATCATCGTGGACTCCATGATAGAAAACTTCATCGAGCCCAGTGTTCCCCGAGATGCCCATGGGTCAGAGAGCACCGAGACTGCCTCTGATGGCGAGTAGTAGACACTAGACAACGGATGTTTGTTTTTCTTGTTTGTGATACCATCCATAGCGACTTGTGCTATGGGTGAGATAGAAAATAAGAGCTGAATTGTAATGAACTATTTTATATCACACTTAATAAAGAGTCTGTGAATTATTTTGAGTATAAATTTTCTAAACCTTCTCTTATGATCTTGGGGGTATTCCCATCTTTAGAATGGCCAACGAGCAGAACCCATCCTCCACCCCAACCTACCAAGCCACGTAGTACCCAATGGAGAAGTCCCAAGGCAACGCCTGACCGTGGCACCTGTAACCAACATCCCTACCTTGGCCGAGATGATGGCAACCAAAATCAACTCATCACCACATTGTTGGCTCAGATGCAGCAGCAGGCGCACATGCATGAGCAGGAAGCTTAGATAAACCGTCTGCAGCAAAAACACCACCTAGAGCTACCTCTACGCCCTCAAGCCCCCACACCAGCCCCCGCCACCTAACTGTTATAATTCCTGCGAGTGCGACCTCCCACGTTCTCAAGAACGACCAACCCAATGGAGGCAGGGGATTGGTTGAGGATGATTGGGAAGAAGTTTGACCTCCTCCCGTGCTCTGACTCGGAGGGAGTGGCCTTCGCCGCCCATCAACTCCATGGCCCGACAGAAGAATGGTGGGATAACTACCGGGAGTCCCAACCCGAAGGTCACTTGGTCACTTGGGTGGAATTCTCCACCGCCTTCCGTGCCGCCCATGTACCACCTGGGATTGTGGCCCAGAAACAACAAGAATTCCACGACTTGCAACAGGGAGGCAAGTCGGTCATGGAATACCTCCACGACTTCAACTGTTTGGCCCATTATGCGCCAGAGGAAGTCCGCACTGACACCGCCTGCCAGGCCAAGTTCCTCCAGGGACTGAAGGATGAGCTATCCGTCTAACTTGTCGCAGTGGACTACGCCAACTTCCAATAGTTGGTGAATAAATCTATCATTCAAGAGACCAAGAAGAACTGACTGGACCTCAAAAGCGGAAGATTATAGCCTTCAAGCACAACCAGGGAATCCTTCAGAGGCCCCGCTTCACTCCGCTAGCCCATGCACCAAGTCATCACCATTGTCCCGCCTTCAGGCTGTAGTACAACATCGGCGGTCCAAGTACCGAGAACCCCCGCCTAGCTCCACCTGCTCCACCAGCTCCATTAGCCCCATCGGCACCGGCCGTCAAGGCCAACACTCTGAGGGACCAAAACGTGAAGCCAGTCGTGTGCTTCAACTACCGCAAGGAAGGACACTACTCCCATCAGTTTCCTCACCCCAAGCAAACCCAAGGAGTCGCTCCCAACTCGGCGATCTGCACCCGTGTCAATCACGTCACCGCGGAAGAAGCCCAAGAAGCCCCAGAAGTCGTCCTCGGTATGTTTACTACAAATTCCATACCTGTAGTAATATTGTTCGAGTCGGGAGAAACACACTCCTTCATATCTAAGAATTTTGTGAAAAATAATGGACTAGAAGTACTCCAACTACCTAAGCCTTTGGTAATTGCCACCCCCGGCAACCAAAATCTAGCCACCCTTTTTAGCCCAAGGATAAGGATAGAAATCCAAGGGGTATTATTTTGGGCAGACCCGATCCTTATATATTTCAAGGGCTTAGATCTCATCCTTGGTATGGACTAGTTAATGAAGAAGAGAATGATCGACTGCGCTAGCAAGTCTGTCACCGTAACCAGCGAGGATGGAATCACCATCACCTTTGATATGACCACCAAGGGTCTGAGAAGGACTTCTCTCCACCAAATGGTCGTAGAAGTACTTGTAGTCCGAGAATATGTGGACGTTTTCCCAGAAGAACTGCTAGGAATGCCACCCAAGAGGGACATCGAATTCAAGATCGAGCTCGTCCACGGAACCACACCCATTTCCAAACGACCATATCGGATGGCCGCAAACGAGCTAGCAGAAGTGAAGAGTAACATTGAAGAGCTTGAACAGAAAGGTTATATTCGACCGAGTACCTCACCTTGGGGAGCACCGGTCATATTCGCCATGAAGAAGGATAAGACGAAGAGGATGTGTGTGGACTATAGGGCTTTGAATGATGTAACAATCAAGAACAAGTACCCTTTACCACGAATCGATGACATGTTCGATCAGCTCAAGGGATCCTCAGTCTTCTTGAGAAACCAAGGGTTGGTTTCGGAATCTGTGATGAGTTATTGACAGTTTTTACCCTCTGTTTTGAAGGGGTCCCTCCGAAGGTGTTCGAAGGCTGTTTCACCGAAGGGTTCGGTGGGTCTGGTTGCTGCAGCTGTTGCAGCGGAGTGTGCCTGTCGGAGGGGCTCGACAGTACACGATGATTGGCTGTACCAAAGGGTTCGGTATTTTGGGCGGTACACCGGAGTGTGTACCGAAGGTTGCTTACCCGGAGAGGTCTCCAGGGTACTGGATACACTTGTCTGTTTGTCTGTGGTGCGCAGGTGACTTCGGAGGCGACGGACGGTTCGTAGCAAGTGAACCTGGGTCAAGCGGGAGGCTTGATGCCAGGGGAGTAGGGAGCTCCGTCACGAAGGCTGCGAAGGGGTCGAGGTCAGACCTCGGGTCGAGGTGTGCCAGGAGAAGGCAGTAAGTGTGGAGCGTGGCTCCGGGTGAAGGTACCCCGAGACAAAGACCTCGGAGGCGAGGCACTTCGAAGGGTACTCCGAATGGAGTGACTTCGGAGTATGGTGGATCAAGTCCTCGGCAGAGGCAAGGTATTCGAAGTGTGCTCCGGTGGGAGACACTCGAAGGTATACCCGACGAAGGTCTCAGAAGTCGAGGTGCATCGAAGGCATGGTCCGGGTGAGGATCATCGAGGAGTGTGCTCGGGGAGAGACACTACGACAAAGTGCTCATGGAATGCTTCATGCGGAGGCCTTGGACGAAGGGTGGTACTCCGAAGGTGGGGCTTCGGAGTGAAGCAGGCTTCGGAGCGAGGCTGGCTCCGGAGTGAGGTTGACTTGAGGTACTTCGTCCATGCATGGCTTCGGTACACGGACTGACGGAGTTCGAGTTGGGAGAAGCTGCGAAGCCGTGGTGGTCCACTCCGAAGGTGTTGGTGCGAAGGCCCAAGGGCTTTGACTGCTTCGGCTCAAAACCGTCACTGTATCGAAGGCTGACTTCGGTGAAGGGAAGGCCGTCAGGCTCAAGGCTTCTCACCGAAGCTACCGCACCCCTCACGTGCGAAAGGGGGCTTCAGAAGAATCCAAGACTGTAAAGGCTGACAGTGTCTGCTTTGCAAAAAGCTGACGTTGTCCCCTCTGCAAAGCTGACAAGAGAAGCCTCCAAATAAAGCAGACTACCTTTTGTACCCCTCTGTTCTGATGAGACAAAAGCAATGTAAACCCTAGGGGCAAAGTAGTCAATTCACATGGCTGAATAGTGCCTATAAATAGTGGAGGCTGGGTAGGTCACAAAAAAACACTTTGAGCATTCATTGTAGAACTCCTGTACTAGCCACCATATTCTGTATTCATCCTGTTAGTTCAATTTTTGTGTTCCCTATTCAAGCAGCGAAGCCCTGTGTCTGTGTTCATTTTCTGCTTGAGCTTGTTTGCTTACCTCGCTGCATGCTTCGATCTCTTGTGTGTCACTTCGAGTGACTTGAGGTAGTGCACCGAAGCCTATTTGGGCGAAGTGTGTTTTGAGCGAAGGGCGTTTTATAGTGTGTGTTCACTCTGTGTAATCTGGAGGCTAGACCTCGTTGATTACTAGCGAAGCACTGATCGAAGCTCGTTTTCTTCCCGTGTCGAAGCCCTTAGCGAAGTCTATTTGTGTGTGTTTTAACCTTCAAAGTACGAAGCCCAGCACCAGTTGCTGTCGCTAAGTATTTGGTCTAAGTCCTTAGAGGGAAGTCCGCTCTTGCGAAGGGTGAGGTGCGAAGCCTGCACGAAGGCACCCTATGTGCGAAGGCTGCACTGACTTAGCAGAAGCTGAATTTTTGGGTTGTGTGTGGAGCGAAGTCTTCTTGGCTTCAAACTTTTGCTCCTTGCGAAGCCTGTGTTCGGAGCCGTCAAATACCTCCGAACCAGAACTTCGAAGGGTGTGTTCGAAGCCTGTTCCGCAGAAGAGAGATTTAAAACAGAAGGCTATTTTAGTCTGAAATTTTAAAAGCTCTCATTCACCCCCCCCCCTCTGGTCGTTGTTTCCGGTCCTACAATTGGTATCAGAGCAAGTTAAGATCACCAGTTGACCTTAACCGGTTTTGTGATCTGTTGGCGACATGGACAGAGTTAGTAAAATTCCTCTGTTCGATGGGACTGATTTTGCATACTGGAAGGTGCGCATGGAGGCTTACTTGCTAAGCCAAGGAAATGCAATTTGGGATATTGTGGACTCACAATACTCCATCCCTGAGACTCGCACCTCTCAAACAGAGAAAGATCAGTATAATGCCAACTCCAAGGCTAGAAACATATTGTTCATTGGTTTGAGCCGGAGTGAGTTTGATAGGGTGCAGCACCTTAGGACAGCTAGGGAAATTTGGACCACTCTCACTATTTTTCATGAGGGCTCTACACAGATTAAGGCCAGGCGCTAGAGCACGTACAATCAACAGTATCAGCTGTTTGTGCAGGCACCTGGTGAATCTATAGATGCCATGTTTTCTCGCTTTGATGCGATAGTGAGTAACTTGTGGTCCAACGGGACGCTTGCTTACAATGATCATGATAGGGCTATCAAGCTTCTCTATGCTCTTGATCGTAGCATATGGGAATTGAAGATATCCAGCATTGAGGAGTCCGCAGGTTATGACACATTGACCTGTGATGAGCTCTTCAGCAAGCTGAAGTCCACAGAGATTGCCAAGGCATCTCTTGCAGTGCACAGAAACTCTTTGCCACAGCCATTGGCACTGGTTTCTAGCACTAGCCGTGGCACCACTGCAGAACCAAGCACATCTGGCACTTGTGTCCTTGCAGATGGTTTTGCTTTGTCCTCCCTGGTCTCCGTCACTAAGGAGCAGGTGGATACTCTGGATGATGATGAGCTAGCCTCATTGCCAGAAGGTTCACTCATTTTCACCATGAGAGACGGGATTAGAGGAGAAGTGGTTTTAGTGGTTGTTTTGAGTGTGGCGACACTTCTCACATCAAGGCCAATTGCCCAAAACTCAAGAAGAGAGATGAGAGTGAGCGCCCCAAATACCACAAGAAGGAGAGGAAACCCTTTGTGAAAGGGAAGCGCGGCAAGGTGGCTAAGAAAGTAGCCAAAGCCTCTTCCAGAGCATTTGTTGCTGCTCTCAGCGACATCGACACTTCCTCAACTGAGGAGTCGAGCTCTGAGGAGGAGGAGTCCCCAAGGAAGGAGGAGAAGAAGGACAAGAAGGGACGAGATTTCACCGGCCTTTGTTTCATGGCCGACAGCGATCACAGCGGCGATGAGCTTGACTCATCTGAGGTACCTCTATCCTATGACCAGCTTTCAATTAAATTAGATGAGCTGAATGAAGTAGTTCTTGGTCAGGATAGATTACTTGTGCAAGCCACTAGAGATAGAAAAGACCTTAGACTTAGGCTAGAATATGTTTCTACTGATTATGCCATGCTTAAGTCTAGAGTTAATGATGCTGAATGTGAATCTTGTACTGTTGTCATGGGTGAGCTTGCTCAGTTGCGTTCTGTACATGCTCAAACTCTATCTGAGCTTGGGACTGCACAGAAGTAGCTTTTGATGGTGGATTCTAGTCATCATATAACTGAATGTATGAACTGCCCTTTATTACGTGAGAGCATTGATTTACGTGATAAGCATGTTCATGATTTAGAGGCTAGATTGGATAGGGCCGGTAGTTCTAAGGATGTACAGCCTGTGTGTGACACTTGCATGACCCTTAAGGACCAGCTAGGCACTGTTAGAGAGCGAGCTGAAAACCTTATGACTGAGAATGAGTACCTTCTTTCTGTGGTTAACAAATGCACTGAGGGAAAGGGTAGGATGGATTTGCTCTTGGCCAAGACTAAGATGTGTGCTGACAGAGCAGGGTTAGCTCTAGGTTTGGGTTTTGAGAGGATTCCTTCAGATAGTGAAAACAAAACTATTTTTACCTCACCCACTACCCTAGAGAAAGAGAGAGCTCTGTTAGACACTCCATCAGCCAAAAAGCCTACCCGAACTCCAAAGAAAACCACTCCTCCAACAAAAAGAATTCCTCCCAATAAAACCACTCAGCAGAAGCCCAAGGAGCCTGTGAGAGTTGCTCTTGTGACCCATGAGAGTGCCCCTAGGAGAGTTTTTCATTGTTCCTACTGTCAGCGGGCGGGTCATTTGGTTGGGTTCTATTTTCGTCGCATCAAGGATGAGCGACGCTCTCAGGCGATGAGTTACCAGGACATGCATTACCCATCTTTAGGTATGCATGAGTCTGAGTTTTACTATCATCCTGTTTTTGAGGCTCCTCATGCTTCTCGGAGAGGTTTTGCTCCTCGAAGTGTTCACCATGTTTCATATGGTGGTAGACCCCGAGCGAGTAGCTTTGTACCTCATCAGAGTAGGAGACCTCGTCATGTTGTTAGATCACAACATGTAGGTAGACCTCGCGCTTTGCATCATTATGATTATCCTGTGCGTAGACAGTCTACTTTTATTGTGCCTACTACTCGTATCACTCAGTGTTGGATGCCTCGTCATATTTTCACTCACCCCAGCACTGAGCGATCGAGATTTTCTTATCATGTGTAAGCGGCAGATCGAGGCTTGGAGGGCACGTGGATCATGGACTCCGGTTGTTCGCGCCATATGACCAGAGATGCAGCATGGTTCTCCAGCCTCACCACAACCAAGCAAAGGGAACATATCACCTTCGGGAACAATCAAAGGAGTAGAGTGAAAGGTAAAGGTGTGGTAAGAATTAACTCGAATTTCACTCTCAAAGATGTTGCTTTGGTTGAGAATTTGGGATACAATTTGCTTTCTGTATCTCAATTGCTTGATGAGGGCTTCGAAGTGCGATTCCATCGCGATACTTCGCAAGTACTCAATTTTGATGGCGTTGTGGTTTGTAAGATCTTTAGAGTTGGGAGAGTTTTTGGAGGTGATTTTTCTGAGTCATCTGGTTCTTCTCATTGTCTTGTTGCACATTCTACTTCTGAGCTTTGGAAGTGGCATAGGAGACTAGGGCATATGAGCTTTGAGTTGCTCGCTCGTCTGAGTGCCCTAGGTCTGATCCGAGGATTGCCCAAGCTCAAGTTTGAGAAGAATTTAGTTTGCACTCCTTGTCGACATGGAAAAATGATTGCTGCTTCGCACTCGCCAGTCACCACAGTGATGACTGAACAACCCGGAGAACTTCTCCACATGGACACTGTAGGTCCTTCTTGGGTTAGTTCTTTAGGTGGCAAATGGTATGTATTAGTCATTGTCGACGATTTCTCTCGCTACTCTTGGGTCTTCTTTCTTGCCAGCAAGGATGAAGTGTTCTCACACTTTCGGAGCTTGGCTTTGAGACTTTTCACTGAACTCCCTGGTGCATTGAAATTCATTCGAAGTGATAATGGCACTGAGTTCAAGAACAGTCTCTTTGTTGACTTTTGCATGGTGCATGGCATAGAACATCAATTCTCTGCTTCGCGGGTTCCTCAACAGAACGGTGTTGTTGAGAGAAAGAACCGCACTTTGGTTGAGATGGCTAGGACGATGCTCAATGAGCACAGGACTCCTAGAAAATTCTGGGTTGAGGCCATGAACACTGCATGTTACATCTCAAACTGAATATTCTTGCGCTCAATTTTGAACTTGACATCTTATGAGCTACGTTTTGGGAGACAACCCAAGGTTACTCATCTTCGAGTTTTTGGCTGTCGTTGCTTTATCCTAAAACGTGGTAATTTGGATAAATTTGAGTCGCGTTCTTCTGACGGGATCTTTTTGGGTTACACTACACATGGGCATTCTTATCGTGTTTATAATTTGGAAACTAACACTGTCATCGAGTCATGTGATGTGACTTTTGATGAATCAACCCCCTCTGTTAGTTCTGCTGTTGAACAGGCAAATGAACACAATATGGAACAGACTATCTTCGAAGAAGAAGATCCCGGAGATTTCGAGGATGAACCCCTACTACCCTCGACATCAACCCCCGAAGCCGACCCCGCTTCAACCACTTCGGCACAAGGTCCCGAAGAAACTACCTCGACATCGGTCATCTTGGACCACTCCAACGCACAAGTTGAGGGGGAGACTGCATCCCGCCGCGAGGCTCCACACCATGTTCAAAGGATGCATCCTCCCGAGCAGATCATTGGTGAGCTTGATCAAAGGGTAACACGTTCTCATACTCATTTCATTGATTCAGCTTTTGTTGCTTCTTTTGAGCCCTTAGATGTTAGTCATGCACTTTCTGATTCTAGTTGGATCAATGCTATGCATGAAGAGCTTGAAAATTTTGAGAGAAACCAAGTCTGGACTTTAGTTGATCCTCCACCAAATGTTCATTTCATTGGAACAAAATGGATTTTCAAAAACAAACAATGGGAGGATGGGACTATAGTTAGCAACAAGGCTAGACTTGTATCTCAGGGTTATTCTCAATTAGAAGGATTTATTTTACTGAAACTTTTGCACCTATTGCTCGTCTTGAGGCCATTAGGATTTTGCTTGCCTTTGCAACATCCCAGGGATTCAAACTCTATCAAATGGATGTCAAAAGTGCTTTTCTTAATGGTTTCATAGGCGAAGATGTCTATGTAAAACAACCCCCTGGTTTTGAAAACCCCAAATACCCACATAAAGTCCTTAAACTTCATAAGGCTCTTTATGGACTCAAGCAGGCCCCTCGGGCATGGTATGACAAACTTAAGTCTTTTCTGCTTGAGCGGGGGTATTTGATGGGATCTGTTGATAAAACCATGTTCACTTTCAAGCATGGTAAAGATTTCCTCCTAGTTCAGATTTATGTGGATGATATCATCTTTGGTGGCTCTTCTCATGCTTTGGTTGCCGAGTTTGCAGATGCCATGAGCAGGGAGTTCGAGATGTCCATGATGGGCGAACTCACATTTTTCCTTGGTTTGCAAATCAAGCAAAGCAAACAAGGTACTTTCGTCCACCAGACGAAGTACACCAAGGACCTTCTCAAGAAGTTCGACATGGCTGATGCGAATCCACTCGCCACTCCAATGGCTACATCTGTAGCATTGGATCCTGACGAAGATGGAGAAGTCGTAGATCAGAAGGAGTTCCGAAGCATGATCGGCTCCCTCCTCTACTTGACTGCTACGAGGCCGGACATACACTTCGCAGTGTGTCTGTGCGCTCGTTATCAGGCTTCACCACGAGCTTTACACCGCCAAGCGGTAAAGCGCATTCTCAGGTATCTCAAACATACCCTCGAATTTGGCATTTGGTATTCAGTGTCTTCCTCTTTGTGTCTTCGAGGTTATTCCGATGGGGATTTTGCTGGGTGTAGGATTGATAGGAAGAGTACCTCAGGTACTTGTCATTTTCTAGGTACATCACTGGTTTGCTGGTCTTCCCGCAAACAGTCTAGTGTTGCACAATCGACGGCTGAGGCCGAATATGTTGTTCCAGCTAGCTGTTGCTCTCAGATTTTGTGGATGGTTTCCACTTTGCGAGATTTCGGGTTAGATTATAAGAGTGTTCCACTTTTCTATGATAACACTAGTGCTATTTGTATTGCAAACAACCCGGTTCGGCACTCCAGAACCAAACACATTGATGTGCGATATCATTTTCTCAGAGATCATAATGAGAAAGATGATATTGAACTTCAATATGTTGATACCCAACACCAGCTAGCCGATATTTTCACAAAACCCCTCGATGCTTCTCATTTTGCCTACTTGTGTGGGGGAACTTGGTATTTGTCACCCTTACGGCATTTTATGAGGGGAAGCAGATTTTAATTGTCTTGCATATGCTCATCGTGTGTGAAATTGCATTTACATCTTTTGCACTTATATGCCTGATTTTAATTCATGAAATCATGTCAACTCAGCTCTATTTAATATGTCTGAAACATTATGTGCATGATTCTTCATTCCAAAATCAAATCATGCTCACTGCTTAGTCTTGAATCTAGCATGTTTAGGCAGGACTGCTTTAGCTATCTTTTATCTGCTTGATAGCAAGACTCCTTTTCTCTGGATGCTAAACATTGCAACTTAAAAAATTGTTCTACATACTCATGGATATTCATCAAGTGTTACACAATTTGATTCACTTAATCAAAATTCCAAAAATCCATGATTTGTGTGCTTCAAAGCAATAAGATCCAGGTGGGTTTGTTTGTCGCACTACTCTATTCTAGATTGCTTACCATTGCACATTGGTCTGAACTGGGATAGTGTAGTGTATGCCAAAATCATTGCTTTAAGCTTCTGATGGCTTTCATGCCTAGGCTTGGCCTGATTGGACAGTATAAGGTGGACAAACAAATAACCCCTAGCATTATGCAAAGAACAACAAAATTCACTGATCATCAAGTTTGCTTTCAATGCTCCATTTGAACTGGACTTGTCTGTCTAGAGTAGAAATTGACTAGCTCTGCGCAGTCCTTGTTTTTACTTGACTAGTTACCTTGATTGAGTGGTGATGCTTTTATTTCAAAATGATAAAATCACATGTTGTCATCATGTTTTTAGAGGATGTTCAATTGAGCTGAGCACATGATAATTGGTATTAATACTGGCATATTTTTGCTTTATATGTCTTTGCAATTCTTTCCATTTTGAAGCTATGCATCTTTTACATGCTCCTTGATGTTGCATTGCCAAAGGGGGAGAAATTGTTGAGTTCTCTGCAGCAAAGGGGGAAAATTAACTCAGGGGGAGTTTTTTTTATCTTGCAAAGGGAAGTTTTGCCAAAGGGGCTTTTATTCTTTTGAAAAGGGGAGGAAAATTCTTTTGTCAAATGACATGATTTGACTCGTTTCTGAGTTTTATGGTCACTTGTGAGCTGAAATTTTTCAAATTTTCTTGAACTTGAATTTGGTTGTCAATGCACTCATCAAGGGGCAGATTGAGAAACCAAGGGTTGGTTTTGGAGTCTGTGATGAGTGATTGACAGTTTTTACCCTCTGTTTCGAAGGGGTCCCTCCGAAGGTGTTCGGAGGCTGTTTCACCGAAGGGTTCGGTGGGTCTGGTTGCTGTAGCTGTTGCAGCGGAGTGTGCATGTCGGAGGGGTTCGACAGTACACGATGATTGGTTGTACCGAAGGGTTTAGTATTTTGGGCGGTACACCGGAGTGTGTACCGAAGGTTGCATACCCGGAGAGGTCTCCGAGGTACTGGATACACTTGTCTGTTTGTCTGTGGTGCGCAGGTGACTTCGGAGGCGACGGATGGTTCGTAGCAAGTGAACTTGGGTCAAGCGGGAGGCTTGATGCCAGGGGAGTAGGGAGCTCCGTCACGAAGGTTGCGAAGGGGTCGAGGTCGGACCTCGGGTCGAGGTGTGCCAGGAGAAGGCAGTAAGTGCGGAGCGTGGCTCCGAGTGAAGCTACCCCGAGACAAAGACCTCGAAGGCGAGGCACTTCGAAGGGTACTCCGAATGGAGTGACTTCGGAGTATGGTGGATCAAGTCCTCAGCAGAGGCAATGTGTTCGAAGTGTGCTCCGGTGGGAGACACTCGAAGGTATACCTGACGAAGGTCTCAGAAGTCGAGGTGCATCGAAGGCATGGTCCGGGTGAGGATCGTCGAAGAGTGTGCTTGGGGAGAGACACTACGACGAAGTGCTCATGGAATGCTTCATGCGGAGGCCTTGGACGAAGGAGGGACTTCGAAGGGTGAGACTCCGAAGGTGGGGCTTCGGAGTGAAGCAGGCTTCGGAGCGAGGCTGGCTCCGGAGCGAGGCTGGCTCCGGAGTGAGGTTGACTTGAGGTACTTCGGCCATGCATGGCTTCGGTACACGGACTGACGGAGTTCGAGTTGGGAGAAGCTGCGAAGCCGTGGTGGTCCACTACGAAGGTGTTGGTGCGAAGGCCCAAGGGTTTTGACGGCTTCGGCTCAAAACCGTCACTGTATCGAAGGCTGAATTCGGTGAAGCGAAGGCCGTCAGGCTCAAGGCTTCTCACCGAAGCTACAGCACCCCTCGCGTGCGAAAGGGGGCTTCAGAAGAATCCAAGACTGTAAAGGCTGGCAGTGTCTGCTCTGCAAAAAGCTGACGTTGTCCCCTCTGCAAAGCTGACAAGAGAAGCCTCCAAATAAAGCAGACTACCTTTTGTACCCCTCTGTTCTGATGAGACAAAAGCAATGTAAACCCTAGGGGCAAAGTAGTCAATTCACATGGCTGAATAGTGCCTATAAATAGTGGAGGCTGGGTAGGTCACAAAAAAACACTTTGAGCATTCATTGTAGAACTCCTGTGCTAGCCACCATACTCTGTATTCATCCTGTGAGTTCAATTTTTGTGTTCCCTGTTCAAGCAGCGAAGCCCTGTGTCTGTGTTCATTTTCTGCTTGAGTTTGTTTGCTTACCTCGCTGCATGCTTCGATCTCTTGTGTGTCACTTCGAGTGACTTGAGGTAGTGCACCGAAGCCTGTTTGGGCGAAGTGTGTTTTGAGCGAAGGGCATTTTACAGTGTGTGTTCGCTCTGTGTAATCTGGAGGCTAGACCTCGTTGATTACTAGCGAAGCACTGATCGAATCCCGTTTTATTCCCGTGTCAAAGCCCTTAGTGAAGTCTGTTTTGTGTGCGTTTTGACCTTCGAAGTACGAAGCCCAGCACCAGTTGCCGTCGCTAAGTATTTGGTCTAAGTCCTCAGAGGGAAGTCCGCTCTTGCGAAGGGTGAGGTGCAAAGCCTGCACGAAGGCACCCTGTGTGCGAAGGCTGCACTGACTTAGCAGAAGCTGAATTTTTGGGTTGTGTGTGGAGCGAAGTCTTCTTGGCTTCAAACTTTTGCTCCTTGCGAAGCCTGTGTTCGGAGCCGTCAAATACCTCCGAACCAGAACTTCGAAGGGTGTGTTCGAAGCCTGTTCCGCAGAAGAGAGATTTAAAACAGAAGGCTATTTTAGTCTGAAATTTTAAAAGCTCCCATTCACCCCCCCCCCCCCTCTGGTCGCTGTTTCCGGTCCTACACTTCTCTAAGATTGACCTCCAATCGAGCTACCATCAGCTCAGGATCAGAGAAGAGAACGTCCCCAAGACTGCCTTCACGTCTCGTTATGGACTATATGAGTATACGGTGATGTCTTTCAGACTCATGAATGCCCCCGCATTCTTCATAAACATGATGAACAATGTCTTCATGGAGTTCTTGGACAAGTTCATTGTGGTGTTCATAGACGATATACTCGTCTACTCTAAGACCAAGGAAGAGCATGAAGCTCATCTCCGTATGACCTTGGGAAAGCTACGGGAGCATCAATTGTATGCCAAGGATAGCAGGTGTGAATTCTGGTCATCTGAAGTGAAGTTCCTAGGGCATGTTATATCTACCGGAGGGATAGACGTGGACCCGACCACCATGGAAGCAGTAACAAACTAGTTATAGCCTAAGAATGTATCGAAGATCTAGAGTTTTCTAGGATTGGTCGGATACTACCGGTGATTCATCGAGAATTTTTCCAAGATCGCTAAGCCCATGACCAGATTGTTACAGAAGGAAGTAAAGTTCGAATGGACTCCAGCCTGCGAGGATAGCTTCTAGACACTCAAGAAGAGACTCGTATCAGCCCTAGTGTTGACACTGCCAGACATCTAAAAAGACTTCCATGTCTACTGCGACGCATCTCGCCTTGGACTAGGGTGTGTTCTCATGCAAGACGAGAAAGTAGTATCATACACCTCATGACAATTGAGACCACACGAGCTAAACTACCCTACGCACAATTTAGAATTGGCTGCAGTGGTCCATGCACTAAAAATATGGAGGCATTACCTTGTGGGTAACAAGTGAGAAGTCTTCACTGACCACAAGAGTCTCAAGTACATATTCACCCAACCAGATCTAAACCTCAGGCAGAGAAGATGGTTGGAACTGATCAAGGATTATGACTTAGGCATCCATTACCATCCTGGTAAGGCGAATGTAGTGGAAGATGCTCTAAGCTGGAAGGGATACTACAATGCCCTCATAGTACAAGATCAGGCCCCTCTACTATATAAAGAGATGGACATATTAAACATAGGGATCACCACTAGGGAGTACCTCATTGTACTTGAAGCAAGGCCTGTCTTACTGGACCAGATATGTGAGACACAAAAGGAAGACCCCGATATAGCAGAGATCCAGAAGAATATGAGGAAGGGAAAAGCCCTAGGGTTCTCCGAAGATGAAGTTGGCACCGTATGGTTTGGAAACAAGATATGTGTGCCCAAAAAAGCCCGAGCTAAAGGCTCTCATTCTCGAAGAAGCCCATGAGACCTTGTACTCCATACATCCTAGGAGTACCAAGATGTATCAGGACCTGAAAGAGAAATATTGGTGGGTTAGCATGAAGAGAGAAATAGCTGAATATGTGGCAAGGTGTGACACTTATCAACGAGTCAAGGCAGAGCACCAGAGACCTGCTGGTCTTTTACAATCCCTCAAGGTTCTCGAATGGAAGTGGGAAGAGGTAGGAATGGAATTCATCACTGGACTGCCCAGGACCCAGGCCGAGTATGATTCCATCTAGGTGATCATCGATCGACTCACCAAGGTGGCTCATTTCATCCCCATCAAGACGACGTACAATGGTTTGAAGCTAGCTGAGTTATACATGACTCAGATCGTGTGTCCACACGGGGTTCCAAAGAAGATTGTGTCCGACTGAGGTAGTAAGTTCACCTCCATATTTTGGAAGAATCTTTAGGAAGATCTCGGCACCAGGCTGAACTTCAGCACAACATATCATCCGCAGACCGATGGTCACCCTAAAAGGGTGAACCAAGTGTTGGAGGATATGCTTAGGGCATGCGCCATAGACTTTGGTGGACTGTGGGACAAGAGTTTGCCCTATGCAGAGTTCTCCTACAACAACAGCTATCAGGTCAGCCTACAGATGTCACCATTCGAGGCGTTGTATGGACGTAAGTTCCAAACGCCGCTACTTTAGGATCAAGCTGGTGAATCTCAGTTGTTTGGTACGGACATTCTGTGAGAGGCCGAAGCTAAAGTCAAGGTCATCAGGTACAGATTGAAGATAGCCTAGTCCCACCAAAAGAGCTATGCCGACAAATGTCGTAGAGATTTAGCATTCGAGGAAGGCGATTATGTCTATCTTCGAGGCACACAGAGGTTCAACATGAAGGAAAAGTTAGCTCCCCATTACATTGGCCCTTTTCCGATCCTCCGTCGGCAAGGAGAGGTCGCTTACCAGCTGGAACTACCACCCTCCTTAGCTGGAGTACACGACGTGTTCCACGTCTCCCAGCTGAAGAAATGCCTTCGAGTACCCACCGAACGAGCGGATCTTCAGCAGCTCGATATCCAAGGAGACCTGACATATGTTGAGAAGCCCATCCAGATCTTAGAGGTCAAGGAAAGAGTGACCAGAAATCGAGTGGTTCATATTTGCAAGGTTCAGTGGAGTAACCACCCCGCCGAAGAAGCCACCTAGGAAAAAGAGGATGACCTAAAAACCAATACCCCGAGCTATTCTAGGAACTTTTTGAATCTTAGGACGAGATTCTCTGTAAGGGGGTAAGTTTGTAACACCCCAAATTTTATAGCATTGAAATAAATTCAGAAAAATAAGAAATTTTTAGAAAATATTTATTTT
The DNA here is from genome assembly GCA_019279435.1 of Zizania palustris. NCBI lineage: Eukaryota > Viridiplantae > Streptophyta > Magnoliopsida > Poales > Poaceae > Zizania > Zizania palustris. The sequence continues at coordinate 32,472,266 of JAAALK010000082.1, forward strand.
AATTATCATAAAGTCATAAAGCCTAGGTAAATAGAATCTAGAGAAATAATACAAATCAAGGTCTAAAAAATTTATATTATGTTCCTAAGGCCAAGATACAATTTTGGGATTTTTTACAAATTTTTCCAACCTTGGATGCTAGTCCATAATTTAAGGATCGATTTCTGCAATTATTTTTATTCACAAAATCAATTTAAATGCTAATGGGCTGCTCCCCTTATTTCACTCTCTCCAGCCGGCCCAACCCATCCACCACGGCACCCTCTCACTGACAAACGGGCCTCGCCTATTAGCGCGCTCGGCCTCACGCCCGAACCAGAGGCCCACCTGTCAGCCACCCCTTCTTAGCACTAACCCCGGCCCCACCTGTCGGCGCCGACCATTAACACCCTCACACACTCGCGCTCGCTGACCTGTGGCCCCTCCTGTCAGTCGTCTTCAACCACGCGACATCGCACCTCCGAGATCCCCAGCCACCGCTGTCATTCTCCGGACGCCTCTACCGTGGGCCCAAGCTCCAATTAAATGCCCAAGAGTTAACCACTATAATCCTCCACGCGTTTTCCCTTGGATTCTATCGCGATTACTCCCTTTAATCGTTGTAATCGCCCTCACCGGAGTTAAAACCCCCCTTCTCGGTCTTCACTGTGCCCGACCACCTCACCCTCGTCGGAGCACTATAAAAGGACCCCTGGGCACACCGCCTCCAACGCACCTCCCATTTGCCTCCCTTAGATAGAACCGAGCGCCACATTGCGCATTTCCGCGCCACCCCTCTTTTCTGCCTTCAATCGTCACTCTCCGTCACCGGAGGCCACCTCCGCCACCGTCGACCAACCCATTATGACCATCGATGCCTCCTCGACCCCGGCCATAACTCCGTCCAAGATCATCGCCGCCGGAACAACTTCGCCGTTGAGATCCCGAGACTTCACTGCCGCCCCGCTCGTCGTCGGCCTTGTCCCGTCGACTCCAGGCCACCATGCCGGTACCATCAGGACCCCCTATCCATGCTCATCACATTTCCGTGCTTAGATTGGGCCTTAGGCCACTTTCGCCGCCGCTAGGGCCCTTTCCATTCTTAGCCATCATTGGAGAATGAGGAGTCATGTTGAATAGCGTGGGCCTCATGGCTCCAGAAGTGATGAGTCATTGTCAACGATAGTCAAAGAGGACTGAAGTAGAAGAGATCTGTTGTTTCATGGGCCGCGTGTGACTCAGGTACATGGGCAGCGAGCGACTGTCGGGCAGAGGAGGCTGCGAAGTCGGGCTGGCCCAATCCGGGTACATGGGCCAGAAGCAGCAGAAGACCCACTGGGCTGTTGACCAGGGTTGACTCAGGTACACGGGCGGTGAGTGATTGCCGGGCTGAGAGAGCTGCGGAATCGGGCCGGTCCAATCCGGGTACCTGGTGCAAAGCCGGTGGAGGCTTTGTCAGTTTCGGCGCAAAACTGACAACCGTTGATCTTGTATCCGACTGTCCAGAAGAGAAGCCGTAGTCGCTACGAAAACTTAGCTTCCGGATAAGTCATCTGTATCTCTAGCCCCACAGTCAGTTAGTCGTGTCTGTAAAAATACCTAAGGGCAGTAGAGTCTTTTCCTTTATTCCTGCGTCTGTAAAAAACCCTAAGGGGCTGGTGGAATATTCCTAGTGTTGGGCAGCCTATAAATAGGACCCCAATCCCTAGGGTTGAACTACCCTTTTGGCTGAAATCAATACTACTCCTTTGGGTCATTTTTTTGTCTCTTGCACTTTCTCTTTCCTTTCCTGTTCATGTGTGCGCCGCCAGACTAATTGTTGCTGTTCATCTATTTTGTTCCCTGTTGTTGGATGATTCTATTCCTTCTGTTTTGTGTGTAGCATCCCATTTAATGGCTTTGTAGTTTTCGGTTTGCTCACAGCGATTTTATTCCTGGTTTTGAGGGCTTCGGTTGCTTCTGTTGCGTGTGTTCTTCACGCAAGTAGTACTAGTTCTTGCTGTTGCAAGTAGTACTACTACACTGTTGCAACAGTACACTAGTACCAGTTTTTTGCTTTTACTGCTCAACTTTTTGATCGAAGTAGACAGAGCTGAATCACTTTTCTAGTTGTTTTCTTGCAAAGGATCCCTTCTCTGTTCGAAGCCCCTCAGCTCCGTGAGGCAGGCTTCGATCTGACAGTCTTGAGGGCTTCATCTTTGACTTCACTCTGTGCTGCTAGCTTTGAAGTACGTTTTTGTATGGACATCGTGACATACTTCGAACGACCGTGCGAAGGTACTCCGACTTGAGATCTTCGAAGTCCATACTTCGACAGGTTTCGAAGTTGGCTTTGAAGCTTGTCTTTCTGTTAGACTTCGCTCAGTGTTTGCATCCGTCCTCTTCGAAGGTCCTTGTTGTGTTCTGTTCGAAGGTAGAGTGTAGGCTTCGTTTTGGTCTCTATCGCATGTCAGCCTACGTTTCTCCTTTCGAAGGTTGTTTGCTTTGTGTGCGTGTCAGCCGACTCTGTCATACTTCGCTCTCATTCACACTCCACCTAGGATAGACAACACACCTTCGACAGACTTCGACTTCCACCTCCGAACCAGACTTCGACCAGCGAAGTAGACCTCGACCTCCGAAGCAGACTTCGGCCCAGCGAAGCAGGCTTCGACACTGCGAAGCAGGCTTCGACCAGCGAAGCAGGCTTCGCCAAGTTTCGAACAGGAGACAGATTTCGAATGGTAACTTCTCATTTCATTTCTTTGTGCACTTAGAATTGTTATACTGAGAAGTTTGTCTTGCCTTGTCTTGTGTATACTGTTTATCTATCTATTAGCACTACATTGGCATTTCTCTGTTTATCAATAGTTGCTTCTAGGCTAGATATCTTTAGACTTAGGCGATCTGTTCTTTCTGTGCTGTTTAGTCTTTAGAGGTGCGTTGGGTATTGGGAGCAGGCCATTGATTCGAAAGAATTTTTAGGCGCCCATTCACCCCCCTCTAGTCGCTACTTTCGGTCCTACAAGTGGTATCAGACCGAGGTTAGGGTTTTTCCATACCTTAACCGGTTCTAAACCCCAGTAGTGACCATGACGTCTCCTGGCAAGGTCCCGTCCTTGGAAGCCTATGGCTATAATTATTGGAAGACTCGCATGCGAGCCTATCTCATGAGCCAGGGTTCGGACATTTGGGACATTTGCGTTCACACCACGTTTGTCATATTGCTAGTCGCTGAGCATGGTACTGCTGGTATCATTGCTCATCATCTGAGCAACAGTAAGGTTGTGAACATTCTTTTCTCTGGTTTAGGTCCCACTGAGTTTGAGCGTGTGAGCCATCTCTCCACTGCGAGAGAGATCTGGGCTACCCTCAAGGCACACCATGAGGGAACAGCACAGGTCAAGGCTCGGCTCTATCAGACCTATCGGCGTGAATATGAGAACTTCACACAAAAGACGGGTGAATCTGTTGAAGCTTTGTTTGGTCGCTTTCAATCGATCATTAACAAGCTTCAGGACAACAAGGCTGAGGGTGCTTAGTTAGTCTCAGATCATGAGCAGGCGCTCAAGGTTCTTCATACCTTGGACCTAAAGATCTGGGAGATCAAGGTATCTTCTATCATTGAGAGTACTTCTTATGATACCTTGACCATTTCTGAGTTATTTAGCAAGCTGAAGGCTACTGAGGTTGATCTCCAGCTGAGATCAAATCTCACTGGTTCTGGATCAAAATCTCTGGCCCTTGCTACACCTTCTGTTGATCCTTCTTCTGTGAGTTGTGCTGGGTTCTCTTTGATGTCTATCACTGAGGACCATCTTGAGTTGTTGGGAGATGATGATTTGTGTCTCTTTAACAACCGGGTGCGTCGTGTCTATGACAAGAGAATGTTCAAAAGACACGGCACAAAATCCGGATGCTTTGAGTGTGGTGATCCAGGACACTTCATCGCCGACTGCCCCAAGCGCAATGGTCACAAGAAGAGCACCGGCGGTGGCTTCCACGACTCCGGCAACCACGAGAGCTCATCCTTCACCAAGGGCAAGCCGAAGACTCGATTCTTCAAGAAGGCCCTGAAGGACTACCGGCGAGAGAACAAGAAGCGTGACAAGGCCTTCTTCGCCGAGATGGAGAAGAGCTAGTCCAAGCGGTCCACGTCTTCTTCCTCTTCATCGAGCTCAAGCGATGAGGAGATCGCCATCAGGAAGGGGAAGGACAAGGACGATCCGGCGGGCCTCTGCTTCATGGCTTTCGGAGATAAACCGAAGAGCCGCTCACACCAGCGCCGAAGATCCCGCAAGAGATTCTGTTCAATGGCTCTTGGGGATAAGGAAGAAAAGAGCTCCTCCGACGACTCCGACGACGACGACGACAATGAAAAGGTATCATCCTATGAGCGCGAAATCGTTGATTTACTTGAGAGCAATCGTCAGGAGTTGAAATATCGGGAAAAACTGCTTAGGGGGGCTAAGAAGAGGATAGATGAGTTAGAGGGTGAGCTTGCCATAGCCAACGGAAGAATTGAGAGACTATCTTCTTCCCCTTGCTTGGGTGATAGCAGTGAGTGCCCGAAGTGTGAGGTGCTTCTGTGTAACCTGTCGACTCTGAAGTCCAGGTACACAGAAAGGGTTGATGAGAGGGACGCTTTGGCCACTGAGGTTGAAAGCGCTCAGCTAGAGCTGAAAGATGCTCAAGCCACTGTCGTCGTACCCTGTGTTGATTGCCCATCTCATCTAGCTGCATCAGCTGAGCTGAAATCCAAGGGCGATGAGCATTTGGGTGATTTGGAGAGGTTGAGAGCTGAGCTTGCGCAGACTAGGCTAGAGCTTGAGACACTGTCAGTTCCACCCACTGTCTGTGAGAATTGCCTATCTCTTAGAATGGAATTGATTAAGCTGAAAGCTGAGAAGTCTGTTCAAGTAGAGAGTGAGTGTGAGACCTGCTTGTCTCAGGTAGAGGTTCTAGCTTCCTTGAGAGAGGAGCTAGCTGATTCTCAGAATGAGAACTTTTACCTCCGTTCTATCCTGAGTTGGATCAGTGCCAGAGAGCCACAGCTCAGCATGATGATCCAGCAGTTCAAGAGGTAGGATGGGTTTGGGGTAGGTTACACCTACACCAAGGCTGACTTTGAGAGTGCCATTAGCCGGGCAGTGGAGTGGAGTAAAATGACTCCTGAGCAGAGATATCCCAAGACCCATTCCACTGAGTCTTCCCAGGCTTGTCAGCCCAAGGATGGAGTGATCAATGAACCACCAAAAGCTCCACCCAAGAAACCTATCTGGGTTCCAAAGCCCAAACACCTCCACACTCCTCTAGACTCTCTTCCTGGACCCTCTCAGCCCAAGAAGACTACACCTAACACCACCAAGCCCAAACATCCCAAGCCTCAACCACATCCCAAGAAGCCCATCTATCATTGTGAGTACTGTCAGAGAGATGGGCATCTTGCGGAGTTTTGCTTCAGGAGGAAGCGGGTTGAGAGAGCAGAGAGAGCTCATGGTGATCAGGAGCAGTTCTACCAGCAGGGTGGTAGACTGCGTGTTCCTCGACGCAGGGAGAGGCTGGAGGCCAGGCCGCGTCGTGTAGGTGGTGGTAGAGGAGACGACTTTCTTGCCCGTGCTCCAGTTGGTGGTGTCCGTTCCGGCAGAATTCCAGGTCGTGTTGGCTACGGTCCTGGACCTCGTGGCCAAGGTTTTAGGCAGAACCGAGGACCGCGCTTTGAGCCGTGTTTTGGTCCAAACTCTTTTGATGGTTTTCGCTTTCCATCTTTTGAGCAGATGGCTCGACACTGGTTTAGCTCTTTTGCTAAACCTGGTGCCAGACCATTTGCTCCCACTTACAGCCACTGATTGTGCAGGATCGGGGACTGGAGGACGTTTGGATCATGGACTCAGGATGTTCTCGCCACATTTCGGGACATCGCAGATGGTTATCCAGTCTCACTCCCCCGAGCTCCAAAGAGTACATCACTTTCGGGAACAGTGGTCAAGGGAAGGTAAGTGGCATAGGCTCTATTCGCATTTCAGATCATTTCTCTTTGAAGAATGTTGCTTTGGTTAAGAATTTGAACTTCAATTTGATTTCTGTTTCGCAACTTCTTGAGGATGGTTTGGAAGTGCGTTTTAAGAAGGGCAACTCTTCTGTGTTTGATTCTATAGGGTCCTTGATTTGCCAGATTTTACCATTTGGTAAAGTTTTTCGAATTGACTTCTCTAGTTCTTTTGGCCCTTCTCGCTGTTTGATTGCTAGATCCTCCTCTGAGCTCTAGAAGTGGCATAGGAGGTTAGGTCATTTGAGTTTTGATCTGCTAGTCAGGTTGAGCTCTATGGACCTCATCCGAGGATTGCCCAAGCTTAAGATGGAGAAGGATCTAGTTTGTCATCCCTGTCGTCATGGGAAAATGGTTGCCGCTTCTCACTCACTTGTGACTCAGGTGATGACTTCGTATCCGGGCGAGCTTTTACACCTGGACACTGTTGGTCCAGCTCGGGTACGTTGAGTCGGTGGGAAATGGTACGCACTTGTCATTGTTAACGACTTCTCTCGATTCTCGTGGGTTTTCTTTTTGGAGTCTAAGGATGAAACGTTTTAGTTTGTTCATGACCTGATTTTGAAGCTGAAGAATGAGAACAATGGTCGGATGCGAGCAATTCACTCCGACAATGGCTCTAAGTTCAAGAACTCTCAGTTCGTCAGCTTCTGTAGTGATCAGGGTCTGGACCATCAGTTTTCTTCTCCTTACACTCCCCCACAGAACGGCGTTGTGGAACAAAAGAACCGCACGCTAGTCGAGATGGCCAGGGCGATGCTCGATGAGCACAGGACTCCTAGGCGGTTTTGGGCTGAAGCCATGAACACGGCTTGCTATCTGGCCAACCGCATTTTTTTTGAGCTTACTTAGGTAAGACTTCGTATGAGTTGCGGTTTGGCAGACAGCCCAAGGTGAGCCACTTGCGAGCGTTTGGCTGCAAGTGCTTTGTGCTCAAGAAGGGAGGGCATTTGGACAAGTTTGTGTCTCGTTGCTGGGATGGTGTTTTTCTTGGTTATGCATTGCATTCTCGAGGCTTCCGTGTTTGGAACCTCGAATCCCAGCTGCTTGTCGAGACTTGTGAGGTTACTTTTGATGAGTCCTTGCCTTCTTTAACTCCTTCTTTTGAGCCTTCTGGTGATGATGAGCTCGGAGAGTCCATCTTCGAGGAAGATGAGGATACTCTAGCTGCTGATGAGGGTGGGCCTTCTGCACCCCCTGCAGAGCCCACACCTTCTGAGACTTCGACTGAGGATGAGGGTGGACCTCTGATCACTTCTTCCACTACGATCGAGCCCCCTCAGTCGAGTCCAGAGGTGCTAGCTGCTGACTCTGGTGAGGTGACTTCAGATCACCAAGGATCCCGAGCAGTTCAGCGTGATCACCCCTCGGAGCTCATCATCGGTGATTTGACTGAGAGAACTTTGCGTTCTTCTACCTCTCTTGCTGTGTTTGCTGAATCTGCTTTTGTTGCATCTTTTGAGCCCAGAGATGTTTCTCATGCTCTTTCTGATTCAAATTGGATTAATGCTATGCAAGAAGAGCTTGAGAATTTTGTCTGTAATCGGGTTTGGACATTAGTTGAGCCGCCACCAGGATGCAACCCCATAGGCACCAAGTGGGTGTTCAAGAACAAACAAGGTGAAGATGGGGTTGTGGTGCGCAACAAAGCTCAACTAGTTGCCCAGGGTTTTTGCGAGAAGGAAGGTATTGACTTTGAAGAAACCTTCGCTCCTGTTGCCCGTCTTGAGTCCATTCGTATTCTTCTAGCTTTTGTCGCTTCGAAGGGTTTTAAGCTTTTTCAAATGGACGTTAAGAGTGCTTTTCTGAACGGGTTTACAGAGGAGGAATTTTATGTTAGGCAGCCCCCCGGTTTTGAGAACCCTAAGTTTCCTCGACATGTTTTTAAATTGCAAAAAGCTTTATACGGGTTGAAGCAAGCCCCTAGGGCTTGGTATGACCGGTTGAAACAATTTTTGTTGGGGAAGGGCTTTGTGATGGGTTCTGTGGATAAGACTCTCTTTCTGCTCAGAGTTGCTTCAGATTTCTTAGTTGCTTAGATTTACGTGGACGATATTATTTTTGGCGGTACTACTGATTCTCTTGTGTCCAAGTTTTCTGAGCAGATGCACAGTGAGTTTGAGATGAGCCTCATGGGTGAGCTCAAATATTTCCTAGGGCTCCAGATCAAGCAGACCAAGGACGGCACCTTCATCCACCAAGGTAAGTACACTCGTGATATGCTTAAGAAATTTGACTTTGGTGGTGAATTGAAGCCGCAGATGACCCCGATGGGCACATCTGGAGGTCTGGACAAGGACGAGAGCGGCATCAAGGTCAACGAGAGGGAGTTTCGAGGGATGATCGGTTCGCTGTTGTACTTGACGGCAACAAGACCAGACATACAGTTCGCCGTGGGACTTTGTGCGCGTTTTTAGTCTTCACCACGCGCGTCTCATCGGCAGGCTGTCAAGCGCATATTCAGGTATCTCACTTATGCGCCCGATCTTGGTCTTTTCTATTCAGCATCATCTTCGCTCGATTTATCTGGATTTTCGAATGCCGACTTTGGTGGGTGCCGGTTGGATCGCAAGTCGACTTCCGGTACTTGCCAGATTCTTGGTTCTTCTCTTGTCTCTTGGTCTTCTCGAAAGCAATCTGGAGTTTCTCTTTCGACCACAGAGGCTGAGTACGTAGCTGCTGGTAGCTGCTGCTCACAGTTGGTTTGGATGATTTCCACTCTGCGAGATTTTGGGTTATTCTTTCCTACCAGAGTTCCCTTGTTTTGCGACAGCACTAGTGCAATTAGTGTAGGGAAAAACCCATGTCTTCATTCAAAAACCAAACACATTGATGTGCGCTTTCACTTTCTGCGGGATCAATATGAGAAAGGTGTCATTGACCTTGTTCATGTTGATACTCATCATCAGTTGGCTGACATTTTCACCAAACCCCTAGATCAGTCTACCTTTGAGCGTTTACGAGGGGATTTGGGTGTTGTGTATCCTTTCTAGGATATTTTGCGTCAGTTTTCCTTCTTCTTTATTCTTTTCTTGAGTCTTTTTGTGTGAGTTCATATCTTGCATATTCACATATCACACTTTAGAGCTGCTTCTGTTATATGATTGAACTGCTTTACTTATTCTAGCTGGTACATGCTTTTGATTACTTGTCGATGATAATGCTTTGCTTTAGTTCACTTGATATGTCTGATATCTATCATATGCATGGCTTTTCTTCTTTAAACTTGAAAAATGATCACCATTGCTTCTGGTAACTAGCATGCGTAAGCTGAATGTTTTTGCTATCTGATACATACCTTGTAGCTCGCTCCTTACTTAGATGCAAATACGCAACTTGGACATCTCTATGCTTTTGAACATGGAAAATGTGCTATAAAATAATAAAAAACCAGAAAATGAAAATTCCATGCCTTTTTATGCTTAAAATTGAAAAGATCCAGGTGGGTTTGTCTTGTCGCATTGCATTGTTTTGGACTGCATACCATAGCACTTTGGTATGAACTAGGACACTGTAGTGTATGCCAAGACCAATGTCTTAAGCTTCTGATGGTCCAATTCTGACCTAGGCTTGACTTGGTCGGTCAACATAAGGTTTGACATGCAAATAACCCCTGGCAAAATTGAAAAAGGAAAGAGAAAAAGCCTGCAAAATGAAATGATAACAAGTTTGCTGAAGCACTGTATTTTGGATAATGCTTATCTTGGTAGATATCATATATCTTTTGCATCTCATGCTTTATCTTGCTTGTTTACTGGAAAATGTGGTGATGCTTTTGTTTGCAAAAATTGAAAAATGCGTGCTAATGACTTTCCTTAGATATTATTTGTTGCACTGATCATGCCATGCGTCTTAGACGGTATGTCTTTTGCTATACCTGTAAGATGTTGTAATTGCAGTCAATCATATTTGAGAAGCATGCTTTCTACACTCCGTATGCACTCCAGTTGAATTCACTGCATATTTTGAGGGGGAGTTGCATTTCAGGGGGAGTCTGTGTCTCTTTTGAGTGCTTGATGAGTTCACTTGTCAACAAGGGGGAGAAAATTTGGGATCAGAGTTTAAGGGGGAGTTTCTGTCTCGCTTGTTCTTACTCCGTTGATATCCTTGTTGTTCTGAAAATCGCACTCATTTTGAGCTTTTACCTTCGGCTTTTGGTCATTAAGGTTAAACTTTTACCTTATGTTTCTTCTTCTTTGTTTTTCTTGTGCTTTGTTTTTCGTGTTTCCACATGTGTTCGCAGGTTCTGAAGAGCTGATGAAGAGGAGTGTTGACAATGCACTCATCAAGGGGGAGATTGAGGAGCCATGCTGAATAGCGTGGGCCTCATGACTCCAAAAGTGATGAGTCATTGTCAACGATAGTCAAAGAGGACTGAAGTAGAAGAGATCTGTTGTTTTATGGGCCGCGTGTGACTCAGGTACACGGGCAGCGAGCGACTGTCGGGCAGAGGAGGCTACGAAGTCGGGCTGGCCCAATCCGGGTACATGGGCCAGAAGCAGCAGAAGACCCACTGGGCTGTTGACCAGGGTTGACTCAGGTACACGGGCGGTGAGTGATTGCCAGGCTGAGAGAGCTGTGGAATCGGGCCGGTCCAATCCGGGTACCTGGTGCAAAGCCGGTGGAGGCTTTGTCAGTTTCGGCGCAAAACTGACAACCGTTGATCTTTTATCCGACTGTCCAGAAGAGAAGCCGTAGTCGCTACGAAAACTTAGCTTCCGGATAAGTCATCTGTATCTCTAGGCCCACAGTCAGTCAGTCGTGTCTGTAAAAATACCTAAGGGCAGTAGAGTCTTTTCCTTTATTCCTGCGTCTGTAAAAAACCCTAAGGGGCTGGTGGAATATTCCTAGTGTTGGGCAGCCTATAAATAGGACCCCAATCCCTAGGGTTGAACTACCCTTTTGGCTGAAATCAATACTACTCCTTTGGGTCATTTTTTGTCTCTTGCACTTTCTCTTTCCTTTCCTGTTCATGTGTGCGCCGCCAGACTAATTGTTGATGTTCATCTATTTTGTTCCCTGTTGTTGGATGATTCTATTCCTTCTGTTTTGTGTGTAGCATCCCATTTAATGGCTTTGTAGTTTTCGGTTTGCTCACAGCGATTTTATTCCTGGTTTTGAGGGCTTCGGTTGCTTCTGTTGCGTGTGTTCTTCACGCAAGTAGTACTAGTTCTTGCTGTTGCAAGTAGTACTACTACACTGTTGCAACAGTACACCAGTACCAGTTTTTTGCTTTTACTACTCAACTTTTTGATCGAAGTAGACAGAGCTGAATCACTTTTCTGGCTGTTTTCTTGCAAAGGATCCCTTCTCTGTTCGAAGCCCCTCAGCTCCGTGAGGCAGGCTTCGATCTGACAGGCTTGAGGGCTTCGTCTTTGACTTCACTCTGTGCTGCTAGCTTTGAAGTATGTTTTTGTATGGACAGCGTGACATACTTCGAACGACCGTGCGAAGGTACTCCGACTTGAGATCTTCGAAGTCCATACTTCGACAGGTTTCGAAGTTGGCTTTGAAGCTTGTCTTTCTGTTAGACTTCGCTCAGTGTTTGCATCCATCCTCTTCGAAGGTCCTTGTTGTGTTCTGTTCGAAGGTAGAGTGTAGGCTTCGTTTTGGTCTCTATCGCGTGTCAGCCTTCGCTTTTCCTTTCGAAGGTTGTTTGCTTTGTGTGCGTGTTCGAAGTTGTGTTCGAAGCTGTGTTCGAAGCCTTGCCTTTGAAGTACACACTTCGAAGCAGGCTCTGACTCTGTCATACTTCGCTCTCATTCACACTCCACCTAGGATAGACAACACACCTTCGACAGACTTCGACTTCCACCTCCGAACCAGACTTCGACCAGCGAAGTAGACCTCGACCTCCGAAGCAGCCTTCGGCCCAGCGAAGCAGGCTTCGACACTGCGAAGCAGGCTTCGCCAAGTTTTGAACAGGAGACAGATTTCGAATGGTAACTTCTCATTTCATTTCTTTGTGCACTTAGAATTGTTATACTGAGAAGTTTGTCTTGCCTTGTCTTGTGTATACTGTTTATCTGTCTATTAGCACTGCATTGGCATTTCTTTGTTTATCAATAGTTGCTTCTAGGCTAGATATCTTTAGACTTAGACGATCTGTTCTTTCTGTGCTGTTTAGTCTTTAGAGGTGCGTTGGGTATTGGGAGCAGGCCATTGATTCGAAAGAATTTTTAGGCGCCCATTCACCCCCCTCTGGTCGCTACTTTCGGTCCTACAGAGAAGACGACCATCACGGTAGTTATACTATGTCGTGTCAGATCTTATCTCGGCCACACGATCCCGATTGGACGGCTGTGGATATATCGCCTCGGGATTTAGTCCTGGCCGTCTGATATGAATGAAAGGGTATCGTGTAATCCCAACCATCCGTCGCTATTTAAAACCCCGCCGAAATATAAGTCGTAGATGCATACCGATTCGGAACGTTTTAATCTCAGTCGTTGATTTCTATTTAAAACCCCACATTCTATGGCCGCCAGATCTCGATCCAATGGTGATCTGTGCTCCGGCTGACAGCACAGTGCGTTGGTTCATGGTAAACCCAGTCCACCGTGGACCAGAGGCTACTTTAGAATTTAAATAATATTCAGAAAATGATTTAAACTTCACAAATTCATAACTTGCTCAAATTAACTCCAAATTTGACCAGTCAAATTTTAGAAAGTTTGTATTTTTATTATCTTCTTGTTTATCCAATAAAATTTATATGTTTACACAGGATATTTTATGTTAATTAATTGGGATTAAAATAAAATTAAAGAAATGAATTCCTAACTTCAAAAATTCATAACTCCTTGGGATTAACTCTAAAAATTACCATTCTAACTTCAGAAAACTTGTCTTTTTGTTATCTTCATGTTTATCCAATAAAATTTATATGTATATATTAAACATCTTACATTATTTAATTGGGGATTAAAATAGAATTTAAGAAATCATTTTATAACTTCAAAAATCCCTAACTCCTTTAATTTAACTCTAATAATCCCTATTTTAATTTCATAAGCTTTATATTTTTATCCCCTTCAATTTGACTCAATATAATTTATATGCTTGTGTTATGATTTTGTGTTGTTTTAATTGATTGTTATTTCCCGATTTGCGTACGGAGAAGATTACGACGCCGTCGAAGAGCCGGAATACTTTCCCGAAGCTCACCCTTCTCCTTTAACTGAACAAGGAAAGTCACCAACCCCATTTTGAGCATATTGAGCCCAGTTTTCAATTAAATATCGCTAAAACTCATAGGTTATATTTGCATTAATCAAATGAATAACCCTACATTATATTTCTCAGATGCTCGACCTTGATGTGCAAACCCAAGCCATGCTACCGAGCCTGAATTCCTTGTCACCAGTATACTTATTAATATTAGAAGTGTCCAATATATCGACACAAGGAAGCGACCTTGGAGAAGATGTTCATCGAGTTTATTATTTTCATAGTTTCTTTTATTTTAATCTTTGTGTAATAATGTGGTCTGTAAGCCATGAATGTTTGATGTATGTGCGTCGTCGTGTGATGAACATCTTGTGATTATTGATTTTCTATGGAATTTCAATAAAGTATGGGTTTTATTAAATTCGGGCGCTACATTGGCCTTATGGCCGATTGATGTTATTCGCTCACGATTGTTATATCCTCACCGCAGTCATTGTCTTGGCAGCTGATTGACTATACTACTAATGATATTTTCTCTATTTCCTTATTAGTTGTAGGGTCAAACTGATTGGCACGCCTTGAACCCTTTTTCTAAGATTGTAGGACTGACACTGGAGTTAAGCAGATCTCCCAGGCCACGTGTGTGTCAAAGTGTGACCAAAAAAGACAAGTTATGAACTATGTAAGTCTAATTATGAACTTTATTGCATTTAGTTTTGAGACCAATATTCAGGTTAAATAACACTTGCAGAATGGTTCCTTACTCGATAGATTGTTTGCATTGTCTTACATGATAACAATAATTGCTATGAAAGTTGAAACATACGCTATATAAATGATAATCGACTAGTGGCCTCCATGAAGTTAACATAAGTGTTCCGTAAATCTTCTTGGAGTTGATAGAGAACTTGGGAATTTCTAATATCACAAATGTTTTGAACATATGTATTCAGTTCAATTGGATGATCATGTGCAAATTTTTAGAGAGAGAACTAGCCGTTAGGATTTGGAGAGTTGGAAATAGATAGTCTGTTGGAGTATGCAACAAATAGAGAGAGGAATCTTTTTAGAGAGTTGGCTAAATGGATAAATGGAGAGTCAAAAAATGGAGAAGTTTTTGGAGATGCTCTTAAGGGCTTTTTTAGGAGAGCAATGGTCCCACACGATGTCTTCTTAATCAAACACTAGAGTGTATTGACTAGTACTCCATATTGATTGACCAATGCATGATGCATTCCTTCACTCATGAAATCTTGAAATAAAAGTTCTCATTGGGATACTAGGAGTCTGCTGACTTATTCCCTTGAAGAACTGGCCTCAATAGTTGAGCCTTCTGGATTGGACCTTGTTGAGTCAATAAAACTCTTAAAGGGTGGTGGGCTGGGCGGCCAGCCGGCCTGGCCACGTCACCAAATTTTTTGTGGTCCTCTGATCGCCATCGTGGGCTGCGCGTGGATCAGTTTTCTCAGCTGCTCGATCGCCATCCTACGCTTCTCCAAAGTCCTATTTGCTTCATTCCTCCTCTCCCTCGTCCCCTCCATCCCCACGCCCCAATGCCCGATTCCTCCCACCCATTCCCCTCCCCCATGACGCTAGGCATCCCCACACCTCCCACGTCACGATGTCCACTAGAGATGTCCGCCGCCCCTCCTTTGTACTCTCATCCTGTCCGCCCCTTCCGACTAGGGTTATACGGGGTCGTTGGCCATGGCCAAGCCAGGAGTGGTGACAGGCGCATCGGTAATCGATAGTGTCTTATCAACTCAGAATTCTGATAAGAACAACACAAGAAATAACGTATCAAATCAATCTTTCTAACAACATATCAGTTCACTCAAATATAATGTATCGGATAAGCATTATGCAACAAAATAATGTCTATCAACTCCACTATTATGGGTGAACCATAATAAATATAAAGCAATCATAGCGATCATAAACACAATCACATGTATGTCATCTTGAAATACTCCCTCCCTCCATGTATGATATGTACACAAGGGTGCAACGCCGAGATCAAGAAACCATAATTTTAGGGGTTAATTTTTTTCTATGCCATTATAATTTTTACGGTTTGCCAATATGCCATTAGTGTGTCACTGATAGATGGGGGCCGCCATAGTCACTGACAGTGCCATGTAGGAAAATTTTAAAAATTATAATGACATGTGAATAATTTTCCCTAATTTTAGTCATCGATCGGTGAAAACATATGGACATATCATTTCATTTTCGTAGCCATGGCTCATGATTGCATTATTTTTTTCTAAAAATCTGGTTTAAAAATAATGATGCTTTGAAGAGCCATGCGGAACCTAAATAGGCATGTATGTATTGATATGCTAATGAAGTAATACACAAATCAAAGTTGAATTCTTGTTTTTTGTTAGGCATAGATCAAATTGGATAGAGGGAGTATAATGAAACTAGTTATGCCAATAATAACCCTAACAGATTGAACTTAATTAAGGAAATGTTAAATATCATCATAATCCATACTAATCTAATAAATTAGACCTAACCGAGAAAATATTAGATCTAGATGAATTATTCGGTCTCATTTAACAAAGAAGCACTAAATCAACATGATTGATAAAATGAGGAAATTGATTATTGTCATCTCTAACAATGCACTTCGATTTTTTGCCAACCTCAACATTGACATTGGTTTTTGCCACTCACAATATTAACATATTGATTTTTATCAATATATCATTTTAATTAACTTTTAATTCTTTTTACTGTATTAATACATAAGGAAATTACTATCTTACCCCATTCACCATGTTATCTCATGAGAACGATCTTGAGGTTATAGACATCGATGTTGACGATATCATACCAAGCGAGAGGTTGATATGCTACGACAAGGGGAATCCCAAATTAGACCATGGTACTATATTTCCTGACATAGAAATTCAAGCTAGGTTTAATACAATATGCAATTAATGGAATGAAGGGGGTAAAATAGTAATTTCCATATATATATATATATTAATAGAGTAAAATGAATTAAAAGCTAATTAAAATAATATAGTGGCAAAAAATTAATATGTTAATATTGTGAGTGGCAAAGAACCAATGTAATGTTGAGGGCTGTAAAAAATCGACGCCTATTGTTGGAGATGGCAACTAATCAATTTTCTCCGACAAAATATATCTAATCTAATAATGAAGAATTCAACATATATGTGATTAGAATACTGCATCAATAACTAGCAGATTTATGGCTTGAATCAAAGTATCGAACCAAAGGCCTGTTTGGATGTCCCTTACTTATTTTTAGGGACTAAAATTTAGTCTCATTTAGTCCTTAAAGTCCAAAATAACATTGTTTATGGGACTAAACTAGTCCATAAGTCACTAAGAGGTTGCTTATTTAGACTAAAAGGTGATATGTATAATATCTATCCTTATTTATCGCTGTTTAGGAGGATAAAAAAATGTAAGTATAATAATGACTAAAGATAGTGTGGTCATTGTATAGTACTTTAGTCTCCACTTCCAAACAAAAGGATTAAACTTTAGTCCCTACTAAATAAACAAATTTTAGTCCCTAAAAATAAAAAACTAAAAATAAAAAACAAGTGTAATCCAAACGGGGTCTAAACCGAGAAAACTTCAATCAAACCAATAAAATCTACCATAAGGCTACCTAATCGTGATTAGAGGTCTAATTTAATCGATGCAGCCTAATTCGGGGATTGTCCTAATTCTACGTACTTAGGTTGGCGATTCACTGAGAGATGTGTTGACCAAGAAATTATTATTGATGATTATACTCGAATCATAGATTTTTCGATATAAGATATGGTATTTACAAGTAATTTATACCTATTATAAATCATGATTACTCCTATAACATAAGTCCACTATTTTCGCAACTGCGTTAGACGCTTTTGTTAAGCAGACCTATTGTTAGCACGTCATCAGAGTGGCCCACCAAGCCTGCCATCGATCAACCACGCCCCTGCCCCCTTCTCATCCTATCGGACAGACATTTTCTGATATCAATAATACCCTTTATTTAATTAAAATTTGAAGATTACTATGCTAAATTATATGTCATTGACTTAAAATCATCCCATTTATCACTGCGATACGGACTTAAATCCCTAATTTCTAATCTAATAGACAGGATATAAAATCTCCCATTAAACATGTCTTCTCTTTGTGGCTTTTCTCTGTCTTCCTCCGACTCCTCGGAAGAGGACTCTGGCCTCGGGGGAGAGGAGAGCCAACAGGGGCAGGAAGGAGAGGTAAGCATTAGCATGGCTGCGGTGGTGCGGGGCGTCTGGAACAGCATCAAGGAGAAGGGTCTCTCCAACTTCCTTCGCCACGCCCGCGACGAAGGCTACTTGTAAGCCAAGCCCCCTTCTTCTTCGTCCTCCTTCCCCATCTCCCCGCCGATTCGGATCGGATCTCCATGCCTCCTTAAGCCGCGGATCCCACCTCGTTTCCTCTGGTCGTCAAATTGAATCGTACCGAATCCCCTTGATTAGGGTTGCTTCACGCCGCTGACCAGATTGTGTCAAGGCCAACCCTAATAGTAAACCTACCTCACTCATGATCTAGTCGGGTCGCTTTGTTTTCTTCTTTTTCTACATTTTTCTCCGACTGATGCCATCTATCTGCTACCATGTTCTAACATGTTGTCATTTACAGCAAATGCCTTCCCGATGGAAACCTACTGTAAGTTCCCCTCCAAGATCTCCAATTTTTAAACATATTTATGGATGTATTTGCTTGTCTGTCTCACCACATCTCGCATGCTAATATGCTCTCCTTTCAGGCAAACTAAAATCCACAATATTGGGGCAACACTTGTAGGAGTTGACACGTTTGGGAACAAGTATTATGAAAAACTACATGACACTCAGTATGGTGAGTGCTACATGCATATACTGCTATTCTTCTATTGTGTAATTCTAGTTGTCAGGGAACAATCAATTATTTGGAGGGGAAATCTAACCTTTTTGATGCATTCGGCATGAGCAATTTCTTTTCCTGTGAGATGGCCTGCAATTTTTTACTTTTACTCTCTTTATATATTTTCCACGTCTATGTCTCTTTGTATTCCCCATGGCTTATCAACAAGGCGTTACTTGTAGATTTAGTAAGTGGCAGTGATGAAAACAAATCAGCCCATCAGCCGATTAATTGGCCGATTAACTGCTGATTGGCAGCACTGCAGTTAATTTACCCCATCGATTGATCGGCAGTTGTCATGTGGCGCATTGGCCTAGCCTAAGGGGGCCCAGGTCTAGGGCGCATAGGGGCAGAAGAATTAGGATAAGTCTGTTAGATAAGTTTGTTAGGTAGTTAGGAAAGTAGTTAGGGTGGTTAGGTTGCTTGCCCTATATATAGGGATGTAATCAGACCTGAGAGGGCAAGCAAGAAGTAATAAAGATTCCAGTTTCCTCCCCTCTAATTCCCAGTCCCGTGCTGTCTTCTTCCTCTCCCAGTCGGCGCCCTCCCTAGCGCCGTTTCCCCTCTTCTACCGTGACGAGACACGGCTACAACCTGCGGCCAAGGCCAGGCCGTGGCAATTTGGTATCAGAGCCTCTCCCTGTGCCTGTGGAGATGGCAGCCGGTAGCAATGGAGATGCTCTTGCCATCATCACCACCACCTAACTTTCTACCCTGCTGCAGAAGGTAGAGGCGATTGAGACACGACAACAAGCACAAGAAGCCAAGATGGATCGGCTGGAGGCAGAAAAGGATGCTGCCCGCAAAGATCATGTCGGAAAAGGGATTCTTGGATGCCCCATCACCGTAGGGGACAATTCACAAGAGCAGGGCCGAGTTCCCCACTACCACAAGTGGGACTTCCCGACCTATGATGGGAAAGAAGAACCCCTTACATGGATCAGCTAGTGCGAACAATTCTTTCGTGGTCAATGGACTATGGAAGAAGAGAAGGTGTGGCTCGCAACATTCCATCTCACAGGGGCAGCACAGCAGTGGTACACCCGCGTGGAGCGCGAGTACGACACCCCCTCATGGAAGCGCTTTTCAGAAATGATAGAACTAAGGTTCGGGCCTCCCCTTCGGCATAACAAACTTGGGGAATTGGCAGCCCTCCGCAAGACCAGTTCTGTCTCGGACTATCAAGAACGCTTCTTGGCCCTTCTTAGCCGTGCGGGAGCACTTACGGAAGCACAGCAAATTGAATTATTTACACAAGGCCTACAAGGCACATTGCAAATCGATGTTGAGCTTCAAGCACCCACTTCTTTGGAGATTGCGACAAGCCTTGCCCGTGCATTTGAATTGCGCGCCAAGATAGATGAGGAAGCAAGAACAGAGGCCAAGAATATCTAGAGTAGAGCGCAAAATTTTCGGCCAACTACACAGCAACCCCCGACCAATTCGGCAGTAGCAACAGGGGCGACAATGGTCCAAACAACCCTGATTTCCAGAACAGGACGTCTCCAACAACGTACCCTAACACCAGAGGAAATGCAGACACGACGAGAGGCTGGATTGTGCTACAACTGTGATGAAAAATTTAGCCCAACTGACAAATGCAAGCGGCTGTTCTGGTTATGTGCTCCGACCATCGACGATGATGAAGTAGAGGATATAGATGGTTCAGATACCGGGATTTCTCTATATGCAATTGTCGGAGTACAATCGCATGCTTCCGAGACAATGGAGTTAGCGATACGTATCAATGGTGCTTACTTTGTCGCTCTTATGGACACGAGCTCTACGCATAGTTTTATTTCGGAGAGGGCTGCTGCTATTACGGGAATCCATCTCCATCCTTGTGTCGGCACTCGAGTCCGCATGGCCAACGGTGACAACATCATATGTAGTAGGATCGTCAATAATGTCAAAGTGGTTGTTGGGGATGACATATTTCCCATTGATTGTGTCGTCATGCCACTAGACGCCTGCGATGTGGTCTTGGGAGTGCAATGGTATGCACTCTAGGACTAGTCTTGTGGGACTTCACCAACAAGTGCATCTCCTTTCATCGCAACAGTGAGTTGATTGTCTGGAGTTGCATTGATGAAGTAGCCACGGAGAAACCACACACACAAGCCTACACCAGATGACCAGAATACAACTTCAAGGGGAACCGCCTATCGCTCCGTCCTCACTCCGACAACTTCAAGGGGAACCGTCTACCACTCCGTCCTCACTGTCGTCATTAATTCAAGGACGGGTGGTTCTTTCACCAACAAAAGAGCTTCGACATTTTTGTTCAGATTTTCAGCTCGAGGACAGGCTGATTCTCAAGGACGGGAGAGATGTCATGTAGCGCAATGGCCCAGCCTAAGGGGGCCCAGGTCTAGGGCGCATAGGGGCAGAAGAATTAGGATAAGTCTGTTAGATAAGTTTGTTAGGTAGTTAGGAAAGTAGTTAGGGTGGTTAGGCTGTTTGCCCTATATATAGGGATGTAATCAGACAAGAGAGGGCAAGCAAGAAGTAATAAAGATTCCAGTTTCCTCTCCTCTAGTTCCCAGTCCCGTGCTGTCTTCTTCCTCTCCCTGTCGGCGCCCTCCCTAGCGCCGTTTCCCCTCTTCTACCATGACGAGACACGGCTACAACCTACGGCCAAGGCCAGGCCGTGACAGCAGTATATAACCAGTGCAAGGTTCTCTCAACCACTTGCACTGTCCGCCCTAGGATCCGCGCTGCCACCTGTTGCTCCCTGATCTATCCGGTTGTTGTCTGGATCTGCCGCCTAGGTCTGTGCTGAGTGGCTGCGTCAGACTCACGCCGCCGCCATGGGACCTCACCTAGCGGCCGTGTCGGGCTCGCCGAGCACATGTTGGCCTCGTGCCAGCCTCGTCGTCGCTGGAGTCATGTCTCCATACTCTGGCATTGGCACTGACCTCCCTGCTCCCACCGTAGCCTTAGGCCGGCGTTCTTCATCTTCAGCGGAGAATAGGAGAGGAGGAAGGAATGAGTGGTGTCAGCGGAGAAAAGGAGAGGAGGCAAGAATGGGTGATGCACCAAATGTCCAAACGAGACATGAGAAAAAGAGAGTGCCGTGAGAGGATGAGAGAGACATGCCAACATGACGTGAGAAAAGAGAGAGAGAGAGAGTGGCAACATAGTCTACAAGAGACGTGCGGAAAGACAAAAATGACGGTAGATAGAATGAGAAAAAAGAGAAGAAAGGAAGAGAGATAGAAAAACAACAAGAAACTATTTCTTTTGATTAACACTGTATACATGTTAACTATAAACACTATGATATATTATGTCAACCGATTAATTAGGCGATCAATTAATTCAGTTAATCCCCAGATTAACGGATTAATCCCTACTCGGTGGTTAGCCGATCAGCTACTGATTGTTGATTTTTCTAACAATGGTAAGAGCCAAAGAGGTAGAATTATATATATACATATATACACACACACACACACACATATATATATATACACACATATATATACACACACACACACATATACACACACACACACACACACACACATATATATATATATAGGTGAAGTCAGGGAGACTCCATATACATCTAGGACTGCTCGAGACATACATCTCGCCGGCTACACATATTGACACAAGAACATGATGTAGGATAATCTCTGTGTGTGCACCATCTCAACTGTGGTAGGTGAACAACCCCGTTTCTATTTCTAATCGTATATTCAGTTGACATTAATTCCATTTCAATCATAAAATGCCATGGAATTTACTGCATTACAATGATCAGAATCAATCACAACAATTTTCTTTCGGGTGAACATCCGACATTTGATCCTATGTGGTCAATCTAGGCTTGCCTGATTTATGTGTCCTTGTGGTAATATAACATTTCTTATGTGTTTCCATCTCCTTCAAAGCTAATGCTACAAAACTAAATCTTGGTAACTTTACAGGAAGGCACAGGTGGGTAGAGTATGCGGAGAAGGGACGCTACAATGCATCCCAAGTGCCTCCTGAATGGCATGGATGGCTGCACCACATTACGGACAGCACTGGGGACCAGGCAAGTTTTCTCTTTGTTATCTGTGTTTCTGAGCTTTGGTCCTCTAACGTAACTGTAAGCAGGGCCCTACCCAAGAATTTAAGGCCTCAGTGATAAAGGAAAAATAAAGTCATACATTTGTGTAAAATCAATAACCAAGAATTATTTTTGCTTCAGTGTATAATTGAAACATACATATTTTTTACAATCTATACCTATGCTAATTGGTTACTTAAAAAAGTGCAATATTAATTAAAGAAATAGTGAATAAATTTGACCATCCATCTAGGTCGCACCTTATCATAATCTTAGATTAAAAGAAAGTCAATGCCAACTACAATTTGCTCATTATCAATTTTGATTTTTAGAAGTATTAAATAAATAAAATAAAAATGGGATGCCAATTATAGTATTAAGAATTACAATAGGTGTTTACACTAAAAAGAGTAAGGCAATTGTCTACAAACACTTATATGTTAACTTAAAAGCATTATTCCTTTCATATTCTTTGAAATAAAACATTCAAAAATATTACCAAATCATACTAATCATACTACTAAGTTTATACTTTAAAGTAAATATGCCCTCCCCTAATTTTGGGTGCCCAGCCTGAACATGGCCAAATACGTGCCTGACTGTATGTAATGTCAGCTTACTAGTGTCAAGACCAAACTTACAACTGTCCACAAAAACTTGCCATCAAAAGTGAAACAACCGAATGGTGAGACAAGGAAAGGAAATCATAGCTGAAATGAGTTGTTTTGTGCAGCTTGACTATTTCTCCCCATGGCTATACAAGCATACATGCATATTAGTTGATATAGGGGCGTCGGTATGATTCTGTGAACGAGGGAAACTTTTGTAGTGCTTATTACTTGTACTGTTGAGTGGGATGTTTATAAATATTTATCACCTTTTAGGCTATTGTTTTCCTATCTATTAGTTGGTGAACGTGAGCGGGTGTTGTGCTTGGATGTTGAAACTGCGAAAGCTGACTAGGATATACGTGTCTGTCTCTCTTTTGTTGCAGTTATTGGAACAAAAGCCTAAAGCTTACATTGTGGAACACAAGCAGAACTTCTCTGGTGAGGGTGAGGAGCTGATCTACCACTCCAAGGGGCATGCTCTAAACCCTGGACAAAGGGACTGGACGAGGTACCAGCCATGGGAACCAAAGAAAGAAGAGGCCTCTTGAGACTGAGGTGCAAAAATCTTTTGTTGTTGATGTCTAAATTCTAAAACAGTCAGCCTACTCGTTTTCCTGGGCTGAACCTGAATAATGTCGCATTGGTTTCTCTACCGGAGAATGGAACATTGGTTTTAGTTCCCATTTGACCGCAAGGATCGCTGATTATTGCAAGTTGGCTTTTCTCTTGTGTCGATGCCATTGTGATGCTATGACGAGGTCTCGACTGGGCTTAGTAGCTGCTGCCTTGTGTTTTGTTTGTAGAGTCAGTGGCGACGTGGTGGAATTAGGCGTGATCCATTCCACTGGCAGAAGCGGCGGGCCACGACTCTAGTGGTTTATCAAATCTCTCTTTTCTTTGCTTGCTTGTTGCTAGGAAAAGAAACACAAGTGTTTTATCGTGTTTAGTTGGAGGGATATTTCGGAACTGGGTGATTGTGTAGAGAAAATTGGTTATTTGCTACTTTCAAAATCCTCAAGGCCGTAAACATGTAGGTGCAAAAATTGTTTGTTGGAGGCAGTGATGATTTCATTGTCTTTCCAGCCTTGCGGGTCGTTGACGTAAAACACAACAGGGGGCAGGAGTGTCATTTCCAAAGCTAGAAAATAGAAAAAAAATTTAGAAATGTAAAAAAGAGAAAATGGCAATGAAAATAAAGAAACAATGATGATAGTGGCAATTTTATGAAGTCATTTTTGAGAGTGGCAATTTTGCGAAGCCACTCTTAAAAGTGGCAAATAACCACCGTGTTGCCCTCCTTGGAAAAGTTAGGTAAGGATGAGGTAGAGAAGTGGTTAGAGTTGAAGGTGTGGATTCTTTCAAGAACTTTGATAGCTTGCTTGTGAGCTTGCAGGAGAAGGGCAACATCTTCAAGGCCGTAAATATGTAGGTGCAAAAATTAGTAACTGTTGGCGTAAAAGGTTACGCTAACAGGTTCTTTGAGATCAAGAACAAACAAACTAAGAGCTTGTGTTTGAGGACTAAGTCAAGCCTCCGAAAGGATAATAACTTGAGTAGTTCGAATGTGTGTATTAGAGTGATTCGGTCCTCCGCTTACAAGGTAGAGAGAGGGGGGTATTTATAGGCAAAAATGTCTAAGGAAAAGACCTATATACCCCTAGATTATAACTGACATAGTGGAAACTATTCGGTATCCTAAATAGGGTTAAAATGGTAAAATCTATCCGGGACAGATAGATAAGCCAAACGTCTTATCAACCCAGTTGTTCTGCTTCGGAGCCTCATAGCCTGCGGAGGGCTTCTTGACCTTCGGATCGAGGCACCCTTCGGCTTAACGCTTCCACCTTCGAGTATGAGCCCATCAGCTCCGAAGCTTAGTGAGTCCCTTCGAGCTGTTAATCTCTAAGTCCTGAAAGTGAAGCAATTTCCCCCAATAGTAGCCCCTCGAATACGCCCTTTCGAATTTAACCTGTACAGAAGGGAGGCAGTATACGCAAGGAATATTTTCATATTCTGAGACTTAGAGAAAATTTGAACATATTACAGTCTTTCGGAGGATCTCGGATCCAAAGCACTCGGACCCTGCCTCTGAGCTCCCAACGCTGTGTGAACACTCCGTGGGGAAGAGAACTGCCACGAAGCCCAAACATCGTGAGGAACCGTTTGTTATAGCCGTTACTGTGCAAGTAGATGTTACGCTCTGTAAAGGGTAACAGTCGAAATTTACGGCAGTCTTTCGCCGTTCCACTTCCTGGGCCCACCTACCAGCAGCGGGAGTCGAACCTGCAGTGTGAATGCGATCGAAGCATAGCAACCAGCGAACGGTTATAAAAAGGGGATTAGAAGTTACCCACGACTTTTTACCATACTCAGCGCCTGCGAATCACTTTCTTCAACCTTCAATTCTCATAACCTTCCAATCCACCGAGCCATGGCTAGAACCAGCCACACCGTTCCGGCAGCGGTGGGCACTCTGGCACAGAGGCAAGCATGGGCCGCCTCGGCTGTGACAGCAATGGCGGGAGCTCCGGGCGACGCCTGGCCCAAGAACCCTCGAGAGCTCCGCCCGCCATCCAAGAAGAAAATTCCTCAGAGCTTCCTCATCGGCCAGTCCACGAGCACCGCCGAGTCCATTGAAGAGGCTGTGGAAGGGAAGCTGGGGACCGGACTGAGGACTCGAGTCCTCGGGTCAGAATCAACCCCGAGGCCACGAAGTGGAGAAGTTGTGGTTTTCGAGGCATTCTTCGAAGCAGGCTTGGGACTTCCGGTGATCGATTTCCTAGCAGAGGTACTGGACCTGTTTCACATCACATTACCTCAACTATTTCCCAATGCCATCGCCCACCTGACTGTCTTCGAGTGGGCGCTCCGAGCCGAAGGGTGCGAGGGACGATCGGAGGTCTTCGCCGCTGTTGGGGGAAATTGCTTCACCTTCAGGACTTAGAGATTAATAACTCAAAGATTCGCTAAGCTTCAGAGCTGGTGGGCTCTTATTCGAAGGTGAAGGCGTCAAGCCGAAGGGTGCCTCGATCCGAAGTCCTGAGAAGCCCTCCGCAAGATACGAAGGCTCCGAAGCAGAATGACAGGATTGATAAGATGTTTGGCTTATCCATCTGCCTCGGATAAACTTTACCCTTTTAACCCTGCTCCGGGTACCGAATAGTTTCCACTATGTCGGTTGTAATCTAGGGGTAATTAGGTCTTTTCCTTAAACATTTTTGCCTATAAATACCCCCCTCTCTACCCTGTAACCGGGGACCGAACACCCAACTATTCAATACACATATTCGAACTACTTGAGCTATTATCCAATACGGAGGCTTGAGACAGTTCTTAAACACGAACTCACTGTTTGTCCGTTCTTGATCTCAGAGAACCTATTAGCGTAAACTTTTACGCCAACAGTTGGCGCCGTCTGTGGAGAACAGTTCTAGAAGCTTGTTCTCTACTACTGACTGCACTTCGAAGAGCATTTACGGAGGGAGCCTCGGAGTCCCAAGATTCCGCGCACCCTTCGATAAGGGGCTTCTTAGTGCGGTTCGAAGGCTCTCGCTCGCCTTCCCAGATCAATCGAAGTCCCCGGTCTTCGGGCCTCTCCGTGACTAGCTATGCCTCCGAAGCGAGGGAAATTTAACTATTTGCCACCCTCTTCGTTGCCACCTCTTCAAATGCCACCCTCTTCGTTGGAATTAATTTTTTGCCACTCTCTTCGTGAGCCAATTAATTTTTTGCCACTCGGTGTCCAGTCACTTGCCACGTCATCCGCCACATCACATTTTTGCCACCTCACGCCGCCACGTCACCTTCTTCTTCCTTCTCCTTTTCTCTCCCCAAGCTGGCCACCGCGCGCCTCCGCCCATGCTGCCGCCGCGTCCGCGCGCCGCCACCCCCGCGCGCCCCGCGCCCGCGCGCCGCCGCCCCTACGCCCGCGCGACCCTGCGCCGCACCCGCGCGCCGCCGCCCCTGCGCCCGCGCGCCGCCGCCCCCGCGCGCCGCAGCCCCTGCGCCCGCGCGCCTCCGCCCCCGCGTGCCGCCGCCCCCGCGCGCCCCCGCGCCTAGCCGCCCCCGCGCCTCCGCCCCCGCTGCCACCGCGCCCACGCGCCTCCGCCCCCGCACCCGCGCGCCGCAGCCCCCGCCGTCTTCGCCCCCGCGCCTCCTCCTCAAATGCGCGGGCGCGGGCGCGGGGGCGGAGGCGCGTGGGCGCGGTGGCGGCGGGGGCGGAGGCGCGCGGGCGCGGGGGCGCGGCGGCAGCATGGGCGGAGGCGCGCTGGCCGGCTTGGGGAGAGAAAAGGGAGGAGGAAGAAGAAGGTGACGTGGCGGCGTGAGGTGGCAAAAATGTGATGTGGCGGATGACGTGGCAAGTGACTGGACACTGAGTGGCAAAAAATTAATTGGCTCACGAAGAGAGTGGCAAAAAATTAATTGCAATGAAGAGGGTGGCATTTGAAGAGGTGGCAACGAAGAGGGTGGCAAATAGTTAAATTTCCCCCGAAGCAAAGCCAAGCCTCGGGTCCCCTCCGAAGGTCCCCTCGGACCGCAGGGGCCGGGCCCTCAACTGCTCCAATGATTCCCGAGGATACCGCTGGGCGTCGAGTGCCCAGAGGTCCCCGAGCCCCTCCTACGGTGCTTCGGACTGATTATGTCAGCTCCCAAGACCCGGAGCTGCCCTCCGATGAAGACGAAGACATTCCTGGAACCGAGGCTACTCAACTAGCAAGGCTTCAGGAGGAAGTGGCTAGGTGGAGGCAGGAGGCCGCAGATCGCCTCCGCACTCAAGCCTCCATCGAGACTCAAGAAGGGCCTCAAGATGATGGTGCTCGCAATCTCCCAGAAGCTGCCCAAGTCCCGGAGGGGGCTGAGAACGCATCTTTCGATGAGGAGTCTTCGCTACATTTGGACTTGCAAAGAGTGCCCTTCAATCCCAGATTCAAGGCCTCGAAGTTGCAAAAGTACTCCGGTGGGTCAGACCCCGGAGAGTTCACCCGCTCATACGCCCTGGCAATAGAAGCAAGCGGAGGGGTGCGCAACACTATGGCGAAGTGTTTCCCCCTCGCCCTCGAAGGCGTGGCGCTCCGATGGTTCTGGTCCCTGAAGCCAGGATCGATCAGATCATGGGAGCAGCTGAAGAAGAAGTTTGTGAGCAACTTTCAGGGTACCTTTGTGGCCCCGATGTCCACAGAGAGTTTGTTCCAGGTGAAGCAGCGGGCGGGAGAAACACTCCGGGAGTACTTCACGCGCTTCGCCCACACCAAGTCACAGATTAAGGGCTTGTCTACCTCTTCGGTTGTCGACGCCGCCCACGAAGGGGTGTTAAACCCCGACCTCCTCAGCAAGCTCCATCGGAAGCCGGTGACGTCTGTGGCACAGCTGATGGCATACTTCAAACAGTATGCCAAGGCGGAGGAAGGTTGTCTTCGGCGAGCCGGAGCACCTGCACCTGCCCTCCGAGAAGTCAAGACAGAGCCAGAATCTTCGGCTCCTCTACAACCCCCTCAAGATAACCGCTTCAACGAGCACAGGCGAGGGAAGAAGCATTTCCGTTCGGAGGTGCTAAGCATTGCACCCTCCGTTCCGAAGGCACCTGCCAGTTATCAGCAGACGCAGAACTTCAAGGCTGGAGTACCGAAGTCTCAAGAGAGAGCACCTGGCAGGCGCCAGAGTTTTTTCTGCTGCGTGCATGGCGATAACAGAAGCCATGACACAAAAGATTGCAAGACAGTGCTGGCCCTTCGGGGTGACTACCTTGGGCGAAGTACCGGGCGGGGTACTTCGGATCGAGCCCCACCAGCGGCACGGTCGGGGCCTATGCAAATCGTGGCCCGAGCCGGTGTCCCCGAAGCCCCCATGCGAATTCTGGTGGCCAACATTATGCCACCACCGAAGCAGGAAGACCCACAAGACCATGGCAAACGAGTGGTCCTGCCCATCTCCGGAGGGGGGACCCTCGGAAACATGTCCAAAAGACAGCGGCGTGAATACGTCCGTGAGGTTGGGCCCATTGGGACTTCAAGCTCCGCAGAAGGGATGCCAGAGTTGTCTCATGTGCCCATCTCGTTTACTGCCAGCGATGCCGCGGGGGTAAAGTTTCCTCATGCTGACCCCTTGGTCATTTCCGCAGACATAGGAGGGGTGGAAGTCCGAAGGATCCTGGTGGACGGCGAAAGCTCCGCAGACATACTTTTTGTCCAGGCCTTCGATCAAATGTGCATACCTCGGAAGCATCTACTTCCAGCGGCCCGACCACTTCAAGGTTTCTCAGGACCGCCTCTCGATGCCCTCGGCCAGATAGGCCTCGAGGTTGCTTTCGGAGAGGGGCCTTTGGCCAGGGTAGAAGAGGTGATCTTCGACGTTGTCGACGCCCCTTATGCTTACAACGCAATCTTCGGACGAGGGATGTTGAACCAGTTCGGGGCTATAGCGCATCACAACTATCTCTGTCTCAAAATGCCCATGCAAGGTGGAGTTCTTACTATTTCAGGAGACCAAGCTATAGCCCGGAGAATGGAGTATGGGCACGGCTAGCCATTGGATCCCCGACAAGTGCACAACGTGGCGGAGGGCACGAAAGAGGTGCCGAAGGCTTTGAACCCTTCAAAGGGGCTCTCCCTCAAGACAAGCCCGAAAGGTGATGTCGAGACAAGGATAATTTCAAAAGATGGTAAAGAATATCCAGTACAGTTCGGCAAAGGGCTATCCCCGGAGATAGCTGCCTCATTGGAAGAAGTCGTCAAGCAAAATCTGGACGTCTTTGCCTGGACCGACGAAGACATCATCGGGGTGGATCGGAGCATCATCGAGCATAGCCTGCTCGTCAACCCGAAGGCCAGGTCAGTACGCCAGGGGCTCCGCAAGCTGTCTGCAGAAAGAGCAAGCCTCGCCAAAGCCGAAGTAGAGAAATTGTTAAGGGCTGGCATCATCAGGGAGGTAGCCCACACCGAGTGGTTGGCTAACCCTGTTTTTGTAAGGAAGAAGGAGTCGAACAAATGGCGCATGTGTATTGACTTTACTACATTAAATAAAGCATGCCCGTGAGACCCCCACCCGATGCTCCGAATAGACCAACTGGTGGATTCCATTGCTGGCTCCGAATTGCTAAGCTTCCTCGACGCTTATTCCGGATACCATCAAGTCTGGCTGAAACACGAAGACAAAGCCAAGACAAGCTTCATAACTCCTTCCGGGGTATTTTGTTATGTAAGAATGCCTTTTGGCCTGCGGAATGCCAGAGCCACTTTTTCACGTTTAATAGCTAAGGCTCTAGGTCATCAAATAGGCTGGAATGTCGAAGCCTATATGGATGACATTGTAATAAAAAGTGCTCAAAAGCACCAGCATAGCCTAGACCTAGCTGAAACGTTTGAGAGCCTTCGAGCATGTGGAGTACGCCTCAACCCATAAAAATGTATATTCGGAGCACAAGCAGGGAAACTGCTAGGGTACTTAGTTTCGAGCAGGGGAATCAAAGCCAGCCCAACGCAGATAAGTGCACTGCAAAGAATGGCTCCACCAGGGAATTTGAAGCAGGTCCAAAAGCTAGCAGGAAGGCTCGCAGCCCTTAGCAGATTCTTAGCCAGGTCAGCAGAGCGAAGCCTCCCAATTTTCAAAGCCCTAAAGGGGTCCGAAAGCTTCAATTGGACACCGGAATGCCAGAAGAGCTTTGATGACATAAAAGCATACCTCGGAAGCTTGTCAACACTTACTGTGCCCCTCCCAGAAGAAACACTCCTGCTTTATCTTACGGCAACAGGCTCTGCAGTAAGTGCAGTATTGGTTCGGGAAGTTGAGCTCAAGGGAAAGCTGGTGCAGAACCCAGTTTATTTTGTTTCACAAGCTTTGTCCGGAGCTAAGATAAGATACTCCGAGCTCGAGAAATTTGCTTATGCCCTGGTAATGGCCTCGCGAAAGATAATGCATTATTTTTTGGCGCATAACCTAATCGTTCCTACGTCGTATCCCCTTGGTGATATGCTTCGGAGCAAAGACTCTACAGGTAGGATTGGAAAATGGGCTATCGAGCTAGCCCCCTTCGGAATCTCCTTCACGGCAAGAACAGCTATCAAATCCCAAATCATAACTGACTTCGTAGCAGAATGGACTCCATCTGCAGTTTGGGCTCCGGAGGAGCCCTCCGAAGGTTTATGGACAATATTTTCTAACGGAGCTTATCAGGCATCTGGTGCCGGAGCTGGCGCAGTCATCGTATCACCATCAGGGCAGAAGGCCATGTATTCTGCGAGGCTCAACTTTAAGACCACCAATAACACCGAAGAGTACGAAGGGGTCCTGCTAGGCCTCCGAAAGGCAAAGGCACTTAGAGCTGCAAGGATAATAATTAAGACAGATTCCCAAGTCGTCGCTGGGCATGTCGATAAGAGCTTTCAAGCAAAGAACCCGCATCTAGCGCAATACCTTGAAGAAATCCGCAAGGCTGAAGCAACATTTAAAGGATTCTCTGTTCGGAGCATCCCTCGGGCAGATAATCAACTCGCAGATATTCTGGCAAAAGCTGCAGCCAGAGCGGTGGACCTCCCGGAGGGTGCTTTCTACGAAGAACTAATAAAGCCTGCAGCTACTCAGTTACCCTCTGCAGAGATACTATGCATTCTGGCCACAGATTGGCGGGCTTCGATTATGAACATGTTGCAAGGTAGCATAGATTCTTCAGAAGGTCCGGATGCCCGAAGATTGCAAGCAAGGGCTCGAAACTACAAGCTTGTCAGCGGAATATTATACAAAGCTGGTGTGTGTTCCCCTCTACTCCGATGCATCTCCCAACCTGAAGGCCAAGACATACTTCGGGAGATTCACGAAGGATTGTGCGGAAGTCATCTGGCCCCTCGTGCTCTGGCAGGCAAGACACTTCGGCAGGGGCTATACTGGCCAACAATTGTGAGAGATGTAGAGGAGTTGGTTAGAACATGCTAAGGATGCCAATGGATGGGCAGATGAAGCCACCGTCCGCCAGTTCAACTTCAAGTTATTGCCCCGGTATGGCCAATGGCTCGGTGGGGCATGGACCTCATAGGCCCTTTTCCAATGGCAAAAGGCGGCTTGAAGTTTGCGGTAGTAGCAATTGAATATTTTTCAAAGTGGGTTGAAGCGGAGCCGTTGATTGCTATCACTTCGAGGAATGTGCAAAAATTTTTCTGGCAGAACATTATATGCAGATTCGGGGTACCAAGGGAGTTGACAGTGGATAATGGAACCCAGTTCAAAGCTGACACATTCCAAGCATTTTGCGAAGAACTGGGCATTAAGTTGTGCTTCGCTGCAGTACGCCATCCATAGTCAAACGGAGCTGTTGAGCGGGCCAACGGGAACATCCTCTACGGTCTAAATCGGCGAATCGTTGGGTTAGCCAAGGGGCTGTGGGTCGAAGAGCTTCCTAAGATCTTGTGGTCCATTCGAACCACTCAGACCAGGTCCACAGGCTTTACCCCATTTAGACTGCTATTCGGAGATGAGGCCATGACTCCTATGGAGCTCAGAGGTGGATCCCTTCGTATAGTTCAACCCGGAGATGAAGACGAAAGGAACACTTCGCTAGACTTGTCAGAAGAAACAAGGCTTCAAGTTGTCGCTAATCTGACCAAGTACCAAGACCAAACAAAGACATGGTATGACCCGAAGATAAAGCTGAATGAGCTTAGACCTGGTCATCTAGTTTTGCGAAGTGTAATAGCTCTGGGGAAGCTAGGAAATAAATGGGAAGGGCCATATGTTATCCTACGCTCAGGACGCCCCGGATCGTTTAAGCTAGCTAATTTAGAAGGGGAAGAGTTGAAGCATGCATGGCATGCGGAGCACCTTAAGTGTTATTACGCTTAGGGGCTCCTTGTAATCACTTGTAAAGCTTTCCTTTTTTCGAAGTAAAGTGAAGGGTCGAATTTTGTTTGCTCTTCGAATATCCCTTACTCCTGATGGACGCATCGGGAGGACGGAGATGCTTGCGGAGTCAAGCATCTTTCCCAAGACCCGAGCAGCAGCCTGCGAACCATCGGTTCGAGGGCTCCGCTACCACCCTACGGATTCTAGGCTCCGGCTTGTTAGGATCCGTAGAAGAGTCTAAGGACTTTAAAAAACAGATTTCTGGCCTCCGGGTATGAAGTATCTGTAAAAGAGCCAAAGGTGGCCACCCTACGGATTCTAGGCTCCGGTTAGTTAGGATCCGTAGAAGAGTCTAAGGACTTTAAAAAATAGATTTCCGGCCTCCGGGTACGAAGTATCTATAAAAGAGCCGAAGGTGGCCACCCTACGGATTCCAGGCTCCGGCTTGTTAGGATCCGTAGAAGAGTCTAAGGACTTTAAAAAACAGATTTCCGGCCTCCGGGTACGAAGTATTTGTAAAAGAGCCGAAGGTGTCCACCCTACGGATTCTAGGCTCCGGCTTGTTAGGATCCGTAGAAGAGTCTAAGGACTTTAAAAAACAGATTTCTGGCCTCCGGGTACGAAGTATCTGTAAAAGAGCCGAAGGTGGCCACCCTACGGATTCTAGGCTCCGGCTTGTTAGGATCCGTAGAAGAGTCTAAGGACTTTAAAAAACAGATTTCCGGCCTTCGGGTACGAAGTATCTGTAAAAGAGCCGAAGGTGGCCACCCTACGAATTCTAGGCTACGGCTTGTTAGGATCCGTAGAAGAGTCCAAGGACTTTAAAATTTAAACAGATCTCCGGCCTATGGGTTCGAGCAATCTGTAAAAGAGTAGAAGGTGACCAAGTAATAAGGTTTTGAGGCCCAGGCCAACGAGACATTTTAAACAAAAAAAGAAAAAAAAAGAAATGAATCAAAGCTCCTAAGCGACAGATCCAACTTCGAAACTTACGTGGTAATAATACGGAAGTATGTTTTAAGAACCCTCTAAAAGGGTAAAGTACGGATGTTAAGTGTGATACGAAGCATCAAGTTGTCCGGCGCATCATTGTGTCCGGCGAACCCATTTGCACAACAAAGGATCCACCACCCACAAGGAGGGGTAGGAGGGTAAAAAGCAAACAAGATACTTTCGGAGTATTTCACATTAATTCATCGTACTTATACATCAGGAGAAGTTTTGGTCCAAGCCTAGGAAAAATCGAAGACCTTGTCGGCCTCTAGAACTACCCCTCCGGCTACTCTGTCCTTCGGAGTTTGAAGCTGCCGGCTTGGTCCTTTTCGTGCGAGCGCTTCTCTTCTTCTTCGAAGATCGCAGTTTCTTTTGCTCCTCTTGAAGCTCGGCCCAGGTCAAAAGCCTTTCGGAGTTATCCTCCGTAGGATCTTCGGCCTGGTACTCCGAGTCAGACCAATTCATGTGTTCGGAAGACGAGGATGCCTTCTCTTTCTCCTCTTCCTTGATATAAGCTAAGACCTCTTGAAAAACTTCGAGGGTTATCTCCCCTTTGTCTCCACGAGGAACGGATAAGCGAGAACGGCGGTAGGGCCTTAAGCTCTCGAGGATTGCCCATTCCTTCCCGAGCCCTTCGGTAAAATCCAGTATTTCGAGGTCAGGGTTCGAAGGGCGTGGCAAAACCTAAAAAGAACAAAACACCCAAACAAGCTTTTGATTTATAACTTTTCATTAATGAAAGGGGCTTTACAAGATTTTGTGTACATGATTGCCCTAAGAGCTAGACCTGCGGGTCAGTTGGTGGAGTAGGGATTGCCGGAGCTGGCGAGGCAGGAAGTGGTGGCCTTGTCTGTGCCTGCTTCTGCCGACGGGCCTCGTCGATCCAAGCTTTGGCCGCAGCCTTGTGGTCTGTCTTCCAAGTCGACCGGAAGGCTTCCCAGGCCAAGGCTACATCCGAAGATGGGTGCAACAGGTCTTTGGAGGCGAAGCTTCCAGGGGTCGAACCCCCGACTGAAGCGAGGGGGATCTAAAGGGCTTCGAGGTGGCGAAGAACTCCGATGCCGGCACACTGACCGGAGATCTCTCCGTACCGGACGCCGGAATTCATCATCAACGACGGCGCCACTTGGATCCTCTTCAGCTTACGATCGAGGGATTCGCTGGCCACCGCAGAAGATGAAGGGCACATAGTGCCAAAATATTCCAAGGTACCCTGGAGGGCGTCCAAGGTACGTTCTGCCGCACTAGCGTTCTTCTTCACCGCTGCCTCCAGCCTCGCAGCAGTAGCAGACACCTCGGCCACTTGGAGCAGCAAGGAGCCCTTCTGGGCCATCGCTTGATTAAGGGCTCCTTGGAGCTCCACCAGCTGAGCACTCGAAGTGGCCGCCGATTGTCGAAGCCTTTCAATTTCCGCCTGAAGAACTACGCACTCGGCTTCAACCTCTTGGGCCGAAGTACGGAGCGCGTCGTTGTCTTGCCTCGCCATTCGGAGAGCTTTGTCGGCCGTAGCCCTAGCCCTCCGTTCCTCTAGGGCTTCCTCCTCCAACCGAAGGGATCTTTCTTCGGAGCTTTTAAGGGTGGTTTGGAGGGTGATAACCTTCCTCTTGAGTCGATTGGTTTCGACTTCATTGGAAGTCGCTGCCGCTCTAGCAAGGACAAATTGCTGCAAAGAAAAAAGAACAAGTAAGTACCAAAGTGTTCATAATTACTAACTAGAAGTGGTTGTGGTGCTTTTCATACCTGAAGGGCAGCCCTTTCGAGGGCCATGTCGAGCGCCGGAGCCCTAGCTTCACTCAGAGCAGAGACCAGGTCCGAATTGGCGATGTCCTGGCTCTTCTCCGCCAAAGGCTCCAGGAGCGCTCGGAGGCCTGTCCGGTGCTCCAGGAACGGAGCCAGCAAAGGGAGCCAAGACGAAGCTTGGCGATCATCTGCCGTGGCCTCCTCCTTCGAGTTGCTGGCCGAGGTCGTCGTTGGGCCGGGGGGAGGCCGAGGCTAGACATACTTTTGCCCCTCCCCAGCACGAAGGAAGGTGCATCGGCAAGGGCGGGGGTGGCCCTTTCTTCGGCGGCTACCCCTTCGTCCGGAGCCGCATCAGCGGAGGTGACATCGGCCACCGGAGCCGCATCAGCGGACGTGACTTCCGCCACCGAGACTGGAGCGTCCAAGGGAGTCGAGGTGTCCATCGGAACCACGACCTCTGAAGAAATTGGGACTTCGGGCGCTGCCGGAGCTCCGTCACCCTTCAAGGTACCTACAGTATCAAGATATTAGATAAGCATTTGCGAGCAAAGATTGTTGCAAGTGTCGACCAAGGTAAAAGCTTCGTAGCATACCTTCGGAGGGCCCGTGAGGCAAAATCGTCGGATCCTCCAGGACTTCGTACATCCGGAGGATATCATTGATGTCATCTCCCGAAGTCCTCTCCGGCGCGTTTTCCGCTGGGGGCTCGACTTCCGCCGTGATCACCCCGGTTACGGGTGAGTTGGGGGTGGTGGAATCCGTCTCCAAGTCCACGACAACAGGCACGGAGGCGCGCGCTGGGTCTACCTCCGCAACCTCCCGAGCAGAAGCTTCGGCTGGGACTCCCGCTGTATCTTCGTCGTCCTCCAAGAGATAATTCTCGAAGGTCGTTGCCAGTTGGGCATTGGAGTCCTCGAAATCCTTTGAGGCCGAGCTCTGAATGTCCAAGGACGAAGCAGACGAAGCAGGAGCCAGCTGCGGAGGGAGCTTCGCCACCTTCTTCTTCTTAGGCGGCATCTTGCTGGCTTTCTTGGGGGGCTCGGCGACGGCCTTCCATTTCCGAGAGGCTGCTCCGGTCGAGGTAAAGTCTGGCAAAGGAGGGGGCACCATTCCGAGAGTTCCCCACACCCTGTTGGAGCGCTCCCAGCTCCCCACCAGCTCCAGCCTCTTCAGTCTTTCAGCCACCGTAGGGGCTCCGAGGACCCGTTCGGTGGCCCGAGCTATGTCTTCCGGAGCTAGCACCAGTGGAGCCGCTGGGGAAAAAGGGTAACATATCATAAGTATGTTATTTTTCATCATCTAACACATTACTGCAGGAGTTGAAGTCTTACCTAGGGTTCGAAGATCACCCTCCGAGGCCTGTTGAAACACTATCGACCAGTTGGCCCCGAGGGGTGGAATCCAAAGGGAGATGAACTCTTCGGCGAGGTCGCGCATGCTCATGCGACGTGCCACCGAGGTCAATAGCCCTAGCCGCGTGGAGAGCAGGCTAGGGTTCGGAGCAATCTCCGCCTCCTTCCAGAACCAGATCTCCTGGAGAGGCCCTGCGAGGGGGGAGTCCTCTCCGACTTCGGCGTAGAACCACCGAAGGATCCAGTTGGTGTACCACCGATCGTTGATGGCCTTCGCAGGAAAGTGTTGGGCATGCTCCCTCCGCAACTAGAAGTTGACGCTGTCGAAGGCCGTTATCACCTTGGAGTCCCCGGGCCCGTCCTACGGCTTCGGCTGGCAGATAGCTTCATGGGTGGCGGCGAAGACCTCCGAGCGTCCTTCGCACCCTTCGGCCCAGAGCGCCCACTCGAAGATAGCTAGGTGGGCGACGACATTGGGGGATAATTGGGGTAATGTGATGTGAAACAGGTCCAGCACCTCCGCCAAGAAGTCGATGGCCGGAAGTCCCAAGCCCGCTTCGAAGAACGCCTCGAAGACCACCACTTCTCCGCTTCGTGGCCTCGGGGTTGATTCCGACCCAGGGACTCAAGTGCTCAGTCCGGCCCCAAGCTTCCCTTCCACGACCTCCTCAATAGACTCAGCGGTGCTCGTAGACTGGCCGATGAGGAAGCTTTGAGAAATCTTCTTCTTGGATGGCGGGCGGAGCTCCCGAGGGTTCTTGGGCCAGGCGTCGCCCGGAGCTCCCGCCATTGCTGCCACAGCCGAGGCGGCCCACGCTTGCCTCTACGCCAGGGTGCTCGCCGCCGCCGGAACGGTGTGGCTGGTTCTCGCCATTGCTTGGTGGATTGGGAGATTGTGAGAATTGGAGGTTGAAGAGAGCGAATCGCAAGTGCTAAGTGCGGTAAAAAGTTTCGGGTAACTTCTAATCCTCCTTTTATAACCGATCGCTGGTTGCTACGCTTCGATTGCATTCACACTGCAGGTTCGGCTTCTGCCACTGGCAGGTGGGTCCAGGAAGTGGAAAGGCGTGAAACTGCCGTAAATTTCGACCATTACCTTTTACAGGGCGTAACGGCTACTTGCGCCGTAACGGCTATAATCAAAACAGCTCCTCACGGCGTTTGCTCTTCAGAGCAGTACTCTTTCCTACGATGTGTTCACACCACGTTAAGAGCTTGGGGGAGGGGTCCGAATGCTTTGGGTCCAGAATCCTCCGAAGGAATGTAATGTGTTCAAATTTTCTCTTAGTCTCAGAATATGAAAATATTCCTTGCGTATACTGCCTCCCTTCTGTACAGGTTAAATACGGAGAGGCGTATTCGAGGGGCTACTGTTGGGGGAAATTGCTTCACCTTCAGGACTTAGAGATTAATAACTCAAAGATTCGCTAAGCTTCGGAGTTGGTGGGCTCTTATTCGAAGGTGAAGGCGTCAAGCCGAAGGGTGCCTCGATCCAAAGTCCTGAGAAGCCCTCCGCAAGATACGAAGGCTCCGAAGCAAAATGACAGGATTGATAAGATGTTTGGCTTATCCATCTGCCTCGGATAAACTTTACCCTCTTAACCCTGCTCTGGGTGCCGAATAGTTTCCACTATGTCGGTTGTAATCTAGGGGTAATTAGGTCTTTTCCTTAAACATTTTTGCCTATAAATACCCCCCTCTCTACCCTGTAACCGAGGACTGAACACCCAGCAATTCAATACACATATTCGAACTACTTGAGCTATTATCCAATACGGAGGCTTGAGACAGTTCTTAAACACGAACTCACTGTTTGTGCGTTCTTGATCTCAGAGAACCTGTTAGCGTAAACTTTTACGCCAACAGCCGCCACCCACGAAGCCATCTGCCAGCCGAAGCTGCAAGACGGGCCCGGAGACACCAAGGTGATAACAGCCTTCGGCAGTGTCAATTTTCAGTTGCAAAGGGAGCACGCCCAACACTTTCCCGTGAAGGCCATCAACGATCGATGGTACACCAACTGGATCCTTCATTGGTTCTATGCCGAAGTCGGAGAGGACTCCCCCCTCGCAGGGCCTCTCCAGGAGATCTGGTTCCGGAAGGAGGCGGCTATTGCTCCGAACCCTAGCCTGCTCTTAACGCGGCTAGGGCTATTGACCTCGGTGGCTCGCCGCATGAGCATGCGCGACCTCGCCGAAGAGTTCATTGCTCTCCGAACCAGATTTTACCTCGACCGGAGCAGCCCCTCAGAAACGGAAGGCCATCGCCGAGCCCCCGAAGAAAGCCAGCAAGACTCCGCCTAAGAAGAAGAAGGTGGCGAAGATCCCTCCGCAGCTGGCTCCTGCCTCGTCTACTTCGTCCTTGGACATTCGGAGCTCATCCTCGGAGGATTCCGAGGTCTCCAACGCCCAGCTGGCGAAGACCTTTGAGAATTATCTCTTGGAGGGCGACGAAGATGCGGCGGGGGTCCCAGCCGAAACTTCTTCTCGGGAGGTTGCGGAGGTAGATCCGACACGCACACCCGCGCCCGCTGTTGTAAACTTGGAGCTGAACCCTGCCGCCCCCAACTCGCCTGTAGCCGGGGTGATCACGGCGGAGGTCGAGGTCCCTGCGGAAAACACGCCGAAGAGGACATCGGGGGACAACATCGACGATATCCTCCGGATGTACAAAGTTCTGGAGGATCCGGCGATTTTGCCTCATGGTGCCTCCCAAGGTATACTTCGAGGCTTTTACCTTGGTTGATACTTGCAGCAATCTTTACTCGTAAATGCTCACCAAACATCTTGATACTATAGGTACCTCGAAGGGCGACGAAGACCCGACTGCACATGAAGTCCCAACTTCTTCGGGGGCCATGGTTCAGATGGACACCTCGACTCCTTTAGACGCTCTGCCCCCGGTGGCGGGGGTTGTGCCCGCCGACGCGGCTCCAGTGACCGAGGTCGCCCCTGCTGACGCGGCTCCAGCCGAAGGGGTAGCCGCCGAAGAAAGGGCCACCTCCATCTTAGCCGAGTCGCCTGCCTTCGTGCCGGGGAGGGGCAAAATTATGTCTAGCCTCGGGCTCCCTCCCGGCCCAACGACGACCTCAGCCAGTAACTCGGAGGAGGAGGCCACAACAGACGATCGCCAAGCTTCGTCTTGGCTTCCTTTGCTGGCTCCGTTTTTGGAACACTAGACAGGCCTCCGGGCGCTCCTGGAACCTTTGGCAGAGAAGAGCTTGGACATTGCCAACTCTGACTTGGTCTCTGCTCTGAGCGAAGCCAGGGCTCCGGTGCTCAACATGGCCCTTGAAAGGGCTGCCCTTCAGGTATGAAAAGCACCACAACCACTTCTAATTAGTAATTGTAAATACTTGGTACTTGTTCTGTTTGCAGCAATTCGTCCTTGCTAGAGCGGCAGCGACTTCCAATGAAGTCGAAACCAATCGACTCAAAAGGAAGGTTACAACCCTCCAAACCGCACTCAAGGGCTCCGATGAAAGATCACTTCGGTTGGAGGAAGAAGTCCTCGAAGAACGGAGGGCTAGGGCCGAGGCCGACGAAGCCCTCCGATTAGCGAGGAAAGACAGCGACGCGCTCCGGACTTCAGCCCAAGAGGCTGAAGCCGAGTGCGTAGTGCTCCGAGCGGAGGTTGAGAGGCTCCGGCAAGCGGCGGCCACTTCGAGCGCCCAGCTGGTAGAGCTCCAAGGGGCCCTTAATCAAGCGATGGCCTAGAAGAGCTCCTTGCAGCTCCAAGTGGCCGAAGTGTCTGTTACTACTGCGGGGCTAGAGACAGCAGAGAAGAAGAATGCCAGTGCAGCGGATCGTACCTTGGATGCCCTTCAAGGTACCTTGGAATATTTTGGCACTATGTGCCCTTCGTCTTCTGCGGCGGCCTACGAACCCCTCGACCAGAAATTGAAGAGGATCCAAGTGGCGGCGTCGCTGATGATGAACTCCGGTGTCCGGTACGGAGAGATCTCCGGTCAGTGTGCCGGCATTGGAGTTCTCCGCCACCTTGAAGCCCTTCAGATCCCCCTTGCTCCAGTCGGGGGTTCGACCCCCGGAAGCTTTGCCTCCGAAGACTTGCTGCACCCATCTTCGGACGTGGCCTTGGCCTGGGAAGCCTTCCGGTCGACCTGGAAGACGGACCACAAAGCTGCGGCCAAAGCTTGGATCACCGAGGCCCGTCGGCAGAAGCAAGCACAAACAAGGCCACCACTTCCAGCCTCGCCAGCTCCGGCACTCCTGCTCCACCAGCTGACCCGCAGGTCTAGCTCTTAGGGTAATTATGTATAAAAAATCCTGTAAAGCCCCTTGCATTAATGAAAAGTTATAAACGAAGAGCTTGTTTGAGTGTTTTGTTCTTTTAGGTTTTGCCATGCCCTTCGAAACCTGACCTCAAAATAATGGAGTTTACCGAAGGGCTCCGGAAGGAGTGGGCGAGCCTCGAGAGCTTAAGGCCCTACCGCCGCTCTCGCTTCTCTGTTCCTCGTGGAGACAAAGGGGAGATAACCCTCGAGGTTTTTCAAGAGGTCTTAACTTATATCAAGGAAGAGGAGAAAGAGAAGGCATCTTCGTCCTCCGAACACATGGATTGGTCTGACTCGGAGTACCAGGCCGAAGACCCTGCGGAGGCTAACTTCGAAAGACTTCTGACTTGGGCCGAGCTTCAAGAGGAGCAAAAGAAACTGCGAGCCTTGAAGAAGAAGATAAACACTCGAACAAAAAAGACAAATCTAGCGGCTTCGAGCTCCGAAGGACAGAGTAGCCGGAGAGGTAGCTCCAGAGGCCGACAGGGTCTTCAATTCTTCCTAGGCTTGGATCAAAACTTCTCCTGATGTATAAGTACGATGAATTAATGTGAATTGCACCGAAAGTATCTTGTTTTCTTTACCCTCCTACCCCTCCTTATGGGTGGTGGATCTTTTGTAGTGCAAATAGGTTCACCGGACATAATGATGTGACGAACAAACCGATGCTTCGTATTACACTTAATATCCGTACTTTTACCTTTTCAGAGGGTTCTTCGAACATACTTTTGTATTATTATTTCGTAAGTTTCGAAGTTGGATTTACCTCTATAGGGTTTTATACTTGTCACTTAGGACTTTAAAAAGTGTCTCGTTGGCCGTAGCCTCGAAATCTTATTACTTGGTCACCTTCGACTCTTTTACAAATTCTTCGAACCCGTAAGCCGGAGATCTGTTTATCTTTAAAGTCCTTGGACTCCTCTACGGATCCTAATGAGCCTGGGCCTAGAATCCGTAGGGTGGCCACCTTCGGCTCTTTTACAGATACTTCATACCCGTAGGCCGGAAATATGTTCTTGTTTAAAGTCCTTAGACTCTTCTACGGATCCTAACAAGCCGGAGCCTGGAATCCGTAGGCTGGCCACCTTCGGCTCTTTTACAG
The DNA here is from genome assembly GCA_019279435.1 of Zizania palustris. Taxonomy (NCBI): domain Eukaryota; kingdom Viridiplantae; phylum Streptophyta; class Magnoliopsida; order Poales; family Poaceae; genus Zizania; species Zizania palustris. The sequence continues at coordinate 32,514,352 of JAAALK010000082.1, forward strand.
ATACTTCATACCCGGAGGCTGGAAATCTGTTCTTGTTTAAAGTCCTTAGACTCTTCTACGGATCCTAACAAGCCGAAGCCTGGAATCCGTAGGCTGGCCACCTTCGGCTCTTTTACAGATACTTCGTACCCGAAGGCCGGAAATCTGTTCTTGTTTAAAGTCTTTAGACTCTTCTACGGATCCTAACAAGCCGGAGCCTGGAATCCGTAGGCTGGCCACCTTCGGCTCTTTTACAGATACTTCGTACCCGGAGGCCGGAAATATGTTCTTGTTTAAAGTCCTTAGACTCTTCTACGGATCCTAACAAGCCGGAGCCTAGAATCCGTAGGCTGGCAGCGAAGCCCCTGAACCGATGGTTTGCAGGCTATTGCCCGGGTCTTGTGAAAGATGCTTGGCTCCGCAAGCATCTCTGTCCTCCCGATGCGTCCATCAGGAGTAAGGGATATTCGAAGAGCAAACAAAATTCGACCCTCCACTTTATTTAGAAAAGGAAAGCTTTACAAGTGATTACAAGGAGCCCCTAAGCGTAATAATGCTTAAGGTGCTTGGCATGCCATGCATGTTTCAATTCTTCCCCTTCTAAATTAGCTAATTTAAACGATCCGGGGCGTCCTGAGCGTAGGATAACATACGGTCCTTCCCATTTATTTCCTAGTTTCCCCGGGGCTATTACACTTCGCAAAACTAGATGACCTGGTCTAAGCTCGTTCAGCTTTATCTTCGGGTCATACCATGTTTTTGTTTGGCCTTGGTACTTCGTCAGATTGGCGACAGCTCGAAGCCTTGTTTCTTCTGACAAGTCCAGCGAAGTGTTTCTTTCATCTTCATCTCCGGGCTGCACTACACGAAGGGATCCACCTCTGAGCTCCGTAGGAGTCATGGCCTCATCTCCGAATAGCAGTCTAAATGGGGTAAAGCCTGTGGACCTGGCTTGAGTGGTTCGAATGGTCCACAAGATCTTGGGAAGCTCCTCGACCCACAACCCCTTGGCAAACCCTATAATTCGTCGATTCAGATCGGAGAGGATGTTGCCGTTGGCTCGCTCGACAGCTTTGTTGGACTGTGGATGGCGCACTGCAGCGAAGCACAACTTAACGCCCAACTCTTCACAAAATTCTTTGAATGTGTCATCTTCGAACTGGGTTCCATTATCCACGGTCAGCTCTCTTGGCACTTCGAACCTGCATATAATATTTTGCCAGAAAAACTTCTGTACATTCCTTGAAGTGATGGCAGTCAATGGTTCTGCTTCGACCCACTTTGAAAAATATTCGATTGCTACCACCGCAAACTTCAAGCTGCCTTTTGAAATTGGAAAAGGGCCTATGAGGTCCAGGCCCCACCGAGCCATTGGCCATACCGGGGCAATAACTTAAAGTGGAACTGGCGGACGGTGGCTTCGTCTGCCAATCCATCGGCATCCTTGGCATGTTCGAACCAACTCCTCTGCATCTCTCATAATTGTTGGCCAGTAAAGCCCCTGCCGAAGTGTCTTGCCTGCTAGAGCACGATGGGCCAGGTGACTTCCGCACAAACCTTCGTGAATTTCTCGAAGTATGTCCTGGCCTTCGGGTTGGGAGATGCATCGAAGTAGAGGGGAACACACTCCAGTTTTGTACAATATTCCGTTGACAAGCTTGTAGTGTCGAGCCCTTTCTTGCAATCTTCGGGCATTCGGACCTTCTGAAGAATCTATGCCACCTTGCAATATATTCATAATCGGAGCCTGCCAATCTGTAGCTTGAATGAACAGTACTTCCGCGGAGGGTAATTGATTAGCTGCAGGCTTCACTAGTTCTTCGTAGAAAGCACCCTCCGGGAGTTCCACCGCTCCGGCTGCGGCTTTTGCTAGAATATCTGCCAATTGATTATCTGCCCGAGGGATACTCCGAACAGAGAATCCTTTGAATGCTGCTTCGGTCTTGTGGATTTCTTCAAGGTATTGCGCTAGATGCGGGTTCTTTGCTTGAAAGCTCTTATCGACATGCTCTGCGACGACTTGGGAATCTGTTTTAATTATTATCCTTGCTGCTCCAAGTGCCTTTGCCTTTCGAAGGCCTAGCAGGACCCCTTCGTATTCTGCGATATTATTGGTGGTCTTGAAGTTGAGCCTCACAGAATACATGGCCTTTTGCCCTGACGGTGATATGATGACTGCGCCAGCTCCGGCACCAGATGCCTGGTAAGCTCCGTCGGAAAATAGTGTCCATAAACCCTCGGAGGGCTCCTCCGGAGCCCAAATTGCAGATGGGGTCCACTCTGCTACGAAGTCGGCTATGATTTGGGATTTGATAGCTATTCTTGCCGTGAAGGAGATTCTGAAGGGGGCTAGCTCGACAGCCCATTTTCCAATCCTACCCGTAGAGTCTTTGTTTTGGAGCATATCACCGAGAGGATACGAGGTAGGAACGATTAGGTTATGCGCCAAAAAGTAATGCCTTAGCTTTCGCGAGGCCATTACGAGGGCATAAGCAAATTTCTCGAGCTCGGAGTATCTTATCTTAGCTCTGGACAAAGCTTATGAAACAAAATAAACTGGGTTCTGCACCAGCTTTCCCTTAAGCTCAACTTCCCGGACCAGTATTGCACTTATTGCGGAGCCTGTTGCTGTAAGATAAAGGAGGAGTGTTTCTTTTGGGAGGGGCACAGTAAGTGTTGACAGGCTTCAGAGGTATGCTTTTATATCATCAAAGCTCTTCTGGCACTCCGGTGTCCAACTGAAGCTTTCGGACCCCTTTAGGGCTTTGAAAATTGGGAGGCTTCTCTCTACTGATCTGGTCAGGAATCTGCTAAGGGCTGCAAGCCTTCTTGCTAGCTACTGGACATGCTTCAAATTCCCTGGTGGAGCCATTCTTTGCAGCGCACTTATCCGCGTTGGGCTAGCTTCGATTCCCCTGCTCGAAACTAAGTACGCACTTATCTGCTAAGGCGTACTCCACATGCCCGGAGGCTCTCAAACGTTTCAGCTAGGTCTAGGCTATGCTAGTGCTTTTGAGCACTTTTTATTACAATGTCATCCATATAGGCTTCGACATTTCGGCCTATTTGATGACCTAGAGCCTTAGCTATTAAACGTGAAAAAGTGGCTCCGGCATTCCGCAAGCCAAAAGACATTCTTACATAACAAAATACCCCAGAAAGAGTTATAAAGCTTGTCTTGGCTTCGTCTTCACGCTTTAGCCAGACTTGATGGTACCCGGAGTAAGCATCGAGGAAGCTTAGCAATTTGGAGCCGGCTGTGGAATCCACCAGCTGGTCTATTCGGGGCATCGGGTAGGGGTCTCGCGGGCATGCTTTATTTAATGAAGTAAAGTCAATACACATGCGCCATTTGTTCGAGTCCTTCTTGCTTACAAAAACAGGGTTCGCCAACCACTCGGTATGAGCTACCTCCCTGATGATGTCAGCCCTTAACAATTTTTCTACTTCGGCTTTGGCGAGGCTTGCCCTTTTTGCAGACAGCTTGCGGAGCCCCTGGCGCACTGGCCTGGCCTTCGGGTTGACGAGCAGGCTGTGCTCGATGATACTCCGATCAACCCCAGTGATGTCTTCGTCAGTCCAGGCAAAGACGTCCAGATTTTGCTTGACGACTTCCTCCAATGAGGCAGCTATCTCCGGGTATAGCCTTTGCCGAATTGTACTGGATATTCTTTGCCATCTTTTGAAATTATCTTCGTCTCGACATCACCTTCTGGGCTTGGCTTGAGGGAGAGCCTCTTCGAAGGATTCGAAGCCTCCGGAACCTCTTCCGTGCTCTCCACCACGCTGTGCACTTGCCGGGGATCCAACGGCTGGCCGTGCCCATACTCCGTTCTCCGGGCTATAGCTTGGTCTCCTGAAATAGTAAGCACTCCACCTTGCGTGGGCATTTTGAGACAGAGATAGTTATGATGTGCTATAGCCCCGAATTGGTTCAGCATCCCTCGCCCAAAAATTGCGTTGTAAGCATAGGGTGCGTCGACAACGTCGAAGATCACCTCTTCTACTCTGGCCAAAGGCCCCTCTCCGAAGGCAACCTTGAGGCCTATCTGGCCGAGGGCATCGAGAGGCGGTCCTGAGAACCCTTGAAGTACCTGGGCCACTGGAAGTAGATGCTTCCGAGATATGCACATTTGATCGAAGGCCTGGACAAAAAGTATGTCCGCAGAGCTCCCACCGTCCACTAGGATCCTTCGGACTTCCACGCCTGCTATGTCTGCGGAAATGACCAAGGGGTCGGCATGGGGAAACTTTACCCCCACGGCATCGCTGGCAATAAAAGAGATGGGCACATGAGACCATTCTAGCATCCCCTCCGTGGAGCTCGAAGTCCCAATGTTCCCCACCTCGCAGACGTATTCACGCCGCTGCCTTTTGGACATGTTCCCGAGGGTCGCCCCTCCGGAGATGGGTAGGACCACTCATTTGCCGCGGTCTTGTGGGTCTTCCTGCTTCGGTGGTGGCATAATATTGGCCACCGGAAGTCGTATGGGGGCTTCTGGGACACCGGCTCGGGCCACGATTTGCATAGGCTCCGACCGTGCCGCTGGTGGGGCTCAATCCGAAGTACCCCGCCCGGTACTTCGCCCTAGGTAGTCACCCGGAAGGGCCAACACTGCCTTGCAATCCTTCGTGTCATGGCTTCTATTGTCGCCATGCACGCAACAGAAAAAACTCTGGCGCCTGCCGGGTGCTCTCTCTTGAGGCTTCGGCGCTCCAGCCTTGAAGCTTTGCGCCTGCTGATAACCGGCAGGAGCCTTCAGAACGGAGGGTGCGATGCTTAGAACCTCCGAGCGGAAATGTTTCCTCCCTCACCTCTGCTCGTTGAAGCGATTATCCTGAGGGGGTTGTAGAGGAGCTGAGGCTTCGGGCTCCGTCTTTACTTCTTTGAGGGCAAGTGCGGTTGCTCCGGCCCGCCGAAGGCAGCCTTCCTCCGCCTTGGCATACTGTTCGAAGTATGCCATCAGCTTTGCGACAGATGTCACGGGCTTTCGATGGAGCTTGCTGAGGAGGTCGGGGTTTAGCACCCCTTCGCGGGTGGCGTCAACTACCAAAGAGGTAGACATGCCCTTAATCTGTGACTTTGTGTGGGCGAAGCGCGTGAAGTACTCCCGAAGTGTTTTCTCCCGCTCGCTGCTTCACCTGGAACAATCTTCCTGTCGACATCGGGGCCACAAAGGTACCCTGGAAGTTGCTCGCAAACTTCTTTTTCAACTGCTCCCAGGACCTGATCGATCCTGGCTTCAAGGACCAGAACCATCGGAGCGCCACGCCTTCAAGAGCGAGGGGGAAACACTTCGCCATAGTGTTGCCCACCCCTCCGCTTGCTTCTATTGCCAAAGCATATGAACGAGCGAACTCTCCAGGGTCTGACCCGCCGGAGTATTTGTGCAATTTTGAGGCCTTGAATTTGGGATCGAAGGGCACTCTTTGCAAGTCCAAATGCAACAGAGACTCATCATCGAAAGATGTGTTCTCAGCCTCCTCCGGGACTTGGGAAACTTCTGGAAGATTGCGAGCACCACCGTCTTGGGGCCCTTCTGGAGTCTCGGTGGAGGCTTGAGTGCGGAGGCGGTCGGCGGCTTCTTGCCTCCACCTAGCCACTTCTCCCTGAAGCCTTGCTAGCTGAGTAGCTTCGGTTCCAGGAAGGTCTTCGTCTTCATCGGAAGGTAGCTCCGGGTCTTGGGAGCTGACGTAATCGGTCCGGAGCACCGCAGGAGGAGCTCGGGGACCCCTGGGCACTCGACGCCCAGTGGCACCCTCGGGAATCATTGGAACAGTTGAGGGTCCAGCTTCGTTGGTCCGAGGGGACCTTCGGAAAGGACCCGAGGCTTGGCTTCGCTTCGGAGGCATAGCTAGTCACAGAGAGGACGTCGATTGGTCTGAGAAGGCGAGCGAAGGCCTTCGAACCGCACTAAGAAGCCCTTTACCAAAGGGTGCGCGGAATCTTGGGACTCCGAGGCTCCCTCCGTAAGTGCTCTTCGAAGTGCAGTCAGCAGTAGAGAACAAGCTTCTAGAACTAGTTTCCCCACGAACGGCACCAACTGTTGGCGTAAAAGATTACGCTAACAGGTTCTCTGAGATCAAGAACAAACAAACTAAGAGATCGTGTTTGAGGACTAACTCAAGCCTTCGAAAGGTTATAACTTGAGTAGTTCGAATGTGTGTATTAGAGTGATTCGGTCCTCCGCTTACAAGGTAGAGAGAGGGGGGTATTTATAGGCAAAAATGTCTAAGGAAAAGACCTATATACCCCTAGATTACAACCGACATAGTGGAAACTATTCGGTATCCTGAATAGGGTTAAAATGGTAAAATCTATCTGGGACAGATAGATAAGCCAAACGTCTTATCAACCCAGTTGTTCTGCTTCGGAGCCTCATAGCCCGTGGAGGGCTTCTTGACCTTCGGATCGAGGCACCCTTCGGCTTAACGCTTCCACCTTTGAGTATGAGCCCATCAGCTCTGAAGCTTAGTGAGTCTCTTCGAGCTATTAATCTCTAAGTCCTGAAAGTGAACAATTTCCCCCAACAGTAATCACTGTCTTTCTAGCCTTGCGGGTCGTCATTGATGATTCACGAAAACAAAAGTGAAAAGGAAGTGAAAACACAATAGGGGCAAGAGTGTCATTTCCAAAACTAGAAAATAGAAAAAGAATTTTAGAAATGTTAAAAAAGAGAAAATAGCAGTGAAAATAAAGTAACAATGATGAGAGTGGCAATTTTACGAAGTCATTTTTGAGAGGCAATTTTGTGAAGCCCACTCTTGAAAGTGGCAAATAACCAAATTTCTTGATTGTGTAAGGGATTATTCTCTTCAAATCATGTTTATTGCAGTTAGGGAGACAATAAATCGATTGAGTAAATGATTATGGCTTTAAGAAGAAAGTGTGATTGGGGCTTAAAGGTGGGGATGCTACTTTCTTCCTTACTTCGTTAAGATCCTAAGGCTAGAGGGCATCAATGGTGACTACGAGAGCACAACTATCAGCAATTAGGATCGACTACCATTACTAAATGGACAAAAGTCTAGGTAGGAGAATGACTGCATGTGCTCGGCAAGAATTCAGAAGCCTAATGTACGTGTTATGGACCGAAGTGGGCCAAATGAGTTGACTTATGTTTGTAAGCCTATTGAATTGGTGTGGGTATAAAAATGAGCTGTAGCACATTGTTAGAAGGTCGACAAGAAAATTAAGAACATTAGTGGCGACGACGACTTTAGACGAGATAAATTGGTGTGTTTGTTGCTTTACTATCAATAGCTATCAATCTGGTATCAGATCTAGCACTTGATAAATACTCCATTGATTTGGCTATAATAGTTCATGTGTGAGGTTGAAACCCAGCAGGCAACTGTAGGGATCTGTAAAGAACCCCTCAATCAGGTCGATTGAATTCAGGGTGATCAAGCTAACTCGTGATCTTGGAGAAACCACGATATCTCACTAAGCAGTCCTTGAAGATCATGGAGAACGAAAGTAACATTGACCTTCTGTTCAAGAAGATGGATGATCTGCATGTAGATTTAGAGTAGAAGCGACTTGAGTCAGAGCAACATAGTCAGGCTGATTTATTGTCGCTGAAGATGACTATGGAGGCATAGATTTCTGATATTGAGAAGAAAATAGAAGGTCTCCAAACCACAATTGGGTGATTGCAGTTCAAGGTGGAGAAGATTCAAGAGTCCCTTGAGACAATAGAAGAGAAAGAGTAGCCCTAGAATGAGTTTCTAGGTAGTCCGGCTTCTCGAGGTGTTGCTTCTAGAGGTGTTGGAGTATATGATATAAACAGGTGAGGCCGTGTTGATGGTGTAAGGTCTAAGATAAATTTGTCTCAAATTCCAGTAGGCACTTTGTTTCCTAAACAGGGAATTGTTCAAGGGGGTTAGAGATTGAACCCTCGTTTTATCCGAATCCTAATTACTCTCGAATGGGTAGTTTATCTCCAAATGTGGAAGAGCAACAGTGAAACCTATTTTGAGACGTATGGTGTACACCTAGGTAATTGGCTTCATTTGGCTCCCTAGTTTTATTGGCAACGCCGCATTCTCCTTGCAGTCAGTCAGGTCACAGTTTATGGGAATATCGTGGGAAGGGTTGTGTGAAAGGGTATGCGCTCGTTTCAGCCGAGACAACCATCAATCCTTGATCAGACATTGGGTTGTGATCAGTCAAGATAGTTTAGTTGCTGATTATGTGGAGATGTTTGATGGGTTGATGCATGAGATGACTGCATATGACAATACATTACTACCAATTTATTTTGTGACAAGGTTTGTTGAAGGATTAAAAAAACAAATACGAGCATCAGTGATGATTTAAAGACCTAAGGATCTTGATTCATCCCGTGCTTTAGCATTTTTGCAAGAGGAAACTTTAGGAGTAAGAAAATCTGAGAGTCACAAGCCTACCACCAATTATCATCCAAGACATTCAGTCAAGGGGTTGGCAAATACACATGCCTTACAGGCCAAGGTAAATTTCGGCAATATTCAAATTAAATAGAAGGGGTCTACAATTGCTAAGGTTGGACAATAGGATGATAGAGAAGCTGCTCACTACAAGAAAACATCAAACTTCCATCGGCCAAAGCCAACGAAAAGTAAGCAAAATCCGACGGAAGAAACTAACTTCAGTCGACAAAACACAAACTTCCATTGGTTTTTGGCCGACGGAAGTTTGCAGACGTTAGTTAACTATCTTTCGTCGGGCGCCGATGGAAGATAATTAACTTCCGTTGGCTAGGTGTGGCCGATGTAAGTGAAGTAACAATGCCCAAGAAAATTCCGATTGGATCGGAAGTTCCGATTTAGAATCGAAAGTTCTGATTATTTTCTAAATTAGAAATAGAGAGCTCAAATCAGAAGTTCCGATATGGTATTGGAAGTTCCGATAATTTATGATTTGTGAAACCGAGAGCTTAAATAAGAAGTTCCAATATGGTATCGTAAGTTCCAGTAATTTCTTATTTAGAGACAGAGAGTTGAAATCGGAAGTTCCGATGCGTATCGATAAAAATTGCACGGATCAGAAGTTCTGATAGGAGGTATCAGAAGTTCTGATGCTACCTAAAATTGGAGTCTGAGAGCCTTGATCAGAAGTTCCAATGCAGGCGTAACAGATTGGATCTATTGGGTCTCGAATTGTTTGAGGCCAATATGTTGGTTTCGAATTGTTGGAGACTTGGGGCTCTCACCTCTATATAAAGAGAGGAGGAGGTCTTGGATGTCAAGTTATTGATAGTTTAGACCTAGCCACCAAGAACTCATCTCCTCCTTTTCTTGATTTCAAAAGTTGAGATTGGGAAATCTCCTGTTTCTCGGGAGCGGTGCTAGCACGCAGTCGTGGGAAGGATCACATTCTTGTACGTGTGGACACCGTGGAGGCGTCACTCCATTAGTGGCACTCGTGGACTTCTTCACGTGAACATCTACATCATTTTTGTTGATTGGATCACCGGGGAATGGCCGGAGCAAGGCGAGGACACGTCCCCCCAACATCTTCTGCTGCACCTAGTGCGTCTTGTGCTAGAAGGTACCGATCTATGATCTCGCACGCGCATGGTTCTTGTGCTTGGGGCAAAATTTTTGAAATTGCCGGCTAGCGTAGTTTCTCCATTCCCCAACGGTGGTAGCAGATTCTACATGCATAGTGTTCGATCTGGATCCCTCATGTATGGAGATACATAGTGGAAAAATAGATTAGATCTATTTTTTGTCTGTAGAAAATCAGAAGTTCCGATGCCAAATCAGAAGTTCTTATATTGAATACAATTCAATACAAAGAGCAAATTTTCTTTCAGGAGTTCCGATATGGATCAGTAGTTCTAGTGGATCGGAAGTTCCGATTGTTGATCGGAAGTTCCGATATTGGTTTTTAATCGATACAGAGAGCAATATTGCAGTCAAAAGTTCCGAGTTGGAATCGGAAGTTCTGACCCAGTTCAATCACTTTTAGATTCTTCACCTAACTTTGTTTTGCAGAGAATGTTGTGACTGGCATGGCCTTGATAAATGCGATTTATGAGATGCATGCAATGAATGTAAATTTAAATATGGCCTGCATATCATTAATATTTACACCCATGGCTGATGTACCTTTGTGACCTGAGTGTCGAGAATTGATGCTTTGGCTCATGTAACTAGTATAGATGCTATAGTGATAGACTAGTACAGTTCCTGGAGGTCGGAAGCACACACACTCAATGACGGGAGCCATGGAGATGGAGATCGCCCTGTGAAGAGGGCCATACTATGTCACCGTTAATATGATTGCTTGTGATGCTTTCTTATGTTCTTATTATAATATTCTTGCATGCTTCGTGTGCGCTAGGGACGTAACCTTGCTAGAATAGTTTTACCTTAAAAAATTAAGTATTGATGCTCTTTCCAATAGCTGCACCCACCAAGGATCTCGATCATCGATAGTGGGACTACCAAAGCAGGGTGCTATCTTTTATCTTGACCAGTTGGGGTGGAAGTCGCACTTCGACACACATAGTATTAGTTTGCTTAACGGGACTATCAAAACGGTTTTGGGCCTTAGGGTATAGAGTTGTCGTAGAGCATTGGATGCTTCTCCAACGATAAGAGTCACATACGATGTGATTAGTAGAGTGTTGCTTACCTATGTCACCTAGCTTCTAGCAGTGATGCCAAAGCTCACTAGGAGTTAGAATGAATATGGATCTTGCGCCACTATTAGTTAGAGGGAAAGTGACTATTTTTAAAAAAATAGTGGAACATCTTTTATTGGATAGAAGATAAACATTGCATAGCGCTGAACCTCACATTTAATCTTTTGTAGATCATGACACCTACTACTACTTCTGTTAAGAGCACTCTAGTTTTTTATTTGCGATCTATTCTTGAATGAAAGAAATTGTCTAGAATGAATTTTATGGATTGGTACCGAAACTTGAGAATTGTTCTTAAGCCTGAGAAAAAGGATTATGTTCTAGAGGAACCTCACCCCGATGAGCTAGGAGAGGATGCTTCTGTCTCAACCAAGCATGCTTATGAGAAGCATGCTAGTGATTTCGTTGATGTCAGCTATCTGATGCTTGCCTTCATGTCTTCTGAGTTTCAGAAACAATATGAGGAACGTGATGCTTACGATATGATCATAGGTCTCAAGGGCATATTTTAGAACCAGGCAAGGGCCGAGAGATATAATGTGTCTAAAGCCTTGTTTGGGAGTAGGGTGGATGAAGGGAGCCCAATGAGTCCTCATGTGATCAGGATGATTAGTTACATTGAGACTCTAGAGAGATTGGGTTCTCCACTAGATCCATACTTAGCCATTGATGTCATTCTCTAGTTGCTCCCACTGAGCTTTCAGCCATTCATCATGAATTACAACATAGTTGGACTGGAGAAGAAACTAGCAGAGTTGCATAGGATGCTCAAGACAGCTGAGGAGAGTATCTCCAAGTCATGTGACGATGGTTCAGAAGGAGAGCAAAAAGAGAAAGAGGAAGGGCAAGGCTAAGACTACAGATTCAATCTCTCGTGCGAAGTCGAAACCAACTGGAAAGTCCAAGTCATGTCCTACTAGCTTTGATGTGTGCCGTCGCTACCACAAGCTTGGGTATTGGAAGCGCAATTACAAAGTGTATCAGGAAGAACATAAGAACAAGAAGAGAAGTGTGACTTCTACTTAAAGTATTAACGTTATTGAAATTAATCTTGCTACTCGTCCAAATGATTCATGGGTTTTTGATATCGGTTCGATGATTCATACATGCAAATCGTTGCAGGGGCTGAGTAGAGTAAGAAAGTGAGCTAGTGGTGAGCTGGATGTCCGTGTCGGGAATGGTGCAAAAGTTGCAGTGTTGGCCATTGACGTTTATTCACTGTCACTACCTTCAGGACTAGTTTTAGAGTTGAATAATTGTTATTTCATTCCCTCCTTAGGCAGAAACATTATCTCTTCTTCATGTTAAGAAGAAGATGGTTTTGAATTCGTAATACAGAACAAGTGTTGTTCAATATTTTCGAATGGCATGCTCTATGGTGTTTGTCCATTAGTGAATGAATTATATATTCTGAGTCTTGAAGCTGCACACATTTATAACATTAGTACTAAGAAACAACGACTCAATGATTTGAATCCTACCTACGTCTGGCATTGTCGTCTGGTCCAAATAAATGAGAATCGCGTGAAGAAGCTCCATAGCGATGGACTTTTTGAGTCATTTGATTTTGAATCATATGACACATGCGAGTCTTTCTTACTTGGCAAAATGACAAAGACGCCTTTCATTGGACAGAGTGAGAGGGAGAGAGCTATTGGCTATAGTACATACTGATGTGTGTGGACCGATGAGCCATGTCGCAAGAGGTGGTTATCAGTACTTCATCACTTTTACCAATGACTTTAGTAGATATAGTTGTGTCTACTTGATGAGGCATAAGTGGGAGTCCTTCGAAAAGTTCAAGGAGTTCTAAAATGAAGTACAAAATCATATGGGCAAGACAATTACATTTCTATGATCTGATCATGGAGGTGAATATTTGATCTATGAGTTTAGTGATCATCTGAAGCAGTGTGGAATTGTTCCACAACTAACTCTACCCGGCACGTCCTAGTGGAATGGATTGTCCGAGCGGAGGAACCACACCTTGTTGGACATGATTCGTTTTATGATGAGTCATGTTGATCTTCCGTTATCCTTTTGGGGACATTCTCTAGAAACTGCCGCTTTTACGATAAATAGAGTTCCATCTAAGTCATTAGAGAAGACGCCATCTGAGTTGTGGTCTAGGAGGCATCACAATTTTTCTTTTCTAAAGATTTGGGGTTGTGAGGCGTATGTCAAACGTTTGACGTTTGACAAGCTCACTCCTAAATCTGACCACTGCTTCTTTGTGGGGTATCTTAGGGAAACCAAATGATACTATTTCTATAATAGAGAAGCGGACAAAGTGATTGTCGCTCGGAATGGTGTATTCCTTGAGAAAGAGTTTCTCTCAAAAGGAGTTAGTGGGAGGACGATGCATCTCGTAGAGGTTCGAGAGCCACTTGAAGGTGTTCTAGATCCCACTGAACCACAACATGATATGCAAGATGTTGCATAGCCCATTCTAGAGACACCAGCCCCACGAAAGTCTAGGAGGGTGAGTCACGTGCCATAGTGGTACATGTTTTTGACCACTAGTCAGCTTTATAGGAAATTCAAAAATAATTCCTTTTAGAAAAGTATAATTAAATTATATTTTTACCTTTGAAAATTTGGGCTGTTACAACATGACACAGCCAGAAGGTCTTGACAATACGGGAAATGCTGGGAAAGTTTGTAAGTTGCAGAAGTCCATTTATGGACTGAAGAAGCTTCTCGGGGTTGGAATCTTCGTTTTGATGAGGTAGTCAAAGGGTTTGGCTTCATCAAGAATGAAGAAGAGCCTTGTGTTTACAAAAAGGCTAGTGGGAGCTCACTTGTATTTTTGGTCTTATATGTGGATGACATATTATTGATCGGAAATGGCATTCCTCTCATGAATGCTGTCAATACTTCATTGAAAAATAGTTTCTCGATGAAAGATCTTGGAGAGGCAATATACATTGTGGGCATAAAGATCTATAGAGATAGATCAAAACAGTTAATTGGATTAAACCAGAGTATGTACATTGACAAGGTTTTGAAACGGTTCAAAATGCAGAATTCTAAGAAGGGTTTTCTGCCAATGTCACATGATATTTCTCTTAGTAAGACTCAGTGTGCTGCGACACTTGATAAGCTAGAGAAGATGAGTGCGATCCCATATGCCTCCACGATTGGATCCATGATGTATGTCATGCTGTGTACATGCCCAGATGTGTCATATGCTCTATGTGTTACGAGCAGGTACCAATTGAACCCAGGTGAAAGTCACTAGGCTGTAGTAAAGAGTATCATCAAGTACTTGTGAAGGACTGATGAAATGTTCCGAGTATATGGTGGTGAAGAGTAGCTCATTGTAAGTGGTTACACGAATGCTAGCTTTCAAATCGATAAAGATGATTCTCGATCGCATTATGGTTTTGTGTTCTGCCACAATGGAGGTGCAGTGAGTTTGAAGAGTTCCAAGCAAGAGACGGTGGCCGATTCTACAACAGAAGTTGAGTATATCACCGCTTCATAAGCTGCGAAGGAGGCCATTTGGATTAGAAAGTTTTTTTCTAAGCTGGGTGTTGTTCCTAGTGCGTCTAGTCCAGTGGACCTCTATTATGATAATAGTGGTGTCATTGCGCAAGCCAATGAGCCTAGATCGCATCAGAAATCCAAACATATACTTCGACAATATCACTTGATCCACGAGATCATTGAGAGAGGTGATGTGAAGATCTGCCAGGTGCACACGGATTTGAACATGGCGGATTCATTGACGAACCCTCTTCCACAGCCCAAGCATGAGGCGCATATGAGCTCCATGGGTATTATATACTTGCGTGAGTGAGTCATGTGTATGTGGAAGTTGCTAGTGATGTCTATGGTAATGTAGGAGATAATTGTTATCTTGTTCCTTGAATAAACGTCGTTTGCATTTAAATAGTGAGTACGACTTGTTATGTGAAACTATTTGATTTATGACGATGTTGTTCAAAAGATTCCCTAATCTTGTCATCATGTGGGACAATGATGATACATAAATTAGCACATCCGACTAATTGATGATCATATTTCATAGATCATAGACATAGAGATGTCAAATCAGTGATGTAGACACATGTTGGTTAACATGGTGTTGGACAGACCCACTTGAGATACTGCTAGGATTGTTATTGTAATGTGCCATCAGTTGTCATCTCAAATGGTGTATCTATAGAGTCCTTGGACCTGAGATCGTCATTTGATTCCAGAATGTGTAGTGACACACTTAGATGCTTCCTAACGCTATTCCGTAACTGGGTAGTAATAATGGTTGTTTTTCAGGTGTGTTTTGAAACATGTCTTGGGATGTGAGTGCTCAAGATGGAATTTACCCCTCATAATGGGAGTCGTCTTTAGGCCCCTCGAGGTATTGGATTGGAAAAGTGCTTGGCCTTGCCACTATGACTAAGGAGTTAGTCATGATTTGAATCCATTGCTTGATCGAGTGAAATGTCGAGCTAACCAACAAGGGTGGCACGTATCTCGCCTTGAGCTTCACTGACGGCGTGTGGTAAAGGGACTGGTGCGTGCATATATCAAGGTATTGATAGCAAAAAATGGCATTAATGATAAACATTGTTAAAATATCAATTTTGGAAATTTGGGCCAAAAATACACAAGCCCTGGTTCAGGCCGAAGCCTTATAGGGCCGAAGGCCCATCAAACATTGGGCTTCGGAGGCCTCTTAGCGGCCTGCTAGCATCGGCCCGAAGGCCCTTCGGAGGCCTGCCTCACCGAAGCCTTAGCCCAAGAAACAGGCTTCGGCAGGCCTGCCGAAGGCCCACTTCGGGCTGGCTTCAGAGATAGAGTTTGAGTCTGATTCTGGTTGTTTTTATCCCTAAACTTGATTAGGCCGAATCCTGCCAGATTAGCTTTAGAGATAAGAAGACTAGCCCCTATAAATATAGGGGTGAGGCTGGTTCATCAACCCTCGCACAACACAACCATCTTCAAACCCTAGTTTAAACCGTACCTTTTATTTTTCCTTTACTTTTTGTACAACCTTCGTGGGTTTGCCTGGAAGCCCTCCGCTGTCCACTTCAAAACGGTGGTAAGCCTTGCTACTTCACCTGTGAAGTATCCGTTAATCTACGTAACAGATTGCTACCCTCGTTTACCTACTGCAACACTTAGTAAATTCGGTCTCCAGGCCAAATTAGCACTTGATCTCTATTTTGTTGCAGGTTTTCATGCTCGGAGCCCCTTCACCGAAGGTGTCCAGAACCAGGAAACTGGTTTCGGAGGCTGCCAGAACACCCTTCGGCGGAACCCTGCTTTGACTACCCATGCCGAACCCATCACGCTGTTGTCGGTCTGGTCAAGTCCCGCGAACCAGAGCCACTCCGCACTAGGGTGCTTCGCACCGGGGCCACGTTAGAATGCTTCGCAGTAGACTTCGTTGCACTGGTACTCAGCATCAGGCTTTGTCACGCCAGCACTCTACATCGGGCGAAGTCGTGCACGCGCATTGCGTTGGAGTATTTTTGTCGTGTTAGACACTTCGCACTGAACCCTGTCGTTTAGAGGTGAGTTCGTGTCAGAGATCTATTCGGAGCCTGTCTTCGGCCAGATTGATCTGAACGCTGAAGATTACCTTCGGTGCACCCTTCGCACCAAATGTCGAAGGCCCCCCTACGGTGACCCTTCGCATGGTAAACTCTGTCCCAATCAGGTTCCGTTCGGCCGATTGGATTATTTTATCTATATATTTCGGCTAATTGGATTATTTCTGTGTGATCTGATTACCTGGCGACTCCACCCCCTTGCCACTGTTAAGGGTAGTCGGAATGTGACGTCAGTGTTGTGTTACACTTAAGCTTGTTCCTAAGTATCCCCACACTTTTGGATCATCGAACTGACCCATGTTCGGGGGCACGTTTCCGTGTCAACACACTTTTTGGTGACTCCGCTGGGGAAGGCTACGCTAACATGACGAGTACATCTACATCGGTCATGAGTACGTCTACTACGACTACTACGTCTACATCGCCGATGGATCCAATGGGGGGCATAGAGATCGACAACCGCAACATCATGATGCCTACCCTTAAAGATACCACCGAAGAAGATCGGGCAGAGATCGAGGGAAAAATGAAAGCGCTACAAGACCTCATGCTTGGGAGCTACGTCAAGACACGCGCAGGCTTCATCAAGCATGATGTCAACGTCCCCGACTCGCTCGGACATAGGTAACACCGGTATCGCCTCCTTTATCTTCTTTAGAGATTGAGCAAAAAATAGCCGCATCAGTAGATCAAGCTGAGAAACCAAGGGTTGGTTTCAGAGTCTGTGATGAGTGATTGACATATATTATCCTCTGATTCGAAGGGGTCCCTCCGAAGGGGTTTGGAGGTTGTTTCACCGAAGGGTTCGGTGGGTCTGTTTGCTGCAGCTGTTGCAGCGGAGTGTGCCTGTCGGAGGGGTCCGACAGTACACGATGACTGGGTCGTACTGAAGGTCTCGGTACTTTGGGCAGTACACCGGAGTGTGTGCTAGAGGTTGTTTACCCGGAGAGGTCTCCAGGGTACTGGATACACTTGTCTGTCTGTCTGTGGTGCGCAGGTGACTTCGGAGGCGACGAACGGTTCGCAGCAGGTGAACCTGGGTCAAGCGGGAGGCTTGATGCCAGGTGAGCAGGGAGCTCGGTCACGAAGGCTGCATGGGGTCGAGGTCGGTCCTCGAGTCAAGGTGCGCCAGGCGAAGACAAAGAGTGCAGAGCGTGGCTCTGGCTGAAGGTACCCCGAGATGAAGTCCTCGGAGGCGAGGCACTTCGAAGGGTACTCCGAATGGAGTAACTTCGGAGTATGGTGGACAAAGTCCTCAGCAATGAGGCAAGGCATTCGAAGTGTGCTCCAGAGGGAGGCACTCGAAGGTATACCCGACGAAGGTCTCAGAAGTTGAGGTGCATCGAAGGCATGGTCCGGGTGAGGTTCGTCGAGGAGTGTGCTCGGGGAGAGACACTGCGACGAAGTGCTCATGGAATACTTCGTGCGGAGGCCTTGGACGAAGGAGGGACTTCGAAGGGTGGTACTCCGAAGGTGGGGCTTTAGAGTGTGGCTGACTTGAGGTACTTCGGTCATGCATTGCTTCAGTACACGGGCTGACGGAGTTCGAGCTGGGAGTAGCTGCGAAGCTGTTCTGATCCACTTCGGAGGTGATGGCGTGAAGGCTCAAGGGCTTTGACGGCTTCGGCTCAAAACCATCACTGTATCGAAGGATGACTTCGGTGAAGCGAAGGCCGTTAGGTTCAAGGCTTCTCACCGAAGCTACCGCACCCCTCGCGTGCGAAGGGGGGCTTCAGAAGAATCCAAGACTACAAAGGCTGACCGTGTCTGCTCTGCAAAAGCTGATGCTGTCTCCTCTGCGAAGCTAAGAAAAGTAGCCTCCAAATAAAGTAGACTACCAGCTGTACCCCCCTGTTCTGATGAGACAAAAACAGTGTAAACCCTAGGGGTAAAGTAGTCTATTCACATGGCTGAATAGTGCCTATAAATAGTGGAGGCTAGCCTAGGCCACGGTAACACTTTGAGCAGCCATTTTTGAGCTCCTATGCTAGCCGCCACATACTCTGTGTTCATCCTGTGAGTTCATTTTGTGTTCCCTGTTCAAGCAATGAAACTTTGATTTGTTTTCATTTATTGTTTGAACTTGTATGCCTACTTTGCACTGCATGTTTTGATTTCTCTGTGCACCATCTTCTTCTGGGTTGAGTTTGTGCCCTGGATCTCTTCTGGAAAAGTGTGTGAGAGGTTTGTTTGTGTGAAGTGTGGGTTTTTTAGTGTCTGTTCGCTCTGTGTAAACTGGAGGCTAGATATCTCTGATTACTAGTGAAGCACTATCCTTGGGTTGAATCAAAGCCCATTTTCTTCACTTATCGAAGTCCTTGGCGAAGTGTGTTCTGAGTGCATTTAGATCTTCGAAATACGAAGCCTAGTACTAGTTTATAGCGCTGAGTGTTTGGTCGAAGTCCTCAGAGGGAAGTCTGCTCTTGTGAAGGGTGAAGTGCGAAGTCTGCTCGAAGGCACCTAGTTTGCGGAGCCTGCACTGACTTAGCAGAGTTGAGTTTTTGGGTGTTGTGGGTGGAGCGAAGTCTTCTTGGCTCCGAACTTTTGCTCCTTGCGAAGCCTGTTTCTGGAGTTGTCAAATACCTCCAAAACAGAACTTCGAAGGGTGTGTTCGGAGCCTGTTCCGCAGAAGACTGAATTAAAACAGAAGGCTATTTTTATTCTGAAAT
This sequence comes from Zizania palustris, assembly GCA_019279435.1. Classification (NCBI taxonomy): domain Eukaryota; kingdom Viridiplantae; phylum Streptophyta; class Magnoliopsida; order Poales; family Poaceae; genus Zizania; species Zizania palustris. Next base: position 32,533,198 of record JAAALK010000082.1, read on the forward strand.
TTTAAAAAGCTACTGTTCACCCCCGCTCTGGTCGCCGTTTCTGGTCCAACAATTGGTATCAGAACAGGTTAAGATCACCAGTTGACCTTAACCAGTTTTGTGATCTGTTGGCGACATGGACATAGGTAGTAAAATACCTCTGTTCGATGGGATGGATTTTGCATACTGGAAGGTGTGCATGGAGGCTTACTTGCATACTGAGGAGTCAAGCTCTGAGGAGGAGGAGTCTCCAAGGAAGGAGGAAAAGAAGGTCAAGAAGGGACGAGATTTCACTGACCTTTGATTTATGGCCAACAGCGATCACAGCGGCGATGAGCTTGACTCATCTGAGGTACCTCTATCCTATGACCAACTTTCAATTAAACTAGATGAACTAAATTAAGTAGTTCTTGGTCAGGATAGGTTACTTGTGCAAGCCGCTAGAGATAGAAAAGACCTTAGACTTAGGCTAGAATCTGTTTCTACTGATTATGCCATGCTTAAGTCTAGGGTTAATGATACTGAATGTGGATCTTGCACTGTTGTCATGGGTGAGCTTGCTCAGTTACGTTTTGTGCATGCTCAAACTCTTTCTGATCTTGAGACTGCATAGAAGCAACTTTTGATGGTTGATTCTAGTCCTCATGATATAATTGAATGCATGAACTGCCCCTTATTACGTGAGAGCATTAATTTACGTGATAAGCATGTTCAGGATTTAGAGGCTAGATTGGAGAGGGTCGGTAGTTCTAAGGATGTGCAACCTATGTGTGACACTTGCATAACCCTTAAGGACCAGCTAGGCACTGTTAGAGAGCGAGCTAAAAACCTCATGACTGAAAATGAATACCTTCTTTCTATGGTTAACAAATGCACTAAGGGAAAGGGTAGGATGGACTTGCTCTTGGCCAAGACCAAGATGTGTGCTGACAGGGCAGGGTTAGCTCTAGGATTGGGTTTTGAGAGGATTCACTCAGATAGTGAGAACAAAACTATTTTACCTCACCCACTACCTTAGAGAAAGAGAGAGCTATGTTAGACACTCCATCAGCCAAAAAGCCTACCCGAACTCCAAAGAAAACCACTCCTTCTGCAAAGAGAATTCCTCCCAAGAAAACCACTCAGCAGAAGTCCAAGGAGCCTATGAGAGTTGTTCCTATGACCCATGAGAGTGCCCCTAGGAGAGTTTTTCATTGTTCCTACTGTCAGCGGGTGGGTCATCTGGTTGGGTTCTGTTTTCGTCGCATCAAGGATGAGCGACGCTCTCAGGCGATGAGTTTCCAGGTCATGCATTACCCATCTCGAGGTATGCATGAGTCTGAGTTGTACTCACGTCCTGTTTTCGAGGCTCCTCGTACTTCTCGGAGAGGTTTTGCTCCTCGAGGTGTTCACATGTTCCATATGGTGGTAGACCCCGGGCGAGTAGCTTTGTACCTCGACAGGGTAGGAGACCTCGTCATACATTTGGGTCACATCATGTAGGTATACCTCGCACTTTGCATCATTGCGATTATCCTGTGCGTAGACAATCTATTTTTACTATGCCTACTACTCGTATCACTCAGTGCTGGATGCCTCATCATGTATTCACTCACCCCAACACTGAGCGATCAAGATTTTCTTATCATGTGTAGGCGCCAGACCGAGGCTTGGAGGGCACGTGGATCATGGACTCCGGCTGTTCGCGCCACATGACCAGAGATGCAGCATGGTTCTCCATGCCTCACCACAACCAAGCAAAGGGACATATCACCTTCGGGAACAATCAAAGGAGTAGAGTGAAAGGTAAAGGTGTGGTAAGAATCAACTCGAATTTCACTCTCAAAGATGTTGCTTTGGTTGAAAACTTGGGATACAATTTGCTTTCTGTATCTCAATTGCTTGATGAGGGCTTCGAAGTGCGATTCCATCGCGATACATCGCAAGTACTCAATTCTGATGGCGTTGTGGTTTGTAAGATCTTTAGAGTTGGGAGAGTTTTTGGAGCTAATTTTTCTGAGTCATCTGGTTCTTCTCATTGTCTTGTTGCACATTCTACTTCTGAGCTTTGGAAGTGGCATAGGAGACTAGGGCATACGAGTTGCTCGCTCGTCTGAGTGCCCTAGGTCTGATCCGAGGATTGCTCAAGCTCAAGTTTGAGAAGAATTTAGTTTGCGCTCCTTGTCATTATGGAAAGATGATTGCCGCTTCGTACTCGCCAGTCACCACAGTGATGACTGAACTACCCGGAGAACTTCTCCACATGGACACTGTAGGTCCTTCTCGGGTTAGTTCTTTAGGCGACAAGTGGTATGTGCTAGTTATTATCGACGATTTCTCTCGTTACTCTTGGGTCTTCTTTCTTGCCAGCAAGGATGAAGTGTTTTCACACTTTCGGAACTTGGCTTTGAGACTTTTCATTGAACTCCCTGGTGCATTGAAATTCATTCGAAGTGATAATGGCACTGAGTTCAAAAACAGTCTCTTTGTTGACTTTTGTATGGAGCATGGCATAGAATATCAATTCTCTGCTCCGCGGGTTCCTCAACAGAACAGTGTTGTTGAGAGAAAGATCTGCACTTTGGTTGAGATGGCTAGGACGATGCTCGATGAGCACAAGACTCCTAGGAAATTCTGGGCTGAGGCCATGAACATTGCTTGTTACATCTCAAACCGAATATTCTTGTGCTCAATTTTGAACCTGGCATCTTATGAACTACGTTTTGGGAGACAACCCAAAGTTACTCATCTTCGAGTTTTTGGCTGTCGTTGCTTTATCCTAAAATGTCGAAATTTAGACAAATTTGAGTTGCGTTCTTCTGACGGGATCTTTTTGGGTTACACCACACATGGTCATTCTTATCGTGTTTATAATTTGGAGACTAACACTATCATTGAGTCATGTGATGTGACTTTTGATGAATCAACCCCCTCCGTTAGTTCTACTCTTGAACAAGCAAATGAACACGACATGGAGCAGACCATCTTCGAAGAAGAAGATCCTGGAGATTTCGAGGATGAACCCCTCCTACCCTCGACATCGACCCCTGAAGCTGACCACGCTTTGACCACTTTGGCACAAGGTCCCGAAGCAACTACCTCGACATCGGTCATCTTGGACCACTCCAACGCACAAGTTGAGGGGGAGACTGCATCCCGCCACGAGGCTCCACACCATGTTCAAAGGATGCATCCTCCCGAGCAGATCATTGGTGAGCTTGATCAATGGGTAACACGTTCTCATGCTCATTTCATTGATTCTGCTTTTGTTGCTTCTTTCGAGCCCTTAGATGTTAGTCATGCACTTTCTGATTCTAGTTGGATCAATTCCATGCATGAAGAACTTGAAAATTTTGAGAGAAACCAAGCCTGGACTTTAGTTGATCCTCCACCAAATGTTCATTTCATTGGAACAAAATGGATTTTCAAAAACAAACAAGGGGAGGATGGGACTGTAGTTAGAAACAAGGCTATACTTGTAGCTCAGGGTTATTCTCAATTAGAAGGGATTGATTTTACTGAAACTTTTGCACCTGTTGCGCGTCTAGAGGCCATTAGGATTTTGCTTGCCTTTGCGACACCCCGAGGATTCAAACTCTATCAAATGGATGTCAAAAGTGCATTTCTTAATGGCTTCATAGGCGAAGATGTTTATGTAAAACAACCCCTAGCTTTGAAAACCCCAAATACCCACATAAAGTCCTTAAACTTCATAAGGCTCTTTATGGACTCAAGCAGGCCCCTCGGGCATGGTATGATAGACTTAAGTCGTTTCTGCTTGAGCGGGGGTATTTGATGAGATCTGTTGATAAAACTCTGTTCACTCTCAAGCATGGCAAAGATTTCCTACTAGTTCAGATTTATGTGGATGATATCATCTTTGGTGGCTCTTCTCATGCTTTGGTTGCCGATTTTGCAAATGCCATCAGCAGGGAGTTCGAGATGTCCATGATGGGCGAACTCACATTTTTCCTTGGTTTGCAAATCAAGCAAAGCAAATAAGGTACATTCGTCCACCAGATGAAGTACACCAAGGACCTGCTCAAGAAATTCGACATGGCTGATGCGAAGCCCCTTGCCACTCTAATGGCTACATCTGTAGCATTGGATCCTGATGAGGATGGAGAAGCCGTAGATCAGAAGGAGTTCCGAAGCATGATCGACTCCCTCCTCTACTTGACTGCTACGAGGTCGGACATACACTTCGCAGTGTGTCTGTGCACTCGTTTTCAGGCTTCACCCCGTGCTTCGCACCGCCAAGCGGTAAAGCGCATTCTCAGGTATCTCAAACATACCCTCGAATTTGGCATTTGGTATTCTGCGTCTTCCTCTTTGTGTCTTCGAGGTTATTCCGATGCGGACTTTGCTGGGTGTAGGATTGATAGGAAAAGTACCTCTGGTACTTCTCATTTTTTGGGTACTTCACTGGTTTGCTGGTCTTCCCGCAAACAGTCTAGTGTTGCACAATTGACGATTGAGGCCAAATATGTTGCTGGAGCTAGCTGTTGCTCTCAGATTTTGTGGATGGTTTCCACTTTGTGAGATTTTGGGTTAGATTATAAGAGTGTTCAACTTTTCGGTGATAACACTAGTCTTATTTGTATTGCAAACAACCCGGTTCAGCATTCCCGAACCAAACACATTGACGTGCGATATCATTTTCTCAAAGATCATAATGAGAAGGGTGATATTGAACTTAAATATGTTGATACCCAACACCAGCTAGCCGATATTTTCACAAAACCCCTCGATGCTTCTCGTTTTGCCTACTTGCGTGGGGAACTTGGTGTTTGTCACCCTCACGACATTTTGTGAGGGGAGAAGATTTTGATTGCCTTGCATATGCTCATTGTGCGTGAAATTGCATTTACATCTTTTGCACTTATATGCCTAGTTTTAATTCATGTAATCATGTCAGCTCAGCTCTATTTAATATGTCTGAAACATTTTATGCATGATTTTTCTTTCCAAATCAAATCATGCTCACTGCTTAGTCTTGAATCTAGCATGTTTAGGCAGGACTGCTTTAGCTATCTTGTATCTGCTTGATAGCAAGAACTCCTTTTTCTTTGGATGTAAAGCCTTGCAACTTAAAAAAATTGTATTACTTACTCATGGATATTCATCAAGTGCTAAACAATTTGGTCACTAAATTAAAAATCCAAAAATCCATGATTTGCTTGCTATAAGCGAAAAGATCCAGGTGGGTTTGTTTGTCGCACTACTCTATTCTAGACTGCTTACCATTACACTTTGGTCTGAACTGGGATAGTGTAGTGTATGCCAAAATCACTGCCTTAAGCTTCTAATGGCTTTCGTGCCTAGGCTTGGTTTGATTGGAAAGTATAAGGTAGACAAACAAATAACCTCTGGCATTATGAAAAGAACAACTCAATCAAGTTTGTTTTCAATGCTCCAATTGAACTGGACTTGTCTGTCTAAGGTAGATGTTGACTAGCTCTGCGCAGTCCTTGTTTTTACTTGTCTAGTTACCTTGATTGAGTAGTGATGCTTTTTATTTCAAAAATAATAAAATCACATGCTGTCATCATGTTTTTAGAGAATGTTAAATTCAGCTGAGCACATGAAAATTAGTATTAAAGTTGGCATATTTTTGCTTTATATGTCTTTGCAATTCTGCCCATTTCGAAGCTTTGCATCTTTTAAATGTTCCTTGATGCCTGCATTGCCAAAGAGGGAGAAAGTTTTGAGTTCTCTGCAGCAAGGGGGTAAAATAACTCAGGGGGAGTTTTTATCTTGCAAAGGGAAGAGTTGCCGAAGGGGATTTTACTCTTTTGAAAAGGGGGAGGAAAATTCTTTTGTCAAGTGACATGATTTGGCTCGTTTCTGAGTGTTTATGGTCACCTGTGTGCTGAATATTTTCAAATTTTCTTGAACTTGAATTTGGTTGTCAATGCACTCATCAAGGGGGAGATTGAGAAACCAAGGGTTGGTTTTGGAGTCTGTGATGAGTGATTGACTGATATTATCCTCTGATTCGAAGGGGTCCCTCCGAAGGGGTTCGGAGGTTGTTTCACCGAAGGGTTCGGTGGGTCTGTTTGCTGCAGCTATTGCAGCGGAGTGTGCCTATCGGAGGGGTCCGACAATACACGATGATTGGGTCGTACCGAAGGTCTCAGTACTTTGGGCGGTACACCGGAGTGTGTGCCAGAGGTTGTTTACTCGGAGAGGTCTCCGGGGTACTAGATACACTTGTCTGTCTGTTTGTGGTGCGTAGGTGACTTCAGAGGTGATCGGCGGTTCGCAGCAGGTGAACCTGGGTCAAGCGGGAGGCTTGATGCCAAGCGAGCAGGGAGCTCGGTCACGAAGGCTGCGTGGGGTCAAGGTCGGTCCTCGGGTCAAGGTGCGCCAGGCGAAGGCAGAGAGTGCGGAGTGTGGCTTCGGCTGAAGGTACCCCGAGACGAAGTCCTTAGAGGCGAGGCACTTCGAAGGGTACTCCGAATGGAGTAACTTTGGTGTATTGTGGACAAAGTCCTCAGCAATGAGGCAAGGCATTCGAAGTGTGCTCCAAAGGGAGGCACTCGAAGGTATACCCGACGAAGGTCTCAGAAGTCGAGGTGCATCGAAGGCATGGTCCGGGTGAAGTTCGTTGAGGAGTGTGCTCGGGGAGAGACACTGCGACGAAGTGCTCATGGAATGCTTCGTGCGGAGGCCTTGGACGAAGGAGGGACTTCGAAGGGTGGTACTCCGAAGGTGGGGCTTCGGAGTGTGGCTGACTTGAGGTACTTCGGCCATGCATGGCTTCGGTACATGGGCTGATGGAGTTCGAGCTAGGAGTAGCTGCGAAGCCATAGTGATCCACTCCGGAGGTGATGGCGTGAAGGCTCAAGGGCTTTGACGGCTTCCTCTCAAAACCGTCACTGTATCCAATGCTGACTTTGGTGAAGTGAAGGCCGTCAGGCTCAAGGCTTCTCACCGAAGCTACCACACCCCTCTCGTGCGAAGGGGTGCTTCAGAAGAATCCAAGACTGAAAAGGCTGACTGTGTCTGCTCTGCAAAAGCTGATGATGTCTCCTCTATGAAGCTGACAAAAGAAGCCTCCAAATAAAGCAGACTACCAGCTGTACCCCATGTTCTGATGAGACAAAAACAGTGTAAACCCTAGGGGTAAAGTAGTCTATTCACAGGGCTGAATAGTGCCTATAAATAGTGGAGGCTAGCCTAGGCCACAGTAACACTTTGAGCAGCCATTTTTGAGCTCCTGTGCTAGCCGCCACATACTCTGTGTTCATCCTATGAGTTCATTTTGTGTTCCCTTTTCAAGCAATGAAACTTTGATTCTATTTTCATTTATTGTTTGAACTTGTATGCCTACTTTGCACTGCATGTTTTGATTTCTCCATGTACCATCTTCTTCTGGGTTGAGTTTGTGCCTTGGATCTCTTCTGGATAAGTGTGTGAGAGGTCTGTTTGTGTGAAGTGTGGGTTTTTCAGTGTCTGTTAGCTCTATGTAAACTGGAGGCTAGACCTCTCTGATTACTAGCGAAGCACTGTCCTTGGGTTGAATCGAAGCCCATTTTCTTCACTTATCGAAGTCCTTGGCGAAGTGTGTTCTGAGTGCATTTAGACCTTCGAAATACGAAGCCTAGTACTAGTTGCTAGCGCTGAGTGTTTGGTCGAAATCCTCAGAGGGAAGTCTGCTCTTGCGAAGGGTGAAGTGCGAAGTCTGCTCGAAGGAACCTAGTGTGTGGAGCCTACACTAACTTTGCATTGTTGAGTTTTTGGGTGTTGTGGGTGGAGCGAAGTCTTCTTAGCTTTGAACTTTTTCTCCTTGCGAAGCCTGTTTCCGGAGTTGTGAAATACCTCTGAAACAGAACTTCGAAGGGTGTGTTCGGAGCCTGTTTCGCAGAAGACTGAATTAAAATAGAAGGCTATTTTTAGTGTGAAATTTTAAAAAGCTCCCATTCAACCCCCTTCTGGTCGCCGTTTCTGGTCCAACACAAGCTGTTAGCGCTTCGCTAGCCAACCGTTTAGATTCGGCAGTTAGCTCTGTTGGACCGGAAACGGCGACCAGAGGGGGGTGAATGGGAGCTTTTAAAAATTTGGGCTAAAAACTTAGCCTTCGGTTCTGTTCTGTCTTCTGCGGAACAGGCTTCGAACACTACCTTCGAAGGTCTGGTTCGGAGGTACTTCGACACCTTCGAACACAGGCTTCGGAGGAGCAAAAGTTCGAAGCCAAGAAGACTTCGCTCCACTTACAACCCTCGAAAATCTACTCTGCTAAGTCAGTGCAGGCTCCGCACAAGAAGTGCTTCGAGCAGGCTTCGCACTTCACCCTTCGCAAGAGTGGACAGTCCTCTGAGGACTTCGACCAAGTACTTAGCGACAGCAACTGGTGCTGGGCTTCGTACGCGAAGGTCTACACGCACACAAAACGGACTACGCTAAGGGCTTCGACACAGGAAGCAAAACGGGAAACGAACAGGGCTTCGCTAGTAAGCAGCGAGTTCTGGCCTCGTGTTACACAGAGCGACAGCACACTGTAAAGCACCCTTCGCGATAAAACACCCTTCGCCTAGACAGGCTTCGGTGAACTAAATACTAGCGAGGTATGCAAATCGAGCTCAAGCAAAAACACACAGAAGCAGGGCTTCGCCGCTTGAACAAGGAACACAAATAAATGAACTCTGGATGAATATAGCGAGGTCTGTGTACAGGAGCTCAACAGTAAATGCTCAAAGTGTTAAATGTTACCTACCGAGCCCCCATATTTATAGCCCACGGCTTCATCCTAAGGAAGTGACTACATTACCCCTAGGGTTTACAACAGATTTGTCTCTACAGAACTAAGGGGTATAAAAGGTAGTCCACCTTTATTTTGGAGGCTTCTCTGTCAGCTGCAGAGGGGACAGTGTCAGCCTTTTTCAGAACAGACAGTGTCAGCCTTTACAGAGTTGACTTCTGGAACCTCCCTTCGCACCGGAGGGTGCGGTAGCTTCGGCGAGAAGCCTGCAGCCTGTTGGCCTTCGCTCCGCCGAAGAAGTCCTTCGATACAATGACGGTTTTGAGCCGAAGCCGTCAAAGCCCCTTGGGTCTTCGCACCACCACCTTCGGAGTGGACCTCCACGGCTTCGCAGCTACTCCGAGCTCAACCACCGTCCGTCCGTGTACCGAAGCCATGCATGGCCGAAGCACCACAAGTCAACCTCACTCCGAAGCCCCACCTTCGGAGTACCACCCTTCGAAGTCCCTCCTTCGTCCAAGGCCTCCGCATGAAGCATTCCATGAGCACTCCGTCGCAGTGCCTCTCCCCGAGCACACTCCTCGACGGGCCTCACCTGGACCATGCCTTCGATGCGCCTCGACTTTTGAGACCTTCGTCAGGTACCTTCGAGTGTCTCCCTCCGGAGCACACTTCGAATTCCTTGCCTCCGCAGAGGACTTGATCCACCAACTCCGAAGTCACTCCATTCGGAGTACCTTCGAAGTGCCTCACCTCCGAGGACTTTGTCTCGGAGCACCTTCAGCCGGAGCCACGCTCCGCACTCTCTGCCTTCACCTGGCACGCCTCGACCCGAGGACCGACCCAGACCACTTTCGCAGCCACCGTGACGGAGCTCCTCCGCTCCCCTGGCATCAAGCCTCCTGCTTGACCCAGGTTCACCCGGCTCGAACCCTGTCCGTCGCCTCCGAAGTCCCTGCGCACAACAGACAAGCAAACAAGTGTATCCAGTACTCCAGAGACCTCTCCGGGTTAGCAACCTTCGGTACACACTCCGGTGTACCGCCCAAAGTACCGAAGCCTTCGGTACAAACCCAGTCATCGTGTACTGTCGGACCCCTCCGACGAGTACACTCCGCTGCAACAGCTGCAGCAAGCAAACACCGAACACACTCCGGTGAAACACCTCCGAACACCCTTCGGAGGTACCCTTCGAACAGAGGGTAAATAAACCTGTCAATCACTCATCACATACACCGAAACCACCCTTGGTTTCTCAATCTCCCCCTTGATGAGTGCATTGACAACCAAATCCAAGTTCAAGAAAATTTAAAAAATTTAGCACACAAGTGACCATAAAAACTCAGAAAAGAGCCAAAGCATGTCACTTGATAAAAGAATTTTTCTCCCCCTTTATGTCAAAAATCTTTCCCCTTGCGAAATTATGCCTTCTTGCGGCAGAGAACACAGCAAATCTCCCCCTTTGGCAATGCAAGCATCAAGGAGCAGTTAAAAAATGCAAAGCTTCGAAATGAATAGAATTGCAAGGACATATAGTGCAAAAATATGCCAAAATTAACACAAATGATCATGTGCTCAGCTCAATTTAACAATTTGTGAAACAAGATGATGGCATGTGATTTTGTCATTTTGAAGTAAAAGCATCACCACTTAATCATAACAGCTAGACATGTGAAGGCAAGGACTGCGCAAAGCTAACAATTTCTACCCTAGACAGACAAGTCTTGTCCAAAAAGGAGCTTTGAAAGCAAACTTGATGATTGATCAATTTTGTTGTTCTTTTCTTAATGCCAGGGGTTATTTGTTTGTCCACCTTATACTTTCCAATCAGGCCAAGCCTAGGCATGAAAGCCATTTGAAGCTTAAGGCGGTGATTTTGGCAAACACTACACTATCCCAGTTCAGACCAATGTGCAATGGTAAGCAGTCTAGAATAGAGTAGTGCGACAAACAAACCCTCCTGGATCTTTTCATTGAAACCAGGCAAATCATGGATTTTTGATTTTGATTTTGATGAATTAAATATTTTGATGAGGATCCATGAATAAAGAACACATTTTGCAAGTTGCAAATTTTAGCATCCAAGGAACAATGTCTTGCTGTCAAGTAGATAAAAGATAGCGAAAAGCAGTCCAGCCTAAACAAGCTAGATGCAAGATTGTGCGGTGAGCAAGTTTTGATTTTAGAAAATAAAACATCATGCACAATCAATGTTCCAGACATATTTCATAGAGCTGAGCTGTCATGATTTCTTTGAATTAAAGGCAGGCATATAATAGCAAAAGATGTAAGCGCAATTCCACACATAATGAGCATATGCATGTCAATTAAAATCAGCTCCCCCTCACAAAATGCCGTAGGGATGACAAATACCAAGTTCCCCACGCAAGTATGCAAATCGAGAAGCATCGAGGGGTTTTGTAAAAATATCGGCAAGCTGGTGTTGGGTATCAACATATTGAAGTTCAATATCACCCTTCTCAATGTGATCTCTGAGAAAATGATACCGTACATCAATGTGTTTGGTTCTGGAGTGCTGAACCGGGTTGTTTGCAATACAAATAGCACTAGTGTTATCACAGAAAAGTGGAACACTCTTATAATCTAACCCGAAATCCCGCAAAGTGGAAACCATCCACAAAATCTGAGAGCAACAGCTAGCTGCAGCAACATATTCGGCCTCAGCCGTCGATTGTGCAACACTAGACTGTTTGCGGGAAGACCAGCAAACCAGAGACGTACCCAGAAAATGACAAGTACCAGAGGTACTCTTCCTATCAATTCTACACCCAGCAAAATCCGCATCAGAATAGCCTCTAAGACATAAAGATGAAGACGATGAATACCATATGCCAAATTCGAGGGTATGTTTGAGATACCTTAGGATGCGCTTAACCGCTTGGCGGTGCGAAGCTCGTGGTGAAGCCTGAAAACGAGCGCACAGACACACAGCGAAGTGTATGTCCGGCCTCGTGGCAGTCAAGTAGAGTAGGGAGCCGATCATGCTCCGGAACTCCTTCTGATCTACAGCTTCTCCATCTTCGTCAGGGTCCAACGCTACAGATGTAGCCATTGGAGTGGCGAGGGGCTTCGCATCGGACATGTCGAACTTCTTGAGCAGGTCCTTGGTGTACTTTGTCTGGTGGACAAAAGTACCTTGTTTGCTTTGCTTGATTTGCAAACCAAGGAAAAAGGTGAGTTCACCCATCATCGACATTTCAAACTCCCTGCTCATGGTATCTGCAAACTCGGCAACCAAAGCATGAGAAGAGCCACCAAAGATGATATCATCCACATAAATCTGCACTAGGAGGAAATCTTTGCCATGCTTGAGAGTAAACAAAGTTTTATCAACAGAGCCCATCAAATACCCTCGCTCAAGTAGAAAAGACTTAAGTCTATCATACCATGCCCGAGGGGCCTGCTTGAGTCCATAAAGAGCCTTATGAAGTTTAAGGACTTTATGTGGGTACTTGGGGTTTTCAAAACCAGGGGGTTGTTTTACATAAACATCTTCACCTATGAAGCCATTAAGAAAAGCACTTTTGACATCCATTTGATAGAGTTTGAATCCCCAGGATGTCGCAAAGGCAAGCAAAATCCTAATGGCCTCAAGGCGAGCAACAGGTGCAAAAGTTTCAGTAAAATCAATCCCTTCTAGTTGAGAAAAGCCCTGAGCTACAAGTCTAGCCTTATTTCTAACAATTGTCCCATCCTCCCCTTGTTTATTTTTAAAAATCCATTTTGTTCCAATGAAATGAACATTTGGTGGAGGATCAACTAAAGTCCAGACTTGGTTTCTCTCAAAATTCTCAAGCTCTTCATGCATGGCATTGATCCAACTAGAATCAGAAAGTGCATGACTAACATCTAAGGGCTCGAAAGAAGCAACAAAAGCAGCATTAGTAACATGGGCATGAGAACGAGTTACCCTTTGATCAAGCTCACCAATGATCTGCTCGGAAGGGTGCATCCTTTGAACATGATGTGGAGCCTCGCGGCGGGATGCAGTCTCCCCCTCAACTTGTGCGTTGGAGTGGTCCAAGATGATCGATGTTGAGGTAGTCGCTTCGGGACCTCGTGCCGAAGTAGTAGAAGCGGGGTCAGCTTCGGGGGTTGACGTCGAGGGTAGTAGGGGTTCATCCTCGAATTCTCCGGGATCTTCGTCTTCGAATAAGGTCTGTTCCATGTCGTGTTCATTAGCCTGTTCAAAAGCAGAACTAACAGAGGGGGTTGATTCATCAAAAGTCACATCACATGACTCGATGACAGTGTTAGTTTCCAAGTTATAAACACGATAAGAATGACCATGAGTTGTATAACCCAAAAAGATCCCGTCAGAAGATCGCGACTCAAATTTATCCAAGTTACCACGTTTTAGGATAAAGCAGCGACAGCCAAAAACTCGAAGATGAGTAACCTTGGGCTGTCTCCCAAAACGCAGCTCATAAGATGTCAAGTTTAAAATTGAGCGCAAGAAGATTCGGTTTGAGATGTAACATGCAGTGTTCATGGCCTCAGCCCAGAATTTTCTAGGAGTCCTATGCTCATCAAGCATCGTCCTAGCCATCTCAACCAAAGTGCGGTTTTTCCTCTCAACAACACCATTTTGTTGAGGAACCCGCGGAGCAGAGAATTGATGTTCTATGCCATGCTCCATGCAAAAGTCAACAAAGAGACTATTTTTGAACTCGGTGCCATTATCGCTTCGAATGAATTTTAATGCACCAGGGAGTTCTGTAAAAAGTCTCAAAGCCAAGCTCCGAAAGTGTGAAAACACTTCATCCTTGCTGGCAAGAAAGAAGACCCAAGAGTAGCGAGAGAAATCGTCGACAATAACAAGTACATACCACTTGCCGCCTAAAGAACTAACCCGAGAAGGACCTACAGTGTCCATATGGAGAAGTTCTCCGGGCTGTTCAGTCATCACTGTGGTGACTGGCGAATGCGAAGCGGCAATCATTTTTCCATGTCGACATGGAGCGCAAACTAAATTCTTCTCAAACTTGAGCTTAGGCAATCCTTGGATCAAACCTAGGGCGCTCAGACGAGCGAGCAACTCAAAGCTCATGTGCCCTAGTCTCCTATGCCACTTCCAAAGCTCAGAAGTCGAATGTGCAACAAGGCAATGAGAAGAACCAGATGATTCTGAAAAATCAGCTCCAAAAACTCTCCCAACCCTAAAGATCTTACACACCACAACGCCATCTGAATTGAGCACTTGCGAAGTATCGCGATGAAATCGCACTTCGAAGCCCTCATCAAGCAACTGAGATACAGACAGCAAATTGTATCCCAGGTTCTCAACCAAAGCAACATCTTTGAGAGTGAAGTTTGCGTTAATTCTTACCACACCTTTACCTTTCACTCTACTCCTTCGATTGTTTCCGAAGGTGATATGTTCCCTTTGCTTGGTTGTGGTGAGGCTGGAGAACCAATTTGCATCTCCGGTCATGTGGCGCGAACAACCGGAGTCCATGATCCACGTGCCCTCCAAGCCTCGACCTGTCGCCTACACATGATGAAAACGTCTCGCTCGCTCAGTGCTGGGGTGAGTAAAATAATGACGAGGCATCCAGCACTGAGTGACACGAGTAGTAGGCACAGTAAAAGCAGACGGTCTACGCACATGAAATCAGAATGATGCAAAGTGCGAGGTCTACCTACATGCAAAGAACGAAAAGCATGTCGAGGTCTCCTACTCTGACGAGGTACAAAGCTACTCGCCCGAGGTCTACCACCATATGGAACATGTTGAACACCTCGAGGAGCAAAACCTCTCCGAGAAGCACGAGGAGCCTCGAAAACAGGACGAGAGTAATACTCAGACTCATGCATACCTAAAGATGGGTAATGCATGTCCTGATAGCTCATCGCCTGTGCACGTCGCTCATCCTTGATGCGACGGAAACAGAAACCAATCAAATGACCCGCCCGCTGACAATAAGAACAGTGAAACACTCTCCTGGGGGCACTCTCATGGGTCACAGGAGCAACTCTCACAGGCTCCTTGGGTTTCTTCACAGTGGTTTTCTTGGGAGGATTTTTCTTGGTAGGAGGAGTGGTTTTCTTTGGTGGATGGGTAGGCTGTTTGGCTGGTGGGGTGTCCAACAGAGCTCTCTCTTTCTCTAGGGTGGTAGGAGAGGTAAAAACAGTTTTGGTCTTACTGTCTGAAGCTATCCTCTCAAAACCCAAACCTAGAGCTACCCCGGCTCTGTCAGCACACAACTTGGTCTTGGCCAAGAGCAAATCCATCCTACCCTTCCCCTCAGTGCATTTGTTAACTACGGACAGGAGGTATTCATTTTCAGACATGAGGTTCTCAGCTCGCTCTCTAACAGTGCCTAGCTGGTCCTTAAGGGTAATGCAGGTGTCACAGACAGGTTGCACATCCTTAGAACTACCGGCCCTCTCCAATCTAGCCTCCAAATCATGAACATGCTTATCACGTAAATTAATGCTATCGCGTAATAAAGAGCAGTTCATGCAATCAATAACATCATGAGGTCTAGAATCCACCTCCAAAAGCTGCTTCTGTGCAGTCTCAAGCTCAGAGAGAGTTTGAGCATGTACAGAACGCAACTGAGCAAGCTCACTCATGACAACAGAACATGATTCACATTCAGCATCATTAAATTTAGACTTAAGCATGGCATATTCAGTAGATACATTTTCTAGCCTAAGTCTAAGGTCTTTTCTTTCTCTAGCGGCTTGCACAAGTAATCTATCCTGACCTAGCACAACTTCATTTAGCTCATCTAATTTAATTAGAAGCTGGTCAGATGATAGGTTTACCTCAGATGAGTCAAGCTCATCGCCGCTGTGATCGCTGTCGGCCATGAAGCAAAGGCCGGTGAAGTCACGTCCCTTCTTGTCCTTCTTGTCCTCCTTCCTTGGGGACTCCTCCTCCTCAGAGCTCGACTCCTCAGTTGAGGATGTGTCGATGTCGCTGAGAGCAGCAACAAAAGCTCTGGAAGCGGCCTTGGCTACTTTCTTAGCCATCTTGCCGCGCTTGCCCTTCACAAAGGGCTTCCTCTCCTTTTTGTGGAATTTGGGGCGGTCACTCTCTTCTCTCTTCTTGACCTTGGGGCAATTGGCCTTGATGTGAGAGGTGTCGCCACATTCATAGCAGCCACTAAAACCACTTCTCCGCTGATCCCGTCTCTCATGATGAAAGCGGGTGAACCTCCGGGCAATGAGAGCAAGCTCATCATCAGCTAGAGTATCCACCTGCTCCTTTGTGACGGAGACCAGGGAGGACAAAGCAAAACCATCTGCAAGAACACAAGTGCCTGATGTGCTTGGTTCTGCAGTGGTGCCACGGCTAGTGCTAGAAACCAATGCCAATGGCTGTGGCAAAGAGCTTCTGTGCACTGCAAGAGATGCCTTGGCAATCTCTGTGGACTTTAGCTTGCTAAAGAGTTCATCACAGGTTAGAGTGTCATAGCCTGTGGACTCCTCAATGCTGGATATCTTCACCTCCCATATGCTACGGTCAAGAGCATAGAGAAGCTTGATAGCCCTATCATGATCACTGTAAGCAAGCGTCCCGTTGGATCGCAAGTTACTCACTATTGCGTCAAAACGAGAAAACATGGCATCTACAGATTCACCAGGTGCCTGCACAAACAGCTGATACTGTTGATTGTAGGTGCTTTGGCGCCTGGCCTTGATCTGAGCAGAGCCCTCATGAAAGACAGTGAGTGTTGTCCAAATCTCCCTAGCAGTCCTAAGGTGCTGCACCCTATCAAACTCACTCCGACTCAGACCAATGAACAGTATGTTCCTTGCCTTCGAGTTGGCAATGTACTGATCTTTTTCGGTTTGAGTGGTGCGGGTATCAGGGATGGAGTATTGTGAGTCCACAATCTCCCAAATTGCATTTCCTTGGCTTAACAAGTAAGCCTCCATGCGCACCTTCCAGTATGCAAAATCTGTCCCATCGAACAGAGGAATTTTACTGCCTCTATCCATGTCGCCAACAGATCACAAAACCGGTTAAGGTCAACTGGTGATCTTAACCAAGCTCTGATACCAATTGTTGGACCGGAAACGGCGACCAGAGGGGGGTGAATGGGATCTTTTAAAAATTTGGGCTAAAAACTTAGCCTTCGGTTCTGTTCTGTCTTCTGCGGAACAGGCTTCGAACACTACCTTCGAAGGTCTGGTTCGGAGGTACTTCGACACCTTCGAACACAGACTACGGAGGAGCAAAAGTTCGAAGCCAAGAAGACTTCGCTCCACTTACAACCCTCGAAAATCTACTCTGCTAAGTCAGTGCAGGCTCCGCACAAGAAGTGCTTCGAGCAGGCTTCGCACTTCACCCTTCGCAAGAGTGGACAGTCCTCTGAGGACTTCGACCAAGTACTTAGCGACAGCAACTGGTGCTGGGCTTCGTACGCGAAGGTCTACACGCACACAAAACGGACTACGCTAAGGGCTTCGACACAGGAAGCAAAACGGGAAACGAACAGGGCTTCGCTAGTAAGCAGCGAGTTCTGGCCTCGTGTTACACAGAGCGACAGCACACTGTAAAGCACCCTTCGCGATAAAACACCCTTCGCCTAGACAGGCTTCGGTGAACTAAATACTAGCGAGGTATGCAAATCGAGCTCAAGCAAAAACACACAGACTGAAAAGGCTGACTGTGTCTGCTCTGCAAAAGCTGATGATGTCTCCTCTATGAAGCTGACAAAAGAAGCCTCCAAATAAAGCAGACTACCAGCTGTACCCCATGTTCTGATGAGACAAAAACAGTGTAAACCCTAGGGGTAAAGTAGTCTATTCACAGGGCTGAATAGTGCCTATAAATAGTGGAGGCTAGCCTAGGCCACAGTAACACTTTGAGCAGCCATTTTTGAGCTCCTGTGCTAGCCGCCACATACTCTGTGTTCATCCTATGAGTTCATTTTGTGTTCCCTTTTCAAGCAATGAAACTTTGATTCTATTTTCATTTATTGTTTGAACTTGTATGCCTACTTTGCACTGCATGTTTTGATTTCTCCATGTACCATCTTCTTCTGGGTTGAGTTTGTGCCTTGGATCTCTTCTGGATAAGTGTGTGAGAGGTCTGTTTGTGTGAAGTGTGGGTTTTTCAGTGTCTGTTAGCTCTATGTAAACTGGAGGCTAGACCTCTCTGATTACTAGCGAAGCACTGTCCTTGGGTTGAATCGAAGCCCATTTTCTTCACTTATCGAAGTCCTTGGCGAAGTGTGTTCTGAGTGCATTTAGACCTTCGAAATACGAAGCCTAGTACTAGTTGCTAGCGCTGAGTGTTTGGTCGAAATCCTCAGAGGGAAGTCTGCTCTTGCGAAGGGTGAAGTGCGAAGTCTGCTCGAAGGAACCTAGTGTGTGGAGCCTACACTAACTTTGCATTGTTGAGTTTTTGGGTGTTGTGGGTGGAGCGAAGTCTTCTTAGCTTTGAACTTTTTCTCCTTGCGAAGCCTGTTTCCGGAGTTGTGAAATACCTCTGAAACAGAACTTCGAAGGGTGTGTTCGGAGCCTGTTTCGCAGAAGACTGAATTAAAATAGAAGGCTATTTTTAGTGTGAAATTTTAAAAAGCTCCCATTCAACCCCCTTCTGGTCGCCGTTTCTGGTCCAACACAAGCTGTTAGCGCTTCGCTAGCCAACCGTTTAGATTCGGCAGTTAGCTCTGTTGGACCGGAAACGGCGACCAGAGGGGGGTGAATGGGAGCTTTTAAAAATTTGGGCTAAAAACTTAGCCTTCGGTTCTGTTCTGTCTTCTGCGGAACAGGCTTCGAACACTACCTTCGAAGGTCTGGTTCGGAGGTACTTCGACACCTTCGAACACAGGCTTCGGAGGAGCAAAAGTTCGAAGCCAAGAAGACTTCGCTCCACTTACAACCCTCGAAAATCTACTCTGCTAAGTCAGTGCAGGCTCCGCACAAGAAGTGCTTCGAGCAGGCTTCGCACTTCACCCTTCGCAAGAGTGGACAGTCCTCTGAGGACTTCGACCAAGTACTTAGCGACAGCAACTGGTGCTGGGCTTCGTACGCGAAGGTCTACACGCACACAAAACGGACTACGCTAAGGGCTTCGACACAGGAAGCAAAACGGGAAACGAACAGGGCTTCGCTAGTAAGCAGCGAGTTCTGGCCTCGTGTTACACAGAGCGACAGCACACTGTAAAGCACCCTTCGCGATAAAACACCCTTCGCCTAGACAGGCTTCGGTGAACTAAATACTAGCGAGGTATGCAAATCGAGCTCAAGCAAAAACACACAGAAGCAGGGCTTCGCCGCTTGAACAAGGAACACAAAATAAATGAACTCTGGATGAATATAGCGAGGTCTGTGTACAGGAGCTCAACAGTAAATGCTCAAAGTGTTAAATGTTACCTACCGAGCCCCCATATTTATAGCCCACGGCTTCATCCTAAGGAAGTGACTACATTACCCCTAGGGTTTACAACAGATTTGTCTCTACAGAACTAAGGGGTATAAAAGGTAGTCCACCTTTATTTTGGAGGCTTCTCTGTCAGCTGCAGAGGGGACAGTGTCAGCCTTTTTCAGAACAGACAGTGTCAGCCTTTACAGAGTTGACTTCTGGAACCTCCCTTCGCACCGGAGGTTGCGGTAGCTTCGGCGAGAAGCCTGCAGCCTGTTGGCCTTCGCTCCGCCGAAGAAGTCCTTCGATACAATGACGGTTTTGAGCCGAAGCCGTCAAAGCCCCTTGGGTCTTCGCACCACCACCTTCGGAGTGGACCTCCACGGCTTCGCAGCTACTCCGAGCTCAACCACCGTCCGTCCGTGTACCGAAGCCATGCATGGCCGAAGCACCACAAGTCAACCTCACTCCGAAGCCCCACCTTCGGAGTACCACCCTTCGAAGTCCCTCCTTCGTCCAAGGCCTCCGCATGAAGCATTCCATGAGCACTCCGTCGCAGTGCCTCTCCCCGAGCACACTCCTCGACGGGCCTCACCTGGACCATGCCTTCGATGCGCCTCGACTTTTGAGACCTTCGTCAGGTACCTTCGAGTGTCTCCCTCCGGAGCACACTTCGAATTCCTTGCCTCCGCAGAGGACTTGATCCACCAACTCCGAAGTCACTCCATTCGGAGTACCTTCGAAGTGCCTCACCTCCGAGGACTTTGTCTCGGAGCACCTTCAGCCGGAGCCACGCTCCGCACTCTCTGCCTTCACCTGGCACGCCTCGACCCGAGGACCGACCCAGACCACTTTCGCAGCCACCGTGACGGAGCTCCCCCGCTCCCCTGGCATCAAGCCTCCTGCTTGACCCAGGTTCACCCGGCTCGAACCCTGTCCGTCGCCTCCGAAGTCCCTGCGCACAACAGACAAGCAAACAAGTGTATCCAGTACTCCGGAGACCTCTCCGGGTTAGCAACCTTCGGTACACACTCCGGTGTACCGCCCAAAGTACCGAAGCCTTCGGTACAAACCCAGTCATCGTGTACTGTCGGACCCCTCCGACGAGTACACTCCGCTGCAACAGCTGCAGCAAGCAAACACCGAACACACTCCGGTGAAACACCTCCGAACACCCTTCGGAGGTACCCTTCGAACAGAGGGTAAATAAACCTGTCAATCACTCATCACATACACCGAAACCACCCTTGGTTTCTCAAGCTCTTAGGTAGAGGCGACACTTAGAAGGTTTGGCTTTACCGAGGCCGTTCTGCTAACTCCAATCGCTAGTATACCCCCGATAAATCGTATCTATAGCAGAATCGATGTTAGTACTAGCAAGACCATCATGTGTCCGGCCTCGACATATACGACCGAGACAAGCCACTACATCCATGGCCAATCTAACCCTGTTTATTGCGCGCCACCAACGCCTGCGCTAGCTTTTGCCGCATTGCCCGCGCCGCATGCTCCCACACAAACACATAGGCCCGAACAAATCATACATCCCAAGCTAGCGCATGAGGAAGACCCCGCAGCCGACACGCCGACATACCACCGCGTGTCACGCCCCCACATGAGAGACACAGATAGGCAGGAGGCCAAGACGACATTGAGAAGCGGATCCGCGTGCTGTTTAGGGAGTGCACCGGCTTCGTACCTAGGGGTTGGGCTAGGGTTTACCGGAAGCCGTACCCCGACTATTTCGACGCTATACCATACCCTCGTGGCTATAGAGTCCCTGAATTCACCAAGTTCGACGGTGAAGGTAACAAAACCACACTAGAGCATGTGAGGCAGTTCTTAGAACAGTGTGGAGAAGCTAGTGGGTCAAACGCTTTAAAACTTAGACTATTTTCTCTCTCATTATCCGACGCCGCTTTCACTTGGTTTTCGGCACTCCCGCCGAACTCTGTCCAAACGTGGGCCAAATTGGAACAAAGGTTCCATGACTATTTTTATACTGGCGAAACAGAACTCAGGCTTTCACACTTGACATCGGTCAAACAGAAATCTAGTGAGAGTGTCTCCGAATACATCAAGCGCTTTAGAGATACCAAAAACCGATGTTTTAGTTTTAACATTTCAAAGAGGGATTTGGTGGATCTAACTTTCAACGGGTTGCATTCTGAGATTAAAGATAGGCTAGACAACCAAAACTTTTTATAAGTCAGCCAAGTCTCACAACAGGCTCTAGTCCAAGAAGGCCGATCCAAAGATAAAAAGTTTATTAAAACATTCAACAAGCCTAGGGCTGAAGTCCACATCATGGAACACTTCGACGAAGAAGATTCAGAGGAAGAAGAAGATTCGGCTGACATGTACGCGGCCAAATGGGTTTGAAATGCTAAGAGCAAACCCATCACTTGTTCTAAGTTACGGCGTCTCCCACTAAGAGTCATCCTCGCGAAGTAAAATACTCGTTTGATATAACTAAGTGCGATAAAATATTTGATTTCCTTTTAAAGAACTAGCTTCTCAGGTTGCCTAAAGGACAAGCCATTCCGACCGCTTCTAAAGAAACGCCACTACTGTAAGTGGCATGATTCACATTCTCATTATACTAGTGACTGCAATGTTTTTCGTCGGCAGGTTCAATCGGCCATAGAAGAAGGACGATTGAAAATAGACCCCAGTCCAAAGATGAAGCTGGACAAAGACCCCTTTCCCATGAACACCGCCTACCTCGACGATAAGAAAGTGCTGATTCGGCTAGAGAAGGCCGAGTCAGCTAAGGGGGAAAGCGGTCATTATTGGAGAATCGCGCACACACACACACTCGTACCAAAGAACCCTGAGGTAGGAGTGTGGAAAATGAACATCAGTCCATCTCCTTCGACTAGGGATCATAAGAAGCCAAAGGTAACATATCAGATGTTGTTAAACAAACACCAGAAGAAAGCCAAGCAAATGGCCCCCCTGTAAAAAAGCTAAGACAGCCGAAGGGGCCAAGGCAGTCGAAGGGTGCCTTCGGACCCCAGTGGCCAAACCCTTCGCACAGTGGGTTCGGACCCCAAGGACCGAACCCTCCGCACATTGGGTTTGGACCCCAATGGCCAAACCCTCCACATAACGAGTTTGGACCCCAATGGCCGAACCCTCCACATAATGAGTTCGGCCCCAAATGGCCGAACCCTTCGCACAATGAGCTCGGACCCCAATGGCCGAAGTCATCTCCGCTCTGGGCAAACCCACCGGTGGGAGGCTTCGGCCCACAATGGTCGAACATACCTCCAGCTTGGCAGGACCCTTCGCTAATATGGTCCAAAATACCTTCGACATAGCCGAACCTCCCTCCAGGCAATGGGTTCAGCTCGTAGTGGGCGAAGCCGCTAGAGCCACCAATGCCTCCGCCATACAATTGGGCAGGAACCCCGTGGGCTCCGAACTACGCCTCGCCCTCAGAGCACCCTTCACAGTATAACATTGCCTCCTGTTTTCCTTCAGAGTATTATAATTGGTAGGGACAAATAGACGTGGCGAAGGGAGACATCTTCCACAGGCTGTCCGTAGTACCTCCGAATCGACTCGCACAGGACAGAGCTAAGGGAGATGGATGCGAAGAGGCGAAGGAGAGGGAGTCCGAAGCCATCACAGTCAGGGTAGGGTCGCAAGAAGTCCCAATCCTGAAGGCCCCCTCGTCGAAGCCCATCGAAGGTAAGCCCCCCTAGTCCGGCCGAGTCCAGTGCCGATGCCCGGTCCGATCAGCCAAACGAGACCGGTTCGACCGCCAGGGTCTGCAAAAAGCACCTACCAAGTATAAAACACACGAGACTGACCTTAGTGGTACCCCTTCGGCTAGAAATAACAGAAACAAGGTGGTGGCTCCTGGTACCATGACACAACCATCTTGGGCACCTCCGGGCATGTCCAAATCATAGAAAAGATGCCTTCAACGCCTGCGATCACAGGAGATGTGCGAAAAGAAGGCCGAGGATGAGCGAGATGCCATTTTTGAAGAAATCCACCCTCGACCAATTGTGAAATAGGTATGGAAGCCTAAGATGATGGAAATGAAGAACCCGACTCCTGTTCCGAGCGACGATGACATGCTTGATGACGACTACACACCTGTCTCCGAGGGGCCTGCACCTCAGGTGATGGACATCAACGTCGTCATGCTACCTGCCGAGTTAGCCCTACCACAAGATGAGGTCACGGTCGCTCAGTTGAACCTCGACCCACGAGATGCTATTTTTGAGAAACCTGAGGATACGACTCATCACCTAAAGCCTCTCTATGTCAAGGGGCACATTGACGGGAAGCCGATCTCTAGAATGCTAGTCGATGGTGGCACCACTATCAACTTGATGCCATGCTCTCTTTTGAATAAGCTTGGCAGGGGCAAGGAAGACTTAATGAAAACCATCCTAATGCTCAACGACTTCGACGGCGAGAGTTCTGAAGCAACAGGTGTGCTCTCTCTAGAGTTGATAGTGGGTAACAAGACGTTACCAACAACATACTTCATCGTTGACGTGCAAGGTAACTACAGTGTGCTACTTGGGCGTGTCTGGATTCACGCAAATTGTTGTATTCTTTCTACTTTGCACTAATGCTTGATACAATGGGACAGCAACAACGTAGAAGTCACACCAGCAGACACTTCGCCCAGGTAGCATTGGCCGATGTGTTCATCGACGCCATTCATGACAAAGTAGAGTGTCTATCAGATTACGACTTCGTTAGCGTATCTGGAGGACGTTTTTTACCCGTGTCTATAAAGCCGGTTGATGTAGCATGAATATTTCTAAATTAGTAGTCATGTCTAGTAAAAATAATCTTCATTGACCAAAGTCTCGCGTGGAGCAATATCGGTCTTCTAAAGACGGTATTGCTGAGGCCATTGAAGACTTTAGCGAAGTAGAAAAATTAGGACAAGGTTTTGCGTCGGCCGATCCTTTGGAAGAAGTCGATATAGGCGATGGTAGCATTCCAAGGCTGACTTTTGTAAACCAAAATTTACAAGCTGATGAGAAGGCCGAAGTAATAAAATTGCTTCGGTCGTACGTTGATTGTTTCGCATGGGAGTATAGCGAGATGCCCGAATTAAGCTGCGAGCTCTTGGAGCATCGACTACCTATTAAACTCAGGTTTAGGCCTTATAAATAGCCCCTCGTCGCTTTAATTCGGCCATATATGACTGAGTCAGAGAGGAGATAGAACGATTACTCAAGGCTAAGTTTATTAGGCCATGCAGGTATGCTGAATGGGTTGCTAACATTGTGCCTGTAGAGAAGAAGGGGAATGGCAAAATACGAGTTTGTATTGATTTCAGGGATCTGAATAAGGCCACTCCGAAGGACGAGTATCCCATGCCGATAGCTGACATGTTGATCAACGATGCTTTAGGACACAAGGTACTAAGTTTTCTTGATGGCAATGCTGGTTATAATCAATTTTTTATTGCCGAAGAGGACGTCTACAAGACAACCTTTCGATGCCCTAGTTTTGTCCGCTTGTTTGAGTGGGTCGTTATGACTTTTGGTTTAAAGAATGCTGGCACTTCATATCAACGTGCTATGAACTTGATCTTTCACGACTTGCTAGGAGTTATGTTAGAAGTATACATATATGATGTTGTAGTTAAATCAGACGCTATGGGAAACCACTTAGCCGATTTGGGAGTTGCTTTTGATAAGATGTGCCAATATGGCTTAAAAATGAACCCACTCAAATGTGCTTTTGGCATGTCGGCAGGTAAGTTCTTAGGGTTTATGATTCATGAAAGAGGTATTGAAATTGATCCTAAGAGGCTTGAAAAGATTAGAAACTTTGAAGCGCCGACATGCAAAAGAGATGTGCAAAAGTTGCTAGGCAAGATGAATTATTTGTGTCGCTTTATATCCAACTTGTCTGGTAAAATCAATGCTTTTGTCCCTATACTCTGGCCAAAGAATGAAGCTGAGTTCACTTGGAGGACAAGTCAGCAAAGTGCCTTTGAGAAGATTAAAGAGTACTTGTCATCACCACCCGTGGTGAGAGCACCAAAGGCTGGTATTCCGTATCGGCTATACATCACTGCAGAAGATAGCGTGATAGGAGCCGTGCTAACTCAGGAAGTTGAGGGGATAGAGTACATCATCACATTCTTGAGCCGCCGCTTGCTGGACACCGAAATCAAGTACGTGTTTGTGGAGCGTTTGTGTTTGTCACTTTATTACGCATGTACCAAATTACGTCACTATCTTCTTCCTAGCACATGTATTGTCGCTTGCCAAACTGATGTCATAAAGTACATGTTGCAAAAGCTGATTCTAAGTGGAAGAACCGAAAAGTTGGCTTAAGCTTTAATTGAATACGATTTGGCTTATGAACCTCTAAGGGCTATGAATGGCCAAATTGTCGCTAATTTTATAGTTGATCACCACGTAGATATCAATTAGGCTAATAATATTGCTCTAATTGAAGTAGTGCCATGGAAACTCTATTTTGATGGTTCAACTTGTAAGAATGGCCAAGGTATCGGGGTAGTTTTCATATCACCTAGCGGCACACGCTTCGAAACCTCGGCCCATTTAGAATTTCCTTCTACTAATAACCAAGCTGAATATGAAGTTTTATTGCTAGGACTTGAATTGCTAGAATCCATAGGTGCTAAACATGTTCATGTGCATGGTGATTCTCTATTAGTAGTACAACAAGTAGCTAAAAGTGCTCAATGTTTTAATGGCTTGCTAAATAGTTACTTGGATAAACGTTTATACATAATTACTACTTTTGACGACTTCAAAATTTCTCACATGTCAAGAGAAGCCAATTCAATTGCAAATGATTTGGCTCAGCAAGCATCTGGCTATCAAGTCAAGAGAGGAAAATTTTCTGTACAAGAAAGACCAATGCTTGGTCTTACCACCAAAGACAGGGACTTCAGGCGGATGCGAGGTGCGTCGGACCCTCCGGAACAGACCCCTCAGACAACCGAAGGGCGATGCGTGCTGGAGCCCTTGTGCTAGAGCCCTTCGTCCACCGAAGGATCCTGCACGCCAGAGCCCTTGCGCTGAAGCCTCTTGGGCAACAGAAGTCCTCACATGCCAGTCCCCTCTGGCGAAAGGCTTCGGTCTAATCGGCTCCACACGGCCGATCTGGTCAGCCTTCGGCAGAAGCAGGAGAGGCCCGGGGGCACTCCAAAGTTAGAAATTTAGACATTATTCTAGGAAAGGAGTTAGCAAACCCTCTGGATGTCCATAAGGATGTTTGGAGAATTCTAATCATCCGATATTTAAGAGATCCCAATCAAAGTGTTGATCGGAAAGTTAGGCAACAAGCGTTTAAATTTGTATTGCTAGATGATGTATTATACCACCGAACTATTGATGGAATACTTTTAAAGTGTTTAGATGCTGATCAATCCAAAGTAGCTACAGGAGAGGTCCATGAGGGGCTTTGTGGCACTCATCAGTCAGCCCAAAAGATGAGTTGGATGCTCAAAAGAACGAGTTTTTACTGGCCGACTATGATTGAGGATTGTTTTAGATACTATAGAGGGTGTGAAGCATGTAAAAGGTTTGGTAATATTCAGTTAGCTCCTGCATCACTACTTAATACTATTATCAAGCCATGGTCGTTTCGAGGTTGGGGTTTAGGCTTCATCGGCCAAATTTATCCTCCCTCTTCAAAAGGGCATCGGTTCGTGCTGATGGCAACATACTACTTCACCAAATGGATTGAAGACGTGCCTCTCAAGAATATGACTGACATGAGGTAACTGATTTTATCTTGAAGCACATTATACATCGATTTGGTATTCCCCAAACTGTCACTATAGATCAAGGTACTTCATTTTTTACTAAAGAAGTGAGAGACTTTGCCGAATTTTATGGTATCAAGTGGATAAACTCTTCACCATACTATGCTCAGTCTAATGGTAGGGCCGAGTATAGTAATAAAACTGTGATTAAACTCATTAAGAAGAAAATTAAAGAGTTCCTTAAAAGGTGGCATGAAGTGCTTTCATAAGCATTGTGGGCTTGTAGAATTGCAAAGCATGGTGCTACCAAAGTTAGTCCATATGAGTTAGTATATGGGCAAGAAGTCGTTCTACCAGTAGAGGTGGATCTTGGCTCTTTGACATTTCTTAAGCAAGATGGCTTATCAGTCGATGAATATGAAACTCTTTTAAAAGATAATTTGGAAGAAGTGACCGATAAGAGGTTGAGGGCTTTAGAAGATATAGAGAAAGACAAGAGAAGAATAGCTAGAGCCTACAATAAAAAAGTTAAGTCAAAATCATTTCAAGTTGGTGACTTGGTTTGGAAGATGATTTTGCCTTTAGGCTCTAAGAGCCCCAAATTTCGTAAATGATCGCCTAGTTGGGAAGGCCCTTTTAAGGTAGCCGAAATTGTAATGCATACTTGTTAGAATCTCTACACGGAGAGCGATTTCGAAGAGCTTTGATTGGCAGGTATTTGAAAAAGTACTTCCCAAGTGTGTGGCAAAGCGCTTGAAAGTGTCGAAAAAGCCGATATGGAAGGTATCGTCCTTAGCCTGTTATGCTTTTAGTTCACTTAGTTCACTAAAAGGCAGGGGACATGTGTTGATAGCAAAAAATGGCATTAAAGGTCAAGATTGTCAAAATATCAATTTTAGTAATTTGGGACAAAAATACACAAGCCCTTGTTCAGGACAAAGCCTTATAGGGCCGAAGGCCCATCAAACATTGGGCTTCGGAGGCCTCTTAGCAGCCTGCTAGCTTCGGTACAACCTTCGTGGGTTTGGCTAGAAGCCGTACCTTTTATTTTTCCTTTACTTTCTATACAACCTTCGTGGGTTTGCCTGGAAGCCCTCCGCTGACCACTTCGAAATGGTGGTAAGCCTTGCTACTTCGCTCGTGATGTACCCATTAATCTATGTAACAAATTGCTATCACCTTGTTACTTCACCTGTGAAGTATCCATTAATCTATGTAATAGATTGCTACCTTCATTTACCTACTGCAACACTTAGTAAATTCGGTCTTCAGGTTGAATTGGCACTTGATCTATGTTCTGTTACAGGTTTTCACTCTCGGAGCCCCTTCACCAAAGGTGTCCAGAGCTAGGAAACTGGTTTCGGAGGCTGCCAGAACACCCTTCGGTGGAACCCTGCTTCAACTACCCATGCCGGACCCTCCACGATTGGATCCATGATGTATGTCATGTTGTGTACATGCCCAGATGTGTCATATGCTCTATGTGTTACGAGCAGGTACCAATTGAACCCAGGTGAAAGTCACTAGGCTGTAGTAAAGAGTATCATCAAGTACTTGTGAAGGACTGATGAAATGTTCCGAGTATACGGTGGTGAAGAGTAGCTCATTGTAAGTGGTTACACGAATGCTAGCTTTCAAATCGATAAAGATGATTCTCGATCGCATTATGGTTTTGTGTTCTGCCACAATGGAGGTGCAGTGAGTTTGAAGAGTTCCAAGCAAGAGACAGTGGCCGATTCTACAACAGAAGTTGAGTATATCACCGCTTCATAAGCTGCGAAGGAGGCCATTTGGATTAGAAAGTTTTTTTCTAAGCTGGGTGTTGTTCCTAGTGCGTCTAGTCCAGTGGACCTCTATTATGATAATAGTGGTGTCATTGCGCAAGCCAATGAGCCTAGATCGCATCAGAAATCCAAACATATACTTCGACAATATCACTTGATCCACGAGATCATTGAGAGAGGTGATGTGAAGATCTGCCAGGTGCACACGGATTTGAACATGGCGGATTCATTGACGAACCCTCTTCCACAGCCCAAGCATGAGGCGCATATGAGCTCCATGGGTATTATATACTTGCGTGAGTGAGTCATGTGTATGTGGAAGTTGCTAGTGATGTCTATGGTAATGTAGGAGATAATTGTTATCTTGTTCCTTGAATAAACGTCGTTTGCATTTAAATAGTGAGTACGACTTGTTATGTGAAACTATTTGCTTTATGACGATGTTGTTCAAAAGATTCCCTAATCTTGTCATCATGTGGGACAATGATGATACATAAATTAGCACATCCGACTAATTGATGATCATATTTCATAGATCATAGACATAGAGATGTCAAATCAGTGATGTAGACACATGTTGGTTAACATGGTGTTGGACAGACCCACTTGAGATACTGCTAGGATTGTTATTGTAATGTGCCATCAGTTGTCATCTCAAATGGTGTATCTGTAGAGTCCTTGGACCTGAGATCGTCATTTGATTCCAGAATGTGTAGTGACACACTTAGATGCTTCCTAACGCTATTCCGTAACTGGGTAGTAATAATGGTTGTTTTTCAGGTGTGTTTTGAAACATGTCTTGGGATGTGAGTGCTCAAGATGGAATTTACCCCTCATAATGGGAGTTGTCTTTAGGCCCCTCGAGGTATTGGATTGGAAAAGTGCTTGGCCTTGCCACTATGACTAAGGAGTTAGTCATGATTTGAATCCATTGCTTGATCGAGTGAAATGTCGAGCTAACCAACAAGGGTGGCACGTATCTCGCCTTGAGCTTCACTGACGGCGTGTGGTAAAGGGACTGGTGCGTGCATATATCAAGGTATTGATAGAAAAAAATGGCATTAATGATAAACATTGTTAAAATATCAATTTTGGAAATTTGGGCCAAAAATACACAAGCCCTGGTTCAGGCCGAAGCCTTATAGGGCCGAAGGCCCATCAAACATTGGGCTTCAGAGGCCTCTTAGCAGCCTGCTAGCTTCGGTACAACCTTCGTGGGTTTGGCTGGAAGCCGTACCTTTTATTTTTCCTTTACTTTCTATACAACCTTCGTGGGTTTGCCTGGAAGCCCTCCGCTGACCACTTCGAAATGGTGGTAAGCCTTGCTACTTCGCTCGTGATGTACCCGTTAATCTATGTAACAAATTGCTATCACCTTGTTACTTCACCTGGGAAGTATCCATTAATCTATGTAATAGATTGCTACCTTCATTTACCTACTGCAACACTTAGTAAATTCGGTCTTCAGGTTGAATTGGCACTTGATCTATGTTCTGTTACAGGTTTTCACTCTCGGAGCCCCTTCACCGAAGGTGTCCAGAGCTAGGAAACTGGTTTCGGAGGCTGCCAGAACACCCTTCGGTGGAACCCTGCTTCAACTACCCATGCCGGACCCATCGCGCTGTTGTTGGTCTGGTCAAGTCCCGCGAATAGGAGCCACTCAGCACAAGGGCTGCTTAGTGTCGGGGCCACGCCAGAACGTTTCACAGTAGACTTCGTTGCACCGGTACTCCGCATCATGTTTTGTCATGCCAGCATTTCGCACCGGACGAAGTCATGTGAGCGTTGCATTTAAGTATTTTTGTCGTGTCAGAGACTTCGCACCAAACCCTGTTGTGTGAAGGTGACTTCTCGTCAGAGATCTGTTCGGAGCCTGTCTTTGGCTAGATCGATCCGAATGCCAAAGATTACCTTCGGCTCACCCTTCGCACCAGACACAGAAGGCCCCCCTTTGGTGACCCTTCGCATGGTAAACTCTTTAACAATAAGGCTCCGTTCGGCTGATTGGATTATTTTATCTATATATTTTGGCTAATTGGATTATTTCTATGTGATATGATTACCTAGCAACTCCACCCCCTGCCACTGTTAAGGGTAGTCGGAACACGACGTCAGTGTTGTGTTACACTTAGGCTTGTTCATAAGTATCCACACACTTTTAGATCATCAAACTGACGCAAGTGCGGGGGCATGTTTCCGTGTCAACACAAGGTTCATGAAAATTTGATTTTGTATGCTTTTGGGGATCAATATGTGCTGCTAGGTACCGCTATTAATCAGTGAGTCGGAAATAGTTTCCGGTGAACAGCCGTTAGTGTATGAACCTATCGGGTCACACACTTAAGGGGATGGATTAAAAACATGCAAAGAATTGGTTCTTATGCAAGTGGGAGATTCAAGGATATGCCCAAGAAAATTTCATGTATCGAAAGTTTCGGTTATTGTCTAGTCTCGATACAGAGAGCAAATGTTGCTTCAGAAGTTCCGAAATGGTATCAAAAGTTCCGACGAGGCAAAAGTTCCAATTCGGAATCGGGGAATTTTGTACTGATCGGAAGTTCCGATATGTCATCGGAAGTTCCGAGGTGGGGAAAAATAGATTAGATCTGTTACCCGTCATGCTGAATTGGGAGACCAGAAAAATACATTGTTGGAAGTTCTAATGTGGGGTATCAGATTGGATCTGTTATGATTACGAATTAATTGTAACTAATTTGTGGGTTCCAAGATGTGCACGACCTAGGGGGCCTTCAACCCTATATAAAGAGAGGAGGAGGAGGTCTTGAGACAAGGAATAAGACTAGATTGGACCTAGCCACCATAGACTCCTCTCCTCCCTTTCTTGATCTCAAACGTTGAGTTCGAGGATTTCCCGTCTCTCACGTGCGGTGCTAGCATGCTGCCATGGGAGGAACTCTCCATCCCTATATGTGTGGACTCCATGGAGGCGTTGCTCCATAAGAGACACTCGTGGCCGTCACCATGAGGAAGGTGACTTCTTCATCGATTGGATCAGCGAGGAACGGTCGGGACAAAGCGAGGATAGACTTGACGCGCTTCATCAACCTCTTCTTCCACTACACCTAGCGCGTCAATTTCTAGAAGGTATCGATCTATGATCTCACACGCGCATGGGTCTTGGGTTTAGGACGGAAATTTTGAATTTGACGGCTCACGTAGCTCCCCTATTCCCCAACATTTTGGCCCTTCCAGACTTCTCCAAAAATTCATGGTTGAAACTGATGCAAGTGAATTGGGAATTGGAGTTGTATTATCCCAAAACGTTCATCCAATTCCTTATGTTAGTAAGGCATTAGGACCTCGAACTAAAGGCCTCTCAACCTATGAAAAAGAGTGCCTAATTGTATTGCTTGCGGTATGTTAGTAAGGCATTGGGACCTCAAACTAAAGGCCTCTCAACCTATGAAAAAGAATGCCTAATTGTATTGCTTGCGGTGGATCATTGGCGTTCTTACTTAAAACAAGGAGAATTCATCATTTTATAGATCGCAAGAGTCACATACATTTGACTGATCAAAGGCTCAGTACACTGTTAATACTTAAGGCATTCAACAAATTACTTGGCTTGTAGTACATAATATGTTTCCTGAAAGGGGCTAGTAACTCTACCGCCGAGGCTTTGTCAAGAGTGGAGTCATCTAAAGGACGAACTACTGAGCTATCATTAATTACTAGTGGCACTCCACAATGGATATAAGATGTCATCCAAGGTTATCATACTCACAGTTATACTCAGCAATTGTTGGCAGAATTAATTATTAAGCCTGATTCTAGGGAAAACTTTTCTCTTAAGGATGGACTCATTCGGTATAAAGGGCGAATCTAGATTGGTAACAATCCTAGATTACAATTGAAATTGATTGACACTCTACATGGTAGTCCCATAGGAGGTCACTCGGGATTTCCAGTCACTTACAATATAGTCAAGAAGCTATTTGCATGGATGAAGATGAATGAATATATACAAAAACATTTGCAAGAATGTGCTATTTGTTTACAAGCAAAACTGGACATATCAAAATATCTCGGGCTATTGCAGCCTTTGTCGATTCTTGAAGGAGCTTGGTAGAGTGTGTAAATGGACTTCATTGAAGGCTTACCTAAGGTGAGGACTTACAACTTTATATTAGTTTCCATGGATCGATTTTCTAAGTTTGCACACTTTATTCCTATTCATCATCCTTTCAATGTGCGAGAAGTTGCTGATGCATACATGAAGAATATGCATAAGCTGCATGGTCTGCCAACAGTAATCATCTCAAATCGGGATTGTTGGGAATATGATCTTGGACTACCTCTCGAGTAGTTTTGAGCCGACTAGCCAACAACCAATATCCTCTAGGTGGCCATCGATTGGGGGTTTGAAGATTTTAGAGTCCAACACTCGGGAAGAGGTCCCTACTGACCACTAGTATTTAGACGGTCACCATTAAGAGCCAAGCCGTCATTAACCTCAATAGCCCACAATAAATAGTGTGGTTATCTTCAGAGTCATCACCCACAACCTTAACGTTTAATCTTTTAATTGTTCATTAATGGGGCTCATTATTCATGACTTGTAACCCCCCAATCCTTCTCATATAAAGGGATCATAGGGAGCCTGAAAAGGGGTGATATTCATTTTTCGATACACTCACACAAGAGTAGGGTTATTATCCTTTGGGAAGCCCAAACCTATCTATATCTATCTTGTGTCTCTTACTTTGAGATAATCATCAAATCACCTCACAATACTCCTATTATCTTAACCAAAAACCTCTCTACGGACACCACCGTAGAAAACTATTGTTCATTCACAATGACGGTGTGCTAGGTAGGGAAGAAATTTTTGTTTTTTGATTGATTCGATGGCTATTATTTGCAAGGTCAGTACTAAGGTTCTCCTCGGTGCCACGGTCTCTGTCAAAATTCTGACATTCATTGGGGATTGCATGCATCAATTGGTTCTGACCGTTGCTCTGATGAGGGCAAAAGCCTCACATTTCCCACTAGTATGGTCATCGGTTCCCCAAGCGGCCAAGATCATGGCTACACCTAGGGCACTCTCATTGGCTTATCATGTGTTTGTGCCACTAGCTCTGCCCAAAGCTTTCCCCAGGTCGCCGCTAGCTTGCCCACCGACTACGTCATCTTTGCCCATTCGGGCTGGCGTATAGTCCAACGACGCCAATTTACCACCGTTGCTTCAACGTGACCTCTCTAGTCACCCTTCTCGGCTAAGCTAGTGTCATCTCCACATGTCATCATGGTGATGATGGGGGTTGTCTCGGACAACGAGCCCTCTGATCTAGCTGAGTCTAGCACTCACCGGCGTGAGTGCCGAAGGCAGAATACCACTTGGGCCGATCACCGAGCGAGGGCTCACGCAGAGACTGATACCTCCTGACAAGTCATGCAAGACTCATACACGATGGAGTTTGAAGGCCATGAAGTGTACCGCATGCTGACCGTGAATCTACTCACTATCCAAAGGATGCTTGTTGTCCTCCCCAACGACTGCCACTCAAATTATTGATGTGATGCCACCTCGTCGATCACGGTCTCTGGACCGTAGCTCTCTGTTAAAAGCAAAAAATGGCATTAATGTCTAGATTGTCAAAATATCAATTTTGGTGATTTGGGCCAAAAATACACATGTCCAGGGTCCGTCCAAAGCCCTACAGGGCCGAAGGTCCATTGAGCTTTAGTCCGAAAGCCTCTAGCTAGCCCATGGGCTTTAGCCGGGAAGCCTTCGGAGGCCCACGCCACCGGAGCTTCGGCCCGAGGAGCAGGCCTCGACGGGCCTGGCC
The DNA here is from genome assembly GCA_019279435.1 of Zizania palustris. Lineage (NCBI taxonomy): Eukaryota > Viridiplantae > Streptophyta > Magnoliopsida > Poales > Poaceae > Zizania > Zizania palustris. The sequence goes on from JAAALK010000082.1 coordinate 32,567,531, forward strand.
GAAGCCCACTTCGGCAGAGATGGAGTTGTATGCGATTCTAGCTCAGTTTTTATCTCCATCCGGCCGAGTTCATAGCAGATTAGATCGGGAATTAAGCCCCTATAAATAGAGAGGCGAGGCCAGCGTAGAGGCCCCCCAACTCAAACCAAACCAAAGCCTTAGCTTTGATCGTATTTACTTTACCTTAATTTCCTGTACCTCTTCGTGGGTTTGATGGAAGCCCTCCGTCGGCCACTACGGAACAGTGGTAACCCTTGTTACTTCGCTTGTGAAGTATCCGTTAATCTACGTAATAGATTGTTATCGCCTTGTTACTTCACCTGTGAAGTATCCGCTAATCTGCGTAATAGATTGCTACCTTCGCTACTAGTGCAACACTTAGCAGAATTCGGTCCTCAGGCCGAATTGGTACATCGAACTCTCTTTGTTGCAGGTTCCCATGTTTGGAGACACTTCGTCGGAGGTGCCCGGAGCTAAGAGATCGGTTTTGGAGGTCACCAGGATACCCTTCGGCGGGACTGCAGGCTCTAGCAACAGGCTTCGCCAGCACACTTCGTCGCAACGGGCTTTGCCACGACCATACTTCGCACAGGATGAAGTTACGCTCGTGCGTGGCCCTCGCATCATTATTCCGTAGTTTGTTGTATCGGAGATCTCACGCTAAACCCCGCTGTTCGGAGGTGATCATCGCGTCCAGATCTGTTCGGAGTCCATCTTTGGCCGGATTAGTCTGAACACCGAAGCACCCTTCGGCGGAACACTTCGCGCCAGACGCCGAAGGTACACTTTGGTGACCCCTTCGCATCAGACTTCGAAGCAGACAGGCTCCGACCGGTTTGCTGATTTTATTCTGTTTAGTATATTTCTTTCGGCTAATTGGGTTATTTTGTGTGATCTGATTGCCTGACGACTCCACCCCCCTTATCACGACTAAGGGTAGTCGGAACGCGATGTCGGTGTTGCATCACGCTTAGGCTTGTCCCTAAGTATTCGCACACTTTTGGATCGTCGAACTGACCCAAGTGCGGGGGCACGTTTCCATGTCAACACTCTCCTTCTCGACCATTTAGGCAGTCGACACACTTGCATACCAACGAGCATCGAGGGAGCTCCTACATGGGAGATGCCCACAAAATCATCAACAAAGTTCGTGATGCGCACAACACCATTTCTCACCGTCATAGTGAGAATGAATGTAGCGAGCTCCGTTGTTGTGAACAATACAACCAGAGTCATGGCACACCGGGGACTAGTCGGCCTGATACCGACATATCGCACCACAATGGCTTTCCAACCTTTTCCGAGCCCCTTCATTAGATTGTGTGGCTGCATAATTTCCATCCGACGGGAATCATGCCATACGATGGTAAGACCGACCCCTCCTAGTGGCTATGGCTATATTACACAGCCATTTGCGTAGCTAGTAGAGACCAAGACATCATGGTCAACTACCTCCTCATCATGGTCTTAGTGGCCACCATCAGCTAGGTGCCTAGACTCTAGGAGAACTCCATAAACTGCTAGTGCGAGTTGTGGAATGTCTTCATCGCCAACTACCAAGGAACTTGGAAAAGGCCCGCCTCATGACATGACCCGCGTTAGGTACGCTAGAAAGACAACGAGTACCTTCAGGACTACATTTGTCTCTTCTCCAAACGCCTGAGCACCATCGCCAGCATCTTCTAAGCCGACATGATGTCCATCTTACAAGATGGCCTATGCAAGCCTTCAAATTTGTTTCCCTAGTGAGATGATCACCGTTACTGAGCAGTTCGCCAACACCGAGGATGCTTAGTGGGATCAGATGCACTCGAACACTCAAGATCCCGACAAGGACAAGAAGAAGAAGATGGATCGTCACTGTTTGCCTTTGCGTGATGATCGTGACAATCCCGAGTCCTCCACTTGGTCAAGGAGCAAAAAGAGGAAGGGCAAGGAGGTCATGATCGCCGACAATAATTCCCGAACAAATGGTTGGAATAACGCATCGTTGTAGGAAGTATTGGACAAACCCTATATTATTCACCCTAATAGCAACCACACCATCCACCAATGTTATCAGATGTAGAACCAAATTGTGAAAGAGATGGAAGAAAATATCGATAAAACAAATTAAACATCGTTAGGATGATAAGTGAGGAGCCATGTTGAAGCTCATGGGCCTCATGGCTCCAGAAGTGATGAGTGATTGTCAACGAAAGTTAAAGAGAGAGATGAGGAGATGAGACATGTTGGTTCTTGGGCCTCATGTGACTCAGGAACATGGGCTGAGAGCGAATGCCGGGTAGAGGGGCCGTGGAGTCGGACCGGCCAAATCCGGGTACATGGGCCAAGAATGGCAGGGGATGCACTGGTCCGTTGACCGAGTTTGACTCAGGTAAACGGGAGGTGAGCGCCGGGTTGAGGGAGCCACAGAATTGGGCTGACCCAATCCAAGTACCCGGTGCGAAGACAATGGACACTTTGTCGGTTTTGGCGTAAAACCGACGCACCAATCCAAACCATCGATCGAAGATCCGACTGTCTTGAAGCGAAGTCGTAGCAACTACGAAAGCTTAGCATCAGGAAAAGCTATCTATAGATAGGATTTTACTATTTTGCCCGTTGGGCCCGCAATTTTATTTTTGTGTCTTTGTATTTTACCCTAGGGGTAAATGTGTCTTTTCCATTTTTTGGGCTGCCTGAGGTCACATTGACAGAAAGCTGATTTCCCAGATGCTCGTTGATGGCGCCGCCACTATTAACTTATTGCCTTACTCGTTATTGAAGAAACTTGGCAAGGAAGAGGATGATCTAAAGAAGACTAACTTGCTGCTTAACAGCTTCAACGATGAGAGTTCCGAGGCCAAGGGCGTGCTCTCCATGGAGTTGACGGTGGGCAATAAGACATTACCGATAGCGTTTTTTGTCGTCGATGTACAAGGTAACTACAGCATACTACTTGGGCATGACTGGATTCACGCAAATTACTGCATTCCTTCTACTCTGCACCAGTGCCTGATTTAGTGGGACAGCGATGAAGTAGATGTCATTCCCGCGGATACTTCGGCCCAAGTGTCATTGGCCGATGTATCAGTCGACGCCATCCACAACAAAGTAGAGTGTCTGTTAGGTAGTGATCTTTCGGATTACAATTTTGTTAGCGTATCCAGAGGGCATTTTGTACCCATGTCTGTAAAGCCGGATGGTGTAGCACGACTGTTTTTGTATTAGCAGTCATGTCTAGCAAGAGTAATCTAGATTGGCTAAAGCCTCGGGTAGAGCCGTATCGGTCTAATAAAGACGGTATTGCCGAGGCCATCGAAGACTTTAGCGAGGTAGAGAAATTAGGACAAGGTGTTGCGTCGGCCAATCCCTTAGAAGAAGTTGACATAGGTGATGGTAGCATCCCGAGGCCGACTTTTGTAAACCAACATTTACAACCTGATGAAAAGGTCGAAGTAATAAAGTTACTTCGGTCGTATGTTGATTGTTTCGCATGGGAGTATAGCGAGATGCCGGGACTAAGACGCGAGCTCGTAGAGCATTGGCTACCTATCAAGTACGGGTTTAGGCCTTATAAATAGCCTCCTCGTCGCTTTAACTCGGTTGTCTATGACCGAGTCAAAGAAGAAGTAGAGCGACTGCTCAAAGCTGAATTTATTAGGCCATGCAGGTACGCAGAATGGGTTGCTAACATTGTGCCTGTAGAAAAGAAAGGGAGCGTGAATATACGGGTATGTATTGATTTCAGAGATCTGAACAGAACCACTCCGAATGACGAGTATCCAATGCCGATAGCCGACATGCTAATCAATGATGCTGCAGGACACAAGGTACTAAGTTTTCTTGATGGCAATGCTGGTTATAATCAAATCTTTATGGCCGGAGAGGACATCTACAATACTACCTTTCGATGCCCTGGCTTTGTCGGTTAGTTCGAGTGGGTCATTATGACTTTTGGTTTGAAGAATGTTGGCGCCATGTATCAGCGTGCTATGAACTTAATCTTTTAGGACTTGCTAGGAGTTATGTTAGAAGTTTACATAGATGATGTTGTAGTCAAATTGGACGCTATGGGAAACCATTTAGCCGATTTGGAAGTTGCTTTTGATAGGATGCGGCAGTATGGTTTGAAAATGAACCCACTCAAGTGTGCTTTTGGCGTGTCAGTGGGTAAGTTCTTAGGTTTCATGATTCACGAAAGAGGCATAGAGATTGATCCTAAGAGGCTTGATAAAATTAGAAACATTACGGTGCCAACATGCAAAAGGGACATGCAGAAGTTGCTAGGCAAGATGAATTATTTGCGTCGCTTTATATCCAACTTGTCCGACAAAATTGATGCTTTTGTCTCAATACTCCGGCTAAAGAACGAAGTCGAGTTCACTTGGGGGCCAAGCGAGCAAAGCGCCTTGGAGAAGATCAAGGAGTGCTTGTCATCACCGCCCATGGTGAGAGCACCTAAAGCCGAGGTTCTGTTTCGACTGTATGTCGCTGCTGAAGATAGCGTGATCAGGGCTATGCTAACCCAGGAGGTCAAAGGAAAAGAGTACATCATCACATTTTTGAGTTGCCGCCTGCTGGACGCCGAGACCAGGTACACGTTTGTGGAACGTTTGTGTTTATCACTTTACTATGTGTGCACCAAATTGCGCCACTATCTTCTTCCTACCACATGTGTTGTCGTTTGCCAAACCGATGTTATAAAACACATGTTGCAAAAGTCGATTCTAAGTGGAAGAATCGGAAAATGGGCTTACGCTCTGATCGAGTATGATTTGGCCTATGAACCCCTAATAGCTATGAAAGGCCAAATCATAGCCAACTTTATAGTTGATCACCATATAGACATCAGGTGGAAAGACGATGTTGCTTTGATCGAGGTAATATCGTGGAGACTTTACTTTGATGGTTCATCTTGCAAAAATGGCCAAGGTATTGGAGTGGTTCTCATATCACCTAGCGGAATGCACTTTGAGACCTCAGCTCGTTTAGAATTCCCTTCTACTATTAACCAAGCTGAATACGAGGCTTTACTGCTAGGGCTTGAATTGTTAAACTCCATGGGTGTTAAACATGTCCATGTGCATGGTGATTCCCTGTTGGTGGTACAACAAGTGGCTAAGAATGCTCAATGCCTTAATGGCTTGCTAAACAGCTACTTTGATAGGTGCCTAGACATAGTTGCTACTTTTGATGACTTCAAAATTTCTCATGTGTCGAGAGAGGCCAATTTTGTTGCAAATGATTTGGCTCAGAAAGCATCTGGTTACCAAGTCAGGAGAGGAATATTTTTTGTACAGGAGAAGCCGATGCTTGCTCTCACTACCGAAGCCTGTGACTTCGGACAAGCGCACCCTCCTGGTCGGACCCCTCCATCCACCGAAGGCTACTGCACGCCGAGGTCTTAGGACCAGAATACTCTGCCTACCGAGGGGTCTGGCACACCAGAGACCGTGAGCCAAAGTCCTTCGCACAGTGAGGTCCTCCGGGAGCGTGGGTCCTTCGGTAGAGGGCTTCGTCCTGATACACTCCGCATGCCTAGTCCGGCCAGGCTTCGGCAGAAGCAGGAAGGGCTCGGGGGGCACCCCGAAATCAGTAACATAGATACTTTTTCAGGGGACGAGCTAGAGAAACCCTCCAAAGCCCATAAGGGCGATTGGAGAATGTCAATCATCAAATATTTGAGAGACCCTAGCCAAAGGGTTGATCCGAAAGTTCGGCGACAAGCGTTTAAGTTTGTGTTGATAGATGACACACTGTACCGTCGAACCATTGACGGAGTGCTGTTAAAGTGTCTAGACCATGAACGATCCTAGGTGGCTACAGGATAAGTCCATGAGGGACTTTGTGGCACTCATCAGTCGGCTACAAAATGAGTTGGATGCTCAAAAGAGCGGGTTTCTACTGGTCGACCATGACTGAGGATTGTTTTAAGTATTATAGAGGGTGTGAAGCATGTCAAAGGTTTGGCAATATACAGTTGGCCCCTGCTTCATTACTCAACCCTATTGTCAAGCCATGGCCGTTTTGAGGTTGGGGTTTAGACTTCATCGACCAAATCCACCCTCCTTCCTCAAAAGGGCATCGGTTCGTGTTGATGGAGATGGATTACTTCACCAAGTGGACCGAGGCCGTGCCTCTCAAGAACATGACTCACAACGAGGTACTTGACTTTATCTTGAAGCACATCATACATAGATTCGGCATTCCTCAAACTCTCACTACAGATCAAGGTAGCTCATTGTTTCTAAATAAGTGAGAGACTTCGCCGAGTATTATGGTATTAAGTTGATAAGCTCTTCAACTACTATGCTCAGTCCAATGGTCAGGCCGAGTCTAGTAATAAAACCGTGATTAAGCTAATTAAGAAGAAAATTGAAGAATTCCCTAAAAGGTGGCATGAAGTGCTCTCCGAGGCATTATGGGCTTGTAGAATTGCAAAGCACAGTGCTACCAAGGTCAGTCCATACGAGTTGGTATATGTACAAGAAGACATTCTACCTGTAGAAGTAGATCTTGGCTCTTTAAGAGTGTTAAAGGCAAGATGGCTTATCGGTCGACGAGTATGAAACTCTTTTGAGAGACAACCTAGAAGAAGTGACCGATAAGAGATTGAAGGCTTTAGAAGCCATAGAAGTAGACAAGAGGAGAGTAGCTAAAGCCTATAATAAGAAGGTTAAACCAAAATCATTTCAAGTGGGCGACTTGGTTTGGAAGACGATTTTACCCTTAGGCACTAAGAGTCCCAAGTTTTGTAAATGGTCACCTAGTTGGGAAGGCCCTTTCAAAATAGCCGAAATCGCTCGTGGCAATGCATATGTATTAGAATCTTTGCAAGGAGAACGGTTTCAAAGAGCTTTGAATGGTAGATACTTGAAAAGCTATTTCCCAAGTGTGTGGCAAACAACGTAAAAGGTGTCGAAAGGCCGATATGGAAGGTATTGTCTTTAGCTCGTTGTGCTTTCAGTTCACTTAGTTCACTAAAAGGCAGGGGGCATGTGTTGATCGCAAAAAATGGCATCAATGGCTAAGATTGTCAAAATATCAATTTTGGTAAATTGGGTCGAAACTACACATGTCCCGGGTCAGGACAAAGCACCAATAGGGGCCGAAGGACCATTGGGCTATGGGCTCCGGAAGCTTCCAGCCAGCCCACGGCCTTCGGCTAGGAAGCCTTCGGAGGCCCACGCCGCCGAAGCTTCGGCCCGAGGAGCAGGCTTCGATGGGCCTGGCCGAAGGCCCACTTCGGCAGAGATAGAGTTGGACAAAATTCTGGCTAAGTTTTTATCTCTATCCAGCCGAAGTATAGCAGATTAGATCAAAGGATTAGCCCCTATAAATAGAGAGGCGAAGCCAGTTCAGAGGCCCCCCAACACAAATCAAACACAAAGCCCTAGCTTTGATCGCATTTACCTTATCTTTACTTTTCTGTACCTCTTCGTGGGTTTGCCTGGAAGCCCTCCGACGGCCACTTCGGAACAGCGGTAATCCTTGTTACTTCGCTTGTGAAGTATCCGTTAATCTACGTAATAGATTGCTATCGCCTTGTTACTTCGCCTGTGAAGTATCCGCTAATCTGCGTAATAGATTGCTACCTTCGCTACTAGTGCAACACTTAACAGAATTCGGTCCTCAGGCCGAATTAGTACTTCGTATCTTCTCCGTTGCATGTTACCTACGTTTGGAGCTACTTCGTCGGAGGTGTCCGGAGCTGAGAGATCAGTTTCGGAGGTTGCCAGAACACCCTTCGGTGAGACTTTTGCTTTGACAGCACGCTCCGTCAGCAGACTTCGTCACGACAGGCATCGCCACGCTCGCAACCCACTCCGGACGAAGTCACGTTCGCGCGTTGCATTTGTGCCATTATCCTGTATCTTACTGTATCAGAGACTTCACACCGAACCCCGCTGTTCGGAGGTGATTGCCGTGTCCAGATCCATTCGGAGTTCATCTTCGGCCAGATCAGTCCGAACGCCGAAGGTACCCTTCGGCGGGACACTTCACACTAGACGCTGAAGGTACACTTCGGTGGCCCCCTTCGGCCTTCGCAACATACTCTGAAGCAGACAGGATCTGACCGGTTTGTTGATTTATTCTGTTTAATATATTTCTTTCAGCTAATTAGATTATTTTGTGTGATCTAATTGCCTAGCGACTCCACCCCCTTACCACGGCTAAGGGTAGTCAGAACGCGACGTCGGTGCTGTGTTACGCTTAGGCTTGTCCCTAAGTATCCACACACTTTTGGATCATCGAACTGACCCAAGTGCGGGGGCACGTTTTCGTGTCAACAGGAGGCCCCTGGTATGGCTTTTATACTGTAGTAGTACTGGATATTTCATCTTCTAGATCAGAGCATACTTCGAAGGGGTCCTGGAGGTGACCCTGAAGAGTTCTCCGAGGAGGACTTCGAAAGGCTCCGAAGAGGGCCCGGAGAGGTCTTGGAGGCTTGGCTCTGGAGGGGTCCTAGAGCCTTTGCTCTGTATAGGGCCCGGAGGGGTCCTAGAGCCCTTAGTTCCGCAGGGGTCCCAGAGGCGTCCCGGAGCACCTGGCTCCGGGGGGAGCCTGAAGGTGTGGCCTTCAGTCGAGTAATTCTTTATTGTACTTGGAGTAATCTTCGATGGAGGGGGCCAAAATTCGTATTTAGGCTTCTCTAGCCAACGGGCTCCGAGACCGAGGCCTTCAGAGGCTGACGTCATTTGACCCCTGTTTAAGGGAAAAATATTTCCCCTAATAGTAGCCCCTCACACGCAGCCCTTCATAGAGAAGGGGTGTGTGCGCCTTGGGGCAAATGACACTGATCAAATGATGCTTTGTGGTTGACAAGCCTTCGGAGTGAAGGCCAGCTTCGAATTGCACAAACAATAAATGCCCATACGGAGTGGATGGGACACCCTCAGGGAGCCCAAGCGGCTTTTCAATGGTCAAAATTCGAGTCGTTACCATGTGGGGGTGCGACGGTTCGCTTCGAATTCTACCCTGGCCCTAGCGGTCAAAGACTGCGGGGGTTGAGTTCTTGGTGAAAAAATCACGGCCATAGGGTGCAATCGCTTTTTACCGCCTATAAAAGGCATTGGACGTACCACGGCACTGCTCATGCCTTCATTTGCTTCCTGATTGTGCTCCTAGCCACCTTCGTCTCTGACTCCACCTTCAGCTTTGTGTGCCCTTCGCTCCAGAGCCCCTTAGCATACTTCATGCTGAAGGCCTTCGCGAGATGCCGAAGAAGGCTTCATCAAAGAAGGCTTTGTCTTTGGGCGAGAGATCGAGTTCGGTTGAAGCCCAAGCGGTGGCGGCGAAGCCTGTGGCGAGGTGTCTCAAGCCGATAGACCTCCGATCGCCGTCAAACAAGTTTGAGAAAACCTTGGAGTTGTGTCCTTCGGTTTCAATAGAGGAGTCCATCCGACTTATCTGCGAAGGGAAGATTTCCAAATACATCCGCCTTCGGGTACATGCGAATACAGAAAAGATCCTGAGGCCTCGGCCTGACGAAGTCGTTGTCTTCGAGGCCTTTTTCGAGGCAGGGCTCGGGCTACCTACGGTGGACATGCTGAGAGAAGTGTTGAAGGCCTACAAGTTTGAGCTCCCTAACTTGTCCCCGAACACCGTGGCGAGGCTTGCGATCTTCGAGTGGTCCATGAGGGCCAAAGGATGCGAAGGATGAGTGGATGTATTTGTCACCCTTCATGACACCAGCTGCCAACTGAAGCAGAGGGAGAGGCCAGATGGCGTCGAGATGGCCTTGGCCTTCGAGAGCACCAACTTCTAGCATCACAAACAATTCGTGAACGACTTCCCAGTGAGGGCAGTTAACAACATGTGGTACTCGAGGTGGGACTAGGAGTGGTTCTACGCTTCGGTGGGTGTGGACTCCCTTCTTCGGAGTACCAACGCGCTCATCTCATACCGCCATGAAGGCAAAGTGTCGTCGAACTCCGAGACACTTCAATCAAGGATCTTGCTGCTGCGAAGGGTGACGACGAAGATGAGCATGCGAGACTTAGCCGAAGAGTTTATCACCCTTTGGCTTAGCCCCCTCGCACGCTCCTAGCCGAAAGACTTATTTCTAGGTTCGGTCTCAGAGGGTCCGAGTGATGTATAAGCAGAGCATCTTGGTAATGCTTCAAGCTCTTTGCCTTCATAATTGTTGAAGTTTAGCTTGTGTTGACTTAGAATTTCATATGATGCTGTGCGCGACGTACGACCTCCGGAGGAGCCATAGTGGCGGCAGAACGCGTCGTGGGACCTCCGACACCAGATGAGCAAACCTGGAGGCTCGCCATGATGGGGTCTTGGGGGAGATGGAACCGAGTGTGGACCTGGCTCGGTGCCGAGGAGGTCTAGGCACTTCCGGACTTCACCGGCTCGGCTCCTTCGGCAAGCGGTTCGAAGAGGAAGAGGGCGGAGGACGAGGAGCCCGAGACCTCGTAGTCTGTGGAATCTTCAAGGGTTCACTCAGAGCCCTCGGTGGACAAAGCCCCTAATGTGGCAGAGCAAGCATCTCCGGACCTCGCTGCCGGAGGGGAGCTGGTGAATGCCCCCGCTACAACGGCTGAAGCATTGGCGCCGGAGGCTACAGCGGCAACCGAAGTGTTGGCACCAGAGGGTACGACAGAGGCAATGTCGATGGAGGCTTTGGGGGCGGCCCCTTCGAACGTGGAGCTTGGGACCCAGCCAGTGCAGCAGAGGTATTGGGGGAGACACCTCGCTCCCGCGGCGTTCCAAGACATCACTTTGAGTGAGGAGGAAGTTGACGGAGGTAAATGCTTGGATCACCCTTCTTCTTATTCTTGTATGTATTGACTTGTATTTTTTCTCAAGTGTTGGCGATGATGTGAGGCCTGCAGTTGTGGATGTGGAGGAGACCACTGACAGCAGTGGACGCAGCAACAGCTCGGGGTCCGAAGGGAGCTCTTCGTTTGAAGAAGACGAGGGGGCAACCACGGTGGAGGGACCCCTCGAGAACATGCAGAAGAAGAGGTGAACATAGTAGAACGAAGCCCCGCTCCGGAGGTACCTGTGTTCCCGGTGCCCTTGATTTGGCACCTGATCCCGAGGGGGCCTGTGACGGAGGCAGCTATCAACGCCTTCTACGATGGTTGTGTGGCTTTGGCGACGGGAGACTTGGTGGCGCAGCTCAGCCGCACTAGCCACGTCGACCTCTTCGCAAATGCAAGAGAAGCCATCCTTCAGGTGAGCGAAGCTTCGCACAGGCTTCGTGCATTACTTAGATCTTTAGCAATACTAAAGATTTCTTGAATCTTGCCAGGCCTTCACTCTAACTACAGTGGCAGTGACCTCCGTGGGCCATCGGGAAAACTTATTGGAGGAAAATGATACCCTTCGGCGCCAGGGTTCGGAGCCATCGAGAGGCAGAAGCATGCCGAAGCTGTGGCTGACGCACCGAGGTCTGAGGCAGCCAGGGCAAACAAAGCCCTACAGACAATGGCCTCGGAGACAGAGAGGCTTCAGGAAGCGCTTCGGTCTTCGGAGGAGGCCAGGGCAAAGCTGGCGGTGGAGAACTCCGATCTTCGCGCCGCCAGCCAAGCTCTCGAGGGCTTTGTGGTCCGAGGGGTTGATAAAGCCACCTCGAGCCTGACCAAAGTCCTAGAGCGCTTGGGTAACGAGTGCCATGCTCTGGGCTTCAATCCCCAAGATCCTATCGGGGACTGGCTCGAGTTTCTCCAGGCTGCCACAATGACGATGGAGGTGATGATGTAAGGCTTCACACTGACAACCGAACGGGTGGCTGTCCTAGGGGTGATCCAGATGCTCCATGAAGCGGGGTGCAACCACCTCAAAGTAGTGACCTCGGTCATGCTGGTGGCCTTCAGAGGGCCTCGCTTGATTTCACGTTCTTTGGCAGTCTGTGGAGCGTGGCGTGATCTTCAAGAACCCTAGAAGGCTCAAGGGTGCAAAGAAGTCCTTGATCTTTAACGAGCCTCCCGCTTATGCCGAGCCGAAGCGCAGGACACACCAGCTCGGCCTTCGGCATCGAAACCTTCGCCACCGAAGGTGTAGATCTCCTTAGGCTCCTTTGTAATTCTTAGACGTAGGTCTGTAAAATGACTTGTCAATTTATTAATAGAAATGTAGGGGTATTTTGTACCTGCCTAGGCTCAGCCTTCGGATGTTGACTTCAAAGTGCTCGAGGATTTAGAAGAGCTTCTTCAGCATTGGGTAGTGCTCGAGGTAGCTTGGTCCGAAGGCCCCCTTGGTTCAAACTTCCGAGGGGTCCTAGGGGCAAAGTTATTCCCGAAGTAGCCCGGGAGCTGTTAGCCTCCGTGAAGACAGAGCCCCTTCGGAGTCCTTCGTCCTCGCCAGTTTTAATCTATTTTGAGGTAGACTTAAGTGGCGAAGGGATGCAGTCTTCGGGCACGGCTTTACAAGGTGACGAACACTTAAACTTTTCTGCCTTCGATGTGGCACTGCCTACACTTCAGACTTGGGCCGACCTGCAAGAAGAAATACAAGTTCTACGAGGCTCTCCAATAATGATTGTTTCCCCTTTAGATGATTCAACCTGCTCTGGTCGAATCAACACCTTCCTCTCGTCGAGGTCGACGGTGTTCACGGGAAAGGGACTTGTCCAACTTCATCTTCGGACTAGAATCTATTTTCAGCCATCCTACTATGGCCGATTGAACCTGCCGATGGAAAACATTGCAATTGTTAGTATAATGGGAATGCAAATCATGCCACTTACAGTAGGGGTGTTTCTTCAATTCATTGGCAGTTGAGATGACTTGGCCCCTGGTGAGGAGCCATGATGAAGAGTATGGGCCTTATGGCTCCAGATGTGATGAGTGATTGTCAACGGAAGTCAAAGAGGACACAAGAGAAGAGAAGACCTGCTGTGTCTAGGCCGCATGAGACTCAGGTACACGGGCAGTGAGCGACTGTCGGGCAGAGGGGCCGTGAAGTCGGGCTAGCCCAATCCGGGTACATGGGATAGGAGCAGTAGAGGATCCACTAGGCTGTTGACCAGGATTGACTCAGGTACACGGGTGGCGAGCGATTGCTGGGCTGAGAGAGCTGCGGAATCGGGTCGGTCCAATCTGGGTACCTGGTGCAAAGTCGGTGGACGCTTTGTTAGTTTCGGCGCAAAACTGACAACCGCTGATCTCGGATCTGACCGTTCTGAGGCAAAGCCGTAGTCGCTACGAAAGCTCCGCTTCAGGATAAGTCATCTGTAATTAGGAGTTTACTATTTTGCCTTTAGGCCCATAGTCTGTCAGTCGAGTCTATAAAAATATGTTAAGAGCATTTTGGTCTTTTCCATTTTATTTCAACGTCTGTAAAAACCCTAAGGGTCTTTTGGTATTTTCCTAGGCTATTGGGCTGCCTATAAATAGGCCCCAGTCCCTAGGGTTAGGGTTAACTCACTTAATGACAAATCAGAGTTCACTTTCCCCATGTTTTGTCCCTGTGAGCGCCGCCGCCACTGTGATTTTTTCGTTCTTCACAAGTTCAACAGGATTTTTGACGTTGGTACATCGGGAAAACACTGAATCAGGTTTTCCTTTCCATACTCAGTCATCGGTCATCACGCCATTGATTTATTCACCATTGCCTCGTTTTGCGTGCCTAGTTTGTTCATACACCATGTGCATGTGTTCTATTCTGTTCATGACTACTGTTAACTCTTATCGATGGTTCATGGAGTAGCCACGGAACTTACTGCTTTGTTCTCACTGTTTGTTTACTATTTATTTCGTTTTCCAGTTACATCTGGGGTTTTTGTTTTTCTTTCATAGAGAAACGACAGCCTACATAGGTTCTAGACTGTCTTTGCCTGGCGCTTGCTTGCTGCTAGCGTGTGGGTTCATAGGGGTAGAGGTGCTGCAGAACAACTAGGGGTTTTAGGTTCATTGATTGGCTAGCAAGCGCTAGACTGTGCAGAGTAGGTTCCTATCCTCTTGACTTTTCTGTTTTTTCTCCTGGATTCATGTTCACTGTGTATTGTTGTGCAGCAGGCAAGAAAATTTCTGAATGGTATTCATAATGTTCTTGTTGTCTGGTCACATCACATAGTATCTAGACTGTTGTCTTCTACACATAGCTTACAACGGCTAGGAGCAGCTGCAGGCTCTCGAGCGCTGCAGGCTATCACAGCAGGAGTCCTGGTGTGTTGTAGCCTTGCACGGTTCCTTGCTCTGCTAGCATTCATCTCTTTTTCACAGCAGCTTGGTTTTTTGGTGCACGGGGTGGAGAGGACAAGGTATAGGCTACGGAGCTTGCTTTGCTTGTTCTTCGGTAAAGTTGACATGGACTGCTGTCCTGACACGGCTGCAACGGCAGCATTCGCAGCTCGAGGACACGGGATTTGGGGCTTCGTTGCATGCGAAGAGCAGCGCGAGAGGTTTTGTGCTTCTGCTCCGGGTTGTCAGCGAAGTAGTCAGGTTTGAAGCATAGGCTGCGCAGGTTGTACTCGAAGTATGTGGGGACTTCGAATGAGTCGGGGATTGTAGCATCCGTGGACTTCGATTTCAGAGTTAGAAAATTGCGAAGGTCGTTAAGCAGGTTTCGGAGCCTGCAGCACTCATTTTGAACGTGGTGGACTTCGAACCGAAGTTTGACTTCACTGAAAAGCTGTGGGCTTCGCACAAGGATTTTGAAGAAGGCTTCGGCAGCTACACTCTTCGCTGAATTGTACTGCATGGGCTTCGACAACTTCAGGCTTCGCATGTTCACATCACACAGGCTTCGATGAGTATCGAACTAGAGACAACCTTGAACAGTAAGATTCCTTGTTTTACGTGCACTCAAATTAAATCTCTGTGATGATCTAATTTTGCGAAGCTTGATACGCTCATGTTTTAACTGCGTTGTTAATATGCCTACAGGCACTATTTTGGTTTCCTTATTTCTAGGTCACTGGTTGTTTTTAAGCTAGATTATTTTTGTACCTATGGACTGTTCTTGTTTCTGTTAGTTGTCTATTGAGCTGCGTTGGGTGTTGGGAGAAGGCCATTGATTCGTAAGAATTTTTAGGCGCCCATTCACCCCCCTTTGGTCGCTACTTTCAGTCCTACAAGTGGTATCAGAGCCTGGTTAGGGTTTTTCCATACCTTAACCGGTTCTATACCCAGGTAGTGATCATGACTTCTTCTGGAAAGGTTCCATCCATGAAAGCTTATGGCTATACTTATTGGAAGACTCGCATGCGAGCCTATCTCATGAGCCAGAGCGTGGACATTTGGAACATTTGTGTTCACCTTACTTTCACCATAGTGCCTGTTGTTGAGGATACATCTGCAGATATTATCGCCCTGCTTCAGAACAACAACAAAGCGGTGAACATTGTGTTTTCTGGTTTAGGTCCCACTGAATTTGAGCGTGTGAGCCATCTCTACACTGCTAGAGAGATCTGGGCTACCCTCCAGGCACACCATGAGGGGATAGCCCAGGTCAAGGCTAGGCTCTATCAGACCTACCGGCGTGAATATGAGAACTTCACACAGAAGCCGGGTGAATCTGTTGAAGCTTTGTTTGGTTGTTTTCAATCGATCATCAATAAGCTTCGGGCCAACAAGGCTGAGGGAGTTCAGCTGGTCTCAGATCATGAGCAGGCGCTCAAGGTTCTCCATACCTTGGACCCTAAGATCTGTGAGATCAAGGTATCCTCTATCATTGAGAGCACCTCTTATGATACCTTGATAATTTCTGAGTTGTTTAGCAAGCTCAAAGCCACATAGGTTGATATCCAGTTGAGATCAAATCTCACTGGCTCTGGATCGAAAACCCTGGCCCTTGCTACACCTTCTGCCGACTCCTCTTCTGTGAACTGTGCTGGGTTCTCCTTAATGTCTATCACTCAGGACCAGCTTGAGTCGTTAGGAAATGATGACCTGTGTCTGTTTAACAACCGGGTGCGTCGTGTCTATGATAAGCGAATGTTCAAAAGACACGGCACAAAATCCGAATGTTTTGAGTGTGGTTATCCAGGTCACTTCATCGCTGACTGCCCCAAGCGCAATGGTCACAAGAAGGGTACTGGTGGTGGCTTCTATGACTCTGGCAAGCACGACAGCTCATCCTTCACAAAGGGCAAGCCCAAGACAAGATTCTTCAGAAAGGCCCTGAAGGACTACCGGCGTGAGAACAAGAAGCGAGACAAGGCCTTCTTCACCGAGATGGAGAAAATCTACTCCAAGCGGTCTTCATCTTCTTCCTCTTCATCAAGCTCAAGCGATGAGGAGATCGTGATCAGGAAGGGGAAGGACAAGGACGATCTGGCGGGCCTCTGCTTCATGGCCTTCGGGGACAGGCCGAAGAGCCGCTCACATCACTGCCGAAGATCCTGCATGAGCTTCTGCTCAATGGCTCTTGGGGATAAGGAAGAGAAGGTCTCCCCCAATGACTCCGACGACGATGAAGATGAAAAGGTATCCTCCTATGAACACGAAATCGTTGATTTACTTGAAGAGAATCGTCAGGAGTTGAGATATCGGGAGAAACTGCTTAGAGGGGCTAAGAAGAGAATAGATGAGCTAGAAAGTGAGCTTGTCGTGGCTAAAGGCAGGATTGAGAGTTTATCTTCTTCCCCTTGCTTAGGTGGTAGTAGTGAGTGCCCAAATTGTGAGGTGTTACTGTGTGACCTGACGACTCTGAAGTCCAGGTACACAGAGAGGGTAGATGAGAGGGACGCTTTGGCCACTGAGCTTGAAAGCACTCAGCTGGAGCTAAAACATGCTCATGCCACTGTCGTCGTGCCCTGTGTTGATTGCACATCCCATCTAGCTAGTTTAGCTGAGCTGAAAGCCAAGGGTGATGAGCAATTGGGCGAGTTGGAGAGAGTTAGAGCTGAGCTGGAGCAGACTAGGCTAGAGCTTGAGACATTGTCAGGTCCACCCACTGTCTGTGAGAACTGCTTGTCTCTTAGATTGGAGTTGATCAAGCTAAAAGCCGAGAAGTCTGTCCAGGTTGATAGAGAGTGTGAGACCTACTTGTCTCAGGTGGAGGTACTAGCTTCCTTGAGAGAGGAGCTAGCTGATGTTCATAATGAGAACTTTTACCTCCGTTAGATCCTAAGTTGGGTGAGTGCCAGAGAGCCACAGCTCGGCATGATGATCCAACAGTTTAAGAGGTAGGATAGGTTTGGGGTAGGTTACACCTACACCAAGGCTGATTTTGAGAGTGCCATTAGCCGGGAAGTGGAGTGGAGTAAAATGACTTCTGAACAGAGATACCCCAAGACTCACTCCACTGAGTCTTTCCAGGCTAGTCATCCCAAGGATGGAGTGTTCCAAGAACAACCTAAAGCTCCACCCAAGAAGCCCATCTGGGTTCCAAAGCCCAAACACCTCCGCACTTCTCTGGACTCTACCTAGACCCTCTCACACCAAAAAGTCTACACCCAACACCACCAAGCCCAAGAACCCCAAGCCTCAACCACATCCTAAGAAGACCACTTACCACTATGAGTACTGTCAGAGAGACGGGCATCTTGAGGAGTTTTGCTTCAGGAGGAAGTGGGTTGAGAGAGCAGAGAGAGCTCGTGGTGGGCAGGAACAGTTCTACCAGCAGGGAGGTAGACTGAGAGTTCCTCGATGCGGGGAGAGGCTAGAGGCTAGGCCGTGTCATGTAGGTGGTGGTAGAGGAGACGGCTTTCATGCCCATGCTCCTAAGGATGGTGTTCGCTCCGGTAGAGCTCCAGGCTGTTCTGGATACGGTTTTGGACCTCGTGGTCGAGACTTTAGGCAGAACCGAGGACCTCATTTTGATCCGCGCTTTGGTCCAGACTCTTATAATGCTTTCTGCTTTCCATCTTTTGAGCAGATGGCTCGACACTGGTTTAGTTCTTTTGCTAAACCTGGTGCTGGACCATTTGCTCCTCCTTACGACCACTAATTGTGCAGGATCGGGGACTAGAGGACGTATGGATCATGGACTCAGGATACTCTCGCCACATGACGGGACATCGCAGATGGTTCTCCAGTCTCTCTCCCTCGAGCTCCAAGGAATACATCACCTTCGGGAACAGTGGTCAAGGGAAGGTACACGACATTGGCTCAATTCGCATCTCAGACCATTTCTCTTTGATGAATGTTGCTTTGGTTGGAAATTTGAACTTCAATTTGATTTTTGTTTCGCAACTTCTTGAGGATGGTTTGGAGGTTCATTTTAAGAAGGCATGTCTTTTGTGGTTGATTCTAGAGGGTCTTTGATTTGCCAGATCTTACCCTTCGGTAAGGTTTTTTGGATTGACTTCTCTAGTTCTTTTGGACCTCCTCGCTGTTTGATTGCTGGATCCTCCTCTGAGCTCTGGAAGTGGCATAGGAGGTTAGGCCATTTGAGTTTTGATCTGCTAGTCAGATTGAGCTCTATGGACCTCATCCGAGGATTGCCCAAGCTTAAGATGGAGAAGGATCTAGTTTGCCATCCCCGTCATCACGGGAAAATGGTTGCCGCTTCTCACTCACCTGTGACTCAGGTGATGACTTCGTACCCGGGAGAGCTGTTACACATGGACAATGTTGGTCCATCTCGGGTACGCTCAGTTGGTGGGAAGTGGTACGCGCTTGTGATCGTTGATGATTTTTCTCGATTCTCGTCGGTTTTCTTCTTGGAGTCTAAGGATGAGACTTTTCATTTTTTCATGACCTAATTTTGAAGCTGAAGAATGAGAACAATGGTCGGATGCGAGCGATTCACTCTGACAACGGCTCTGAGTTCAAGAACTCTCAGTTCATCAGCTTCTGTAGCGATCAGGGTCTTGATCATCAGTTTTCTGCTCCTTACACTCCCCCACAGAATGACATTGTGGAACGAAAGAACCGCACGCTAGTCAAGATGGCCAGGACGATGCTCGATGAGCACAGGACTCCTAGGCGCTTTTGGGCTGAAGCCATGAACACGGCTTACTATCTGGCCAACCGCATTTTTCTTAGAGCTTATCTAGGTAAGACTTCATATGAGTTGCGGTTTGGCAGACAGCCCAAGGTGAGCCACTTGCGAGCATTTGGCTGCAAGTGCTTTGTGCTCAAGAAGGGAGGGCATTTGTACAAGTTTGAGTCTCATTGCTGGGATGGAGTCTTTCTTGGTTATGCTTTGCATTCTCGAGGCTTCCGTGTTTGGAACCTCGACTCCCAGCAGCTTGTTGAGACTTGCAAGGTTTCTTTTGATGAGTCCTTACCTTCTTTAACTCCTTCTTTTGAGCTTTCTGGAGATGATGAGCTCAGAGAGTCCATCTTCGAGGAAGATGATGACGCTCCAGCTGTTGATGAGGGTGGGCCTTCTACATAGCCTGCAGACCCCACAACTTCTAAGACTTCGACTGAGGACGAGGGCGGACCTCTAATCACTTCTTCCACTTCGATCGAGCCCCCTCAGTTGAGTCCAGAGGTGCCAGCTGCTGACTCCAGTGAGGTGACTTCAGATCACCTGGGATCCCGAGCAGTTTAGTGTGATCACCCCTCAGAGCTCATCATCGGTGATCTTACTGAGAGGACTTTGCGCTCTTCTGTTGACTCACTTGCTATGTTTGCAGAGTCTGCGTTTGTTGCATCTTTGAGCCCAGAGACGTTTCTCATGCTCTTTCTGATTTGAATTGGATTAATGCCATGCAAGAAGAGCTTGAGAATTTTGTCCGCAATCGGGTTTGGATACTGGTTGAGCTGCCACCTGGATGCAACCCCATAGGCACCAAGTGGGTGTTCAAAAACAAGCAAGGTGAAGATGGGGTTGTGGTGCACAACAAAGCTCGACTAGTTGCCCAGGGTTTTTGCCAGAAAGAAGGTATTGACTTTGAAGAGACTTTCACCCCTATTGCCCGTCTTGAGTCCATTCGCATACTTTTAGCTTTTGCCGCTTCGAAGGGTTTTAAGCTTTTTCAAATGGATGTCAAGAGAGCTTTTCTGAACGGGTACTTAGAGGAGGAAGTCTATGTTAGGCAGCCCTCCGGTTTTGAGAACCCAAAGTTTCCTCGACATGTTTTTAAGCTGCAGAAAGTTTTATATGGTCTTAAGAAAGCCCCTAGGGCTTGGTATGACCGGTTGAAGCAGTTTTTGTTGGGGAAGGGCTTTGTGATGGGTTTTGTGGATAAAAATCTTTTCGTGCTCAGAGATGCCTCAGATTTCTTGGTTGCTCAGATATATGTGGACAATATTATTTTTGGTGGTACTACTGATGCTCTTGTATCCAAGTTTTCTGAGCAGATGCACAGTGAGTTTGAGATGAGCCTCATGGGTGAGCTCAAGTATTTCCTAGGGCTCCAGATCAAGCAGACCAAGGATGGCATTTGACTTTGGTGGAGAGCTGAAGCCTCAGATGACCCCAATGGGTACATCTGGGGGCCTGGACAAGGACGAGAGCGGCGTCAAGGTCAATGAGAGAGATTTTCGAGGGATGATTGGTTCGCTGTTGTACTTGACGGCGATGAGGCTAGACATACAGTTTGTCGTAGGACTGTGCGCACGCTTCTAGTGTTCACCACGCGCGTCTCATCGGCAGGCTATCAAGCGCATTTTCAGGTACCTTACCTATGTGTCCGATCTAGTTCTTTATTATTTAGCATCATCATCTCTTGATTTATCTGGCTTTTCGGATGCTGACTTTGGTGGGTGTCGGTTGGATCGCAAGTCAACTTCCAGTACTTGCCAATTTCTTGGTTCTTCTCTTGTCTCTTGGTCTTCTCGAAAGCAGTCTGGTGTTGCACTTTTGACCACTAAGGCTGAGTATGTAGCTGCTGCTCACAGTTGGTTTGGATGATTTCCACATTGCGAGATTTTCGGTTGTTCTTTCTTACCAGAGTTCCTCTGTTTTGTGACAGCACTAGTGCGATTAGTGTAGGGAAAAACCCTTGTCTCCATTCAAAAACCAAACACATTGATGTGCGCTTTCATTTTCTGAGGGATCAATATGAGAAAGGTGTCATTGACCTTGTTCATGTTGATACCCATCATCAGTTGGCTGACATTTTCACCAAACCCCTAGATCAGTCTACTTTTGAGCGCTTACGAGGGGATTTGAGTGTTGTGTATCCTTTTTAGGATATTTTGAGTCAGTTTTCTTTCTTCTTTACTCTTTTCTTGAGTCTTTTTGTGTGTGTTCCTATCATGCATATTCACATATCACACTTTGAGCTGGTACATAGCTTTACTTACTCTAGCTGGTACATGCTTTTGATTACTATTCGATGATCATGCTTTGCTTCAGTTCACATGATATGTCTGATATCTGTCATATGCATGGCTTTTATGTTTTAAAATTGAAAAATGATCACCATTACTTCTGCTAATTAACATGTGTAAGCTGAATGCTTTTACTATCTTTTACATGTCTGGTAGCAAGTTCCTCACTTGGATGCAGATATGCAACTTGGACATCTTTATGCTTTAACATGGAAATGTGCTATAAAAATGATAAAAATAAAAATGAATGAAAAATACATGCCTTTTGTTGGAACAATTGCGTTAGTTCCAGCAGGTTTTTGTGTGGTGGAGTGTGGTGTGGAGAATGAACCTCGAGGGGTTCTAACAGAAGGAGAAAAGGGTTTATACTGGTTCGGGCCTCTCCTGAGAGATAATAACCCTACGTCCAGTTGTGGTGGATTTGGCATGGTATGCCCTAGAATGGAGCAATAATTCCAGGGTTTCTTGGCCCCCTGGAGCGTGTGTCCTGCTACAAGGGCTTGGTCCTGCTTTTATAGGCACGCAGGCCTTAAGGAAAAGACCGAGATACCCTCTACAAGCCCCTAGGCTTATAGGGGTAGACAGGGAAAGGGAGCTAGCTACTGTACAAAGGTACCAGACAACTTTACAGCTTTACAGACGTGTCAGGCTATGCCAAGCTTTGACCAGCTAAACGACACACCGAAGGCGGAGGCTGGGGGGAAGGCTTCGAAGTGTACCCCGGAGGGGGGCTTCGAAGCATGCTCCGGAAGGCGGCCTCCGAACTTGGCTCCGGAGGGCGGCCTCCGGACTGGGCTCCGGAGGGCGGCCTCCGAAGTGGACTCCGGAGGGCGGCCTCTGAGCTTGGCTCCCGGAGGGCAGCCTCCGGACTTGGCTCCGGAGGGCGGCCTCCGAACTTGGCTCCGGATGGCGGCCTCTGAGCTGGGCTCCTGGAGGGCAGCCTCCGGACTTGGCTCCGGAGGGCGGCCTCCGGACTGGGCTCCCGGAGGGCGGCCTCCGAGCTGGGCTCCCGGAGGGCAGCCTCCGGACTGGGCTCCCGGAGGGCGGCCTCCGAGCTGGGCTCCGGAGGGCGGCCTCCGGACTGAACTTGAGGTCTGGGAACAGCTTCTTGTAGCGAAAACGGGCCTCGACAGCGCTGGGCTTTGGGCCGAAGGCTGCCTGAGGCTGACGTCATTTGGCCTCTGTATAGGGAAATATATTCCCCCAACACCTTTTATGCATAATTTGAAAATATCCAGGTGGGTTTGCTTTGTCGCATTGCATTGTTCTGGACTGCGTACCATAGCACTTTGGTATGAACTAGGACAGTGTAGTGTATGCCAAGACCAATGTCTTAAGATTCTGATGGTCCAGTTTTGGCCTAGGCTTGACTTGGTCGGTTAGCATAAGGTTTGACATGCAAATAATCCCTAGCAAAAATGAAAAAGGAAAAAGAAAAAGCCTGGAAATTAAAAAGATAACAAGTTTGCTGAAGCACTTTGTTTTGGAAAATGCTTATCTTGGTAGATATCAGTTAGCTTCTGCATCTCATGCTTTACCTTGCTTGTCGACTAGAAAATGTGGTGATGCTTTTGTTTGAAAAAAATTGAAAATGCGTGCTAAATGACTTTGTTTAGATATCATATGTTACACTGATCATGCCATGTGTCTTATACAGTATGTCTTTTGCTATACCTGTTAGATATTGTAATTGCAGTCAATCATATCTGAGAAGCATGCTTTCTACACTCCACCTGCACCCCAGTTGCATTCATTGCATATTTTAAGGGGGAGTTGCATTTCAGGGGGAGTTTGTGTCTTTTTAGAGTGCATTTAGTCTCGCTTGATGAGTCCAATTGTCAACAAGGGGGAGAAATTTTGGGGAGAAGAGTTTAAGGGGGAGTTTTGGCTTTCTCTGGGATTTGTTTCAGGGGGAGTTTTTGTCCCGTTTGTCCTTACTCTTTTGATATCCTTGTTGATCATTCTGAGATTGCACTCGTTTTGAGTATTTACTTTTGGTTAACCATAATGACCGCTTTGATGCTTTTGTTCGGATTTTGGTCATTAGGTGTTGGAACAACGGATCGAACCAACAGGTTTAGGGATGAGAGTAATGGAGTGTTGAGCTCGGGTTGTATTCTTAGATCCCGTGTCCTTTACAACAGGGGAATGGGAGTATTTATAGAAGAACCCAGCTAGAAGGGGCCCAATACTTCCAAAATCCCTTAACCGTTACACTGCCTAACACAGGCCTGTAATACAAACAAGGGTAGCAGCCACATAGTACAGACACAAAGTGTAGCTTGACACTGCGCTGGAGATCACGATCCTGTCCCTGGACCACCTTGACCGGGCAGGCCCCTGGTCCTCTGTCGCGCCCTGGACCCTTCGCATCCTCCGGGGGCCTTGGCTCCGGCCTCTTGCCTGATCTCCACTCCAGGGTCCTTCTCATCGCCTTCGGAGCCTCCGGAGGCTCCCGGGCCCTCCTGCCTCGGGGCTCGTCGACGCCTCTGGGACGGACACTAGGCCCTCGACCGATGAGGCCTTCCCTTCGAACTGTACACCTTCTCTTCATGATCCCAACTACCATCGGGATTATCTCCCCCAACAATAGCCCCTCGCTTCTTTCCGCTTGAGGGCCCTGCATGAAAGAAAGGGAAGGAGCGCACAAGATAATTCCGACAATCTTATAAGAAATCAACTCAGAGCGGAGCCTTGGACCTTCGCTGCGAACCCTGTCCTTCATCCGAATGCCTCGGAGGTGCTCCGGAGCCTCAGAAATGCTCCAGAGCCTTGAAGCCCGGGTGTTGGCCTCAGAGCGGTCCGGACGCGCTCGTCGCATATGCTTCGCAAAAGGAATTTTGACCAGTCGGGCGCAACGCCCGTGCGACCTTGACTGTCGGGCACTAGTGCATGGGAAAGTGGAAAGGTGGGACTTTAATACAATATCTGTGCACCTGGCGTGCGTGGTGCGTGAGGAAGATGGACCGTCGGGGACTGGGGCGCGTAGAGGTGGACCGGCGGGACTTTAATGCGGTGGCCGTGCACCCGGCGCGCGCGCCGTGTGGGGGAATGCGAACCGGTGGAGCACCGAACGGGGCAAGCGGCTGCCCCGTATGCATAAATAGCCCCTGCCAGCCGGTAGAGCCCCTCCTGCCTAGCCCTTAGAGTCTCAAGCTTTGCTGCTAGGCTTCAAACTTCCAGCTTCCTCTCTCCACCACCTCTAGCCATGGTGGAATGAGGTGCTCCCGCGGCGGCAGTGGATCCTCGTTTCCTGCAGCGCCAGATGGCAGTGGCGACGGCGGCTGTGATGACTCCCGGTCCGTCAGAAACACGTGACCCGCGCGAGCTCCGCCCAGCTTTAGAAAGATTTCGGGGGCAGACCTTGGAGCTGGGGCCATCAGCGTGCTCGGCCGTGTCCATCGAGCTCGCGACCTGGGGCCACCTTGGTCCCGGCATGGAGGCCAGGAAGACTAGCACGGAGTCTATCCCAGAACCGCGCGAAGGGGAAGTCATCATCTTCGAGGCGTTCTTCGACGCCGGGCTTGGGTTACCGGCCTCGGAGCTCCTTTCGGGGGTTCTGGACGCTTTCCACCTCGAGCTCCCCCAGTTGTCTCCGAACGCCGTGGCCTACCTCTCCATTTTTGAGTGGGCTATGCGCACGGAGGGCTGCGAAGGTAGAGCGGAGGTCTTCGCCCAGATGCACGAAGCCCTCTACCAACCGAAGAAGAATGGCTTGGTGCAAGCCTACAGGAGCATTAACTTCCAGCTCCGGAAGAGGTATGCCGATTCCTTTCCCGCGAAGGCCATCAACGAGCGGTGGTACTCCAAGTGGATACACCGTTGGTTCTATGTCCGGGTAGGATTGAACTCCGGGCTTGCCAGACCTCCGCGCCACATTTGGTTTCGGAGGGAGGCGACGATCGAAGCCAGCGCTGGTTCGGTCTCCGGTCGCATCCAGCTGCTCCAGATCGTCGCCCGCCAAATGAGCATGTGAGATTTGACGGAGGAGTTCATCGCGCTCGAGATTCCACCACTGAAGGAGGAGTAGCCGGCATCGCTCTGGAGCACTCAGGACAAATCTTCTTCGACAGAGCTCTCCAATCGGCTAGGTTACTGTTCTCCTTGTTTCTCTTCAAGCTTCACAATTTCACCACAAGGTTTGAAGGGCTAAAACATCTAATCTTGGATGTAGGGTCGCTCGTCGCCAAGACTCCTGACGAGGTGGGCCGACTCGCCGATAAGATTCTCAAGGCCCCCACTCCGGCTGAATATAAGCGTCGGATGGAGCTCATCGGGTCCTAGGCGCGATTCAACCGCGTGTGGGATGTGCTCGAGCTTCCTCTTCCACCCCTCTTGGAGAGGGAGGCCCTTTGCCCGCCTTCAAAGAAGAGGGTGGCAGACCTCGACGTCGGGCTGTCTCCCATGCAGCCTTCGAAGAAGAAGAAGATAGCGAAGGGTCCGAAGAGACTCTCCCCGGCTCACTCCTCCACCTCTCACTCCGAATGGGGGTATTCCAGCGAGGGGGCGGGGACAGAGCCGGATGATTCCCTAGTGGATCTGGGCCTGACGCGTCCGGAACAGCTAGTCTCCGATGGTGCTGGAGATGTGCTAGCCCCGCCGAGCCCCCAGCTGCCCGCCCCGAGGGCCGAGCAAGAGGCGTCGGGCACTGGAGTGACAGCGTCTCCTAAATCCACCCCTCCGCGCGGCCTGGCATCGGAGGGGGTTTCCACCAGCTCCCGTGGGAGCCGAGAAACTGACAGCCTGGACCGAGGAGGGTTAGCCGACCCCTTGGGGGATGTCGAGGGGAGCGCCAATGTCGAGGCAGAATTGGTTGCAGCGCTGGTGGGCTCCCCGATTAACTCGATGGACAACCTATTCTATCGGCCCGACACTCCCAGACGTGACCGGCCTTCGGGTCCCCCGGCTGAAACTGTGGACGAAGGTGTGTGGCTTCACTCTGGCTCTTTGTACGGATGCATCAAATCTCCTTGGTCTTGACTCTTACTCCTCCCAAGCAGGCACTTCCGCCTGGGTACCGGCCCCATCACCGGTATACTCTGGGGGCGCCGCCGACACAAGGCCCGAAGCTCCCGCAGATGTGGCGGAGGCCCCGGGGCTAGGCGGCGAGGCAGAACCGGAGGCAACCTCAGAAGAGACCCCTAAGGGGGCCGCTCGGGAGGCCGAAATCTGGCCACCAATCGACCCAAGGCATGCGCGCTCCAGCGTGCCCCTCCTGGTTCCTTTCCTGGAGGGGGGTTAGTACTTCGCGGCGAGGATTGCTCCTCTCCACGACTCCTACTTGTGACTGAGAGGGACTGGGTTGATAGCGGAGCTTGGCCAAGTCGACGGTGTCGGTCTCGGCCGGGCTAATGAGAGCACCGTGAGTCAGGTACGCCTTTGGGACGCTCTCAGACAAGCCCCCTAGCCTTTTCTGCTCTAATTCGCTGTTTCATGCGTAGATAGTCATGCTGGCGCAGGGCTCGCTAATGTCCCTGCTTTCCGAGCGTAGCTGCCATGAGAGCCATGCTTCGGAGCTCTTCGGGCGCGCTGAGGCCGCCGAGAGGATGGTCCAGGAGCACGCGGCCAAGATCAACCGGCTCCGGGCGCTAGAGTCAGAGGTCGAGGTCCTTCGCCCTCAAGCCTCTAGGGCCGAAGCACTTCAGGCCCAGGTCGCGGAGATTGGCACCCTCAAGGCCCAAGTTGCCGAGCTGGAGGGGCCTCGAGCTCGAGCGGCCCAAGCGGATGAGCTCGAAGCAGAAGTCAATGCCTTCCGGGCCCAAGTCACAGAGGTGGAGAGGCTCCGATCCTAGGCCGAGGAGGTGGACCAACTCGAGGCGGAGGTCTTTGTGCTTCAAGCCCAGGTCTCTGAAATGGAGGAGTTCCGGGAGAGGGCGGCTACCGCGGAAGTCCACGAAGCCCGGGTGCTCTAGCTCGAGTGGACCGTGGCGGACCTCCTAGCCCGGAACGAAGCGGCAACTGAGGCACTGGCTCAGGGGGAGAATACGGCGGCAAACACTGTGGTGTCCCTTCGAAGGGTCTTGGCACGCTTCGGCACTGAGTGTACGACTTTCAATGTCACCCGGGAACCCCTCAGCCGCCGGCTGAAGTTCATCCAGGCCGCCGTTCGGCAGATAAGCTTCACCGTGTCAAGGTACGGGGAAGTGTCGGCCCGGGTGGCCGCCCTCGGTGTTCTCCACCAATTGGAAGCTTCCGGGGGCTCCTTGCCTTCATCCTGGAGCTCTCCTCCCGTCGTCTTCGGGGGAGCCACCTTCTTTCCCCTAGCCTGGTGGTGGCACAGTCCTGGAGGGCCCTCTAGGCGACTTGGCAGGCAGAGGGCCCTACAGCAGTCAAGGCCTAGATAGACGAGGCCCTTCGCTCAAGCCAGCCTTCATCTTCCTCGAAGCCCCCGGCCGCAGCACCCCAACCGGACCCAAAGGTGTAGTCTCCTTAGGGCCTTAGTATCGTGTCTCCTATAATAGATAGGAACTTGACAACTTCTTGTTAATAAAGAGTAATTGTTTTCTGGAAATCATTCAGGGCATTCGAACCGCCTGTGATTCTGACGTCGAGATTCTTGACGGGGGCGAGACCCTTCGGCATCAATGGGCCGCCTTCGAGGCTCTTAAGGCCGACCGACCTGCACGCTTCGTCATCCCTCGGAATGACGACGGACATGCTATCCCCGAGATCCTTCATGAGGTCTTGAGTTTAATCAAGGAAGAGGAAGGGAAAACTCAAGCTCCGTCCTCGTCGCCCGAACCAGTGAACTGGTCTGATGTGGAGACCGAGCCCGATGAACCGCGGCTCGGAGGCCAAGGTTTGCGTAGCTGGGCCCAACTCCAAGAAGATCAGAAAGCCTTCCGGGCTCTAAAGAGGGAAGAGAAGAGGTGGAAGAAGAAAGAGAAGTCCAGCCGCGTGGCTACGGAGTCACAGACCGAAGGGGATTTTAAGGGCCCGGGTAATCTTTCAGACCAGAAAGGCTTTCAATTCCTTCTTGGCTTAGATGACGAATTTTCCTAGCCTTATTTCCTGGCTTGATTTTGTAACAGATGTTATTTATGCTCTACGTATGATATATCTAATGAAGCCTTACTTGCGGCACTTGCAAATCTCTGCCTACTCCTCCACCTCCTTTGCGGGTAGACGACTTGTCGACTGGGCGCAATGTGCTCACACTTGGGGCAGGTGCCACGTGAGATCGGAAGAGAATAGGGAGCTGGAATATTTCAAGCTGGAACTCGGAACGTTGGCCCAGAGTCCGAGCCGGGGTGCTTCGAGCCGGAGCTTGGAACCTGAGTAGGGGGTGCGTCGAGCCGGAGCTCGGAACCCGAGTAGGGGGTGCTTCGAGCTAGAGCTCGGAACCCGAATAGGGGGTGCGTCGAGCTAGAGCTCGAAACCCGAGTAGGGGGTGCGTCAAGCCGGAGCTCGGAACCCGAGTAGTGGGTGCGTCGAGCCAGAGCTCGGAACCCGAATAGCTTGGTGAGATCACGCTTTACCGCAGTGCGTCCACTTTGGTCAAACGTTCACCGTATATTATTATTGAAATGGGGGTCTGATACAACAAGAATGAACATTGGAACACATGTCTATGAAATTACGCGAAATAGCGTTTCAAGTGCTCCGCGTGCCAAGTGTGCTTCAGATTTTTGCCTTCTAGAGTAGCTAGACGATAGGACCCTGGCCACCCAGAGCCGACCACGATGTATGGACCTTCCCATTTATTGCCCAGCTTTGTTGGAGCGGCCACCGTGCGTAGGACGAGATGCCCTGGCTGAAACTCGTTGCGCTTGACTTTGGGATCATACCACGCCTTCTTCTGCTTCTGGTATTGAGAGAGGTTGGCGACGGCTCAGAGCCTTGACTCCTCCATGAGGTCAAGGGAGACGACGCGCTCTTGGTCGGTTTTGGGAGTCGTGACGCGCAGAGAACCGGCCCGGAGCTCCATCGGCATCATCGCTTCATCTTCAAATAGCAGCCGGAACGAGGTGAAACCGGTTGCTTGGGAAGGGGTGGTCTGAATGGACCACATGATTTTAGGTAGCTCTTCGGGCCACAATCCTGTTGGCGTAAAAGATTACGCTAACAGGTTTCTGTAGAAAAGAAACTAACAAACGAAGTGTTTGCGAAGCAAACTGTTCTAAGCCTCCGAAAGGATAATAGCTTAGAATAGTTCGAAAGTGTGTATTGAATCACTTGTAATCGGTCCCTATTACAGGGTGAAATGGGGGGTATTTATAGGACTAAACATTAAGGAAAAGACCTATTTACCCCTCTATTACAACCGACATTAAGGAAGCTATTCGGTTTCCTTAATAGGGCTAAAATGGTAAAAGACTAATCTAATAGGATAGAAGATAAGTCTTCCATCTTAGCTGGCAGAAAAGATCCTGAAGGGCTTTGGTTCGAAGACATACTTCGAACTAATGCCTGTCTTCGGGCTTCGAACGAGGTTTTGGGCATCTTCGAAGATGGTCTTCGGACAATCTTCGAACTGGTTGACTGCCTTTATGCTGCTTCGGCAATAACCCTGAAGATGAGATATTTTCCCCCAACAGTAGCCCCTCGAATACGCTTCTCCGTTTGACCTGTAACGTTAGGAGAGCAGTATACGGAAAGAAAAGATAACCAATCATAGGGGTTATTGGTTTTTATTTTATCTTCGAAACGCATGAAGATATGAACTTCGAATCAGTCGTAAGGTAATTACTTTTCGAACTATCTTAGAACTGACTCAGGAAGTTCGAAAGTCTTTTTAGACTTAGAAAAAATAGCCGTTAGTTCCTGTTTCTAACGGAAGTTATATTATGCGTTATTTCCGAAGGAAAATAACGGGCGGGAATGCGAAAGGGCAGAACCCAAACGGTAACCAACGGAACGATTAGGCTATAAATAAAGAGCCCAAAACTTACCCGATTACCTTTTCACCGCTTTCTCTCAGTTAAAAGTTTTTGAGCCCTTTGAGTTCTTGAGCCCTAGCTTTGAGTTCTTGAGCCCTAGCCTCCGTTCCCTCAGATCAATCCAGCAATCGCGATGGTGAAGACCAAGGGATCTGCGCCTCCTTCGGCCTTGGCTCGGCAACAGGCGGCCGCAGCGGCAGCAGCGGCAACATTGGCGGCGACACCCTCGATGCAGGCGGCAACATCCATGGCGGCAGGGGGGAGAAATCCCCAAATCGCCGATGACCAAGGTCTGTGCCCTCCATCGACCAAATATTTAGATCAGTCCTTTGAGTTGGGGCCTTCGACCTGCAAAAGAGAGTCCTTGACAATCGCAGTAGGAGGGAATATTGGTGCGGGAGTTATGATTCGGAAACCAGGGAAAGAAGTGATTCCAGTGCCAAGACCCGGAGAAGTAGTAGTGTTCGAAGCTTTTTTCGAAGCAGGCTTGGGTCTCCCTGCAGTGGACTTTTTGGCGGAGGTACTCGACTTGTTCCATATAACTCTCCCCCAACTATCTCCGAATGCGGTAGCTAGATTAGCTATCTTCGAGTGGGCCTTAAGAGCCGAAGGATGTGAAGGAAGGGCTGAAATCTTCGCTGCATTACATAGAGCAACCTGCCAGCCGAAAACCTTCGTAACTCCCGGAGGTGAAAAAGTAGTGATATCTTTTGGCAGTATCAACTTTAGACTTCGGGATGAGTATGCCCTTCGCTTTCCTGCTAAAGCTATCAACGCCAGATGGTACACCGATTGGATTCTGAAATGGTTCTATGCCGAAGTTGGGGCAAGCAATCCTCTGGCCGGACCTCTTAAAGAAATCCAATTCCGAAAGGAAGCTTTGGTGCGTCCCGATGAAGGCCAATTCGAAGCCCGTCTGAACCTGCTTGAAAAAGTTAGCCGAAGGCTCAGTATGCGAGACTTGGCTGAAGAATTCATCGGTCTTCAAATTCCTCCACTGATGGCCAACTGGCCTATCATCTTCGAAGATGACTCCGAAGGCGGTCTTCGTAAAATTAACTTGACTTCAAGTCCTACAGGTAACTTCGAAAACAACATGCATTAAACATATTTACTTCGAAGAGAAAACTGACTTGAATTATTTATTTTGCAGTTTCTTCAGCCCCTGTTACTTCAGAACAGATTATAAGGGCTTTGGAAAAAATCTTGGGTGCTCCAACTCCGACTGAGAAAGAGTGGCGAATTAAACTGGTTGGGAGTTGGGAGAGATTTAACAGAGTATGGGGAATGCTGAAACTCACTCCTCCCCCTCTGATGGATTGGGCGCCTTTGGAGAAAGGGCCTCAGAAAAGGAAAGCCGAAGCTGGAACTTCAAGTTCAGCAAAAACTCCGGTGAAGAGGGTGGCCCGGAAGCCGAAGAACCTCGCACCTTTAGATCCTGTACCTTCAAGCTCAAGAGCTTCGGTTTCCGACTCCCAAGAAGAAACGGGGAGGTTATTTGTGCACCTGATGGAAGAGAATGAAACTCAGAGAGCCGCACAAGCCGAAGTACTTGCGAACATACCGGAGTTCGGAGAAAATGTTGATCAACCAAAGACTTCGGTAGTTCAAGAAGATGTAACTCAGGACGAAGTTCCTGTGAATGAAGATGGGGTCGAAGTCACTATGGCTTCGATTCCCGAAGAAGTAACGAGGACTGCCCAGGACGATGCTCCTGCAGTCCAAGATTTAACGGTTGATTCGGATGAAGAATTAGCCTTCGATCCACCAAACAGTCCAACGATGACTCCTCCGCAAAATGTCGAAGGTAGACTTCGAATAACTTTTTGTATTTATTTGAGTATTTATATTATGTATAATACTTTTCATTATTTTACAGAGCCCACTTCTATGGAAGATGTCCATCAGGAGGAAATAATTCCTGGGCCTTCGACGACTTCGGAGCCAGTCCCGAGGGTTACTCAAAAGGGACCTGGAAGAGGCAAAAGACAAATAGAGCCCCTGCCTGCTATAAGCTCTGAATCAACTCCGTCTGATTCAACAGACGAGAGCCAATCTTCCAGAGAGATTCAAACTCCAGTGGCTCCAAAGACCATAGGCCAAAGCTCCGGTCCTTCGTTGAACGAAGATGACCAAGAGGCAATAAGCATGCTCCCCTTGCTGGCTCCTTTCTTAGGGCAAACAACTGGTCTTCGGACTTTGCTCGAACCTTTGGATCGAGCTAGTCGTGACATAGGGGAGACCAAATTAGTGGCCATCCTGAGCAAAGCTGACAGGACGGAGCTTAATGCCATTATTGAACGTACAGCCTACCAGGTACGGAGTAACTGCAAAATATTATAGAATTTTCCTTCGAATAAATATTTACTTTGGTTTTTATTTTGACAGCAAACTGTCTTGGCCCGAGCTGCAAGTCTATGTAATGACGAAGAAATCGCTCGGCTTCGGGAAGAAAATAGCACTCTTCAAAGGAATTTTAACATTTCTGAAAGTCGAGTGACTCAAATGGACAATATAATATCAACAGAGCGGAGGGCTAGGCAAAGCTTGGAAGCTGCAAAGAAAGAGCTCGAAGCGGAGAGGATTGTGCTTCGAGCAGAGGTTGAAAAACTGCGGGCGGAGCATGCTACTGCAGGGTCTAGACTCGTCCGACTCGAAGAGGAAGCTAGCCAACTATTGACTCAGAAAAACACTTTGACCACTGAGAATGCTAGGCTTTCTGGGGTTTTGGACGAAGTTACTTCGACGAAGGATGCGCTGAACGAAGATAAGTTGAAGTCTGAGAAGGTAGCTACGGAGGTTATGAATCAATTGTTAGAAGTCCTGGAGTACTTCGGTACTACCGGAACTCTCCCTTCTGATGACAACATTAGCCTTCTGCGCCGGTTGAAAAGGATCCAAGGGGTGGCAAAGCAGATGAAGACGGCGGGCATTAGATACGGAGAACTCTCCGGACAAGTGTCTGTTGTTGGTCTACTTCGCTATTACGAGGATTTGGGCCGATCAATAACTCCGGACGCAGGAAGAGGTCCAATCACCTTCGACGACGACCGACTTCTCAAACCTTCCGAAGGTGTAGCTGCTGCTTGGCGAGCCTTCCAAACTTCATGGAGAGCCGAAGGTCGTTCTGCGATTAAGGCTTGGATTGATGAAGGCCAACGCCAGAAGCAAGTTCGGAGCCAAGCTTCGAGCAGTCAACCTCCTTCGAACCCGCAGGTTTAGGAATATTTTAGGATTTCTAACCATGTAAAGCTTTATGCTTGTAAACATTTATCAATGAAAGTCTTGTTTGTCATATTTTTAGGCTTTGCCTCTTATGGAAGATATCGAAGTGTTAGAGCTTAACAGCGAAGTTCGCTCATTGTGGAACACCTTCGAACTTTTAAAGAGTTATAAGCGTCCTCGATTTCTTATTCCTCGAGATGACTCCGGCGTTATTGCGCCCGAAGTAATCAAAGACGTATTGTCTTATATAAAAGAGGAAGATAAAGAGATTGACGCAAACACCTCGTCTTCTGAAGACACTAATTGGTTCGAAGACGAAGGTGAAGCCCAAAATAAAAGATCTGAAGATCTTAGAAGCTGGGAAAGAAGCCCCGAGCGGCTTCGAACTTGGGCCGAGCTTCAACAAGAACAGAAGGATTTTAGAGCTTTGAAGGGGAGGAAAAGAGTTAAACGTAAAGTTCTTAGAACTTCCGATGTTGGAACTAGTCGTTCCACCCCTAGCTCTCGGGACCGAAGAGGTCTTCGATTCCTTCTTGGTATAGATACCAATTTTTCATAGTGTAATCTGTAAACACATTTATTTTAATAATGAATGCCGATTTAAAATTGTCTCCATATTTACTAGCCCCTCTTTGGGTATAAGCAACTTCGAACTGTATTCAAAGATGGTTATGCGCAAAGAAAAACTTCGGAGTACAATTTTTTTTTTTGGGAGTTCGGAGCCCCTCTGTCATTTAAAGATCTTTTGAAATCTTATGAAATGTCTTCGACCTTTGTAGTCAGAAGAATGGTAACTTGGTACCTTTGTTTTATGAAAGAAATCAATTGAGATAACTTTCAGGATACTTTAGTGTCTTAAGAATTTTGTCACTTTGGACTTATATGAACAAACATTCGAAGCTCATGGCTTAAATGTTGTTTTGCTTTAGCCACCTTCGGCTATTCTTGCAGAAGTCTACCAGCCAATGGCTTGGACTTCGCAGAAATTGGCCACCTTCGGCTCTTTTTACGGATGTCTACCAGCCAATGGCTTGGACTCCGTAGAATTGTAGCCACCTTCGGCTATTTTTGCAGAAGTCTACCAGCCGGAGCTTGGACTTCGCAGAATTTGGCCACCTTCGGCTCTTTTTTGCAGAAGTCTACCAGCCGGAGCTTGGACTTCGCAGAATTTGGCCACCTTCGGCTCTTTTTACGGATGTCTGCAAGCTGCAGCTTGGACTCCGCAGATTTTGGCCACCTTCGGCTCTTTTTACGGAAGTCTACCAGCCGAAGCTTGGACTCCGTAGAATGTGGTATTGGCTCTTTTACGGATGCCTACAAGGTATCAGCTTGGGCTCCGGATGGATTTCAGCCACCACACCGGAGGCTTCGACTTTATGGGTACGAAGTCCGGAAATACAGCCCAGCTTAATGACACTTCCCTCTCGATCGACTTCCGTCCCAGCGCGTCTGCTCGGGAAACTAGGAGTGTCAAGGGGAAAGGCAAATATCAGGGTGTATGCTTTATTAATTTAGAGGTGATTACAAGCGAAATACAAGGAGCCCTTATGCGAAGTATCGCTTTAGGTGCTCTGCATGCCAAGTATGTGCTAACTCTTCACCTTCTAAATTAGCTAATTTGAATGAACCAGGGCGCCCTGAGCGGACAATTAGATATGGACCTTCCCATTTATTGCCTAACTTCCCTGGTGCTATAATGCTTCGTAGAACAAGATGACCCGGCCTTAACTCGCTGAGCTTAACCTTCGGGTCATACCAAGTCTTCGTCTGCTGATGATACTTTGATAAATTAGCTACAGCTCGAAGTCTTGTTTCTTCTGACAAATCTAACGAAGCTTGTCTTTCTTCTTCGATGTCTGGTTCGGTGCTGCGAAATGATCCCCCTTTGAGCTCCGTTGGAGTCATTGCTTCATCTCCGAATAGTAGTCTGAACGGAGTAAAACCTGTGGACCTTGTTTGCGTAGTCCGAATGGACCACAGAATCTTCGGAAGCTCTTCGGTCCACAGTCCCTTTGATAATCCTACTATTCTTCGATTTAGCCCTGATAAAATATTTCCATTGGCTCGCTCAACGGCTCCATTGGACTGAGGATGTCTCACTGCAGCAAAACATAGTTGAATGCCTAGGTCTTCGCAAAATTTCCTAAAGGGTTCTGCGTCGAACTGTGTTCCATTATCAACTGTGAGATATCTAGGCACTCCGAACCGGCAAATAATGTTCTTCCAGAAGAATTTCTGTACATTGTTCGAAGTGATAGCTGTTAAGGGTTCTGCTTCTACCCACTTAGAAAAATATTCAATAGCTACCACTGCGAACTTCAGATTTCCCTTTGCTAACGGAAAGGGACCAATTAGATCCATACCCCATCTGGCCATGGGCCATACCGGAGCAATGACTTGAAGAGCTGTTGGTGGGCGATGACTCCGTCGACCCATCCACTGGCATCCTTGACAAGTGCGGACCAGGCTCTCCGCATCAGCTGTTATTGTGGGCCAATAAAGCCCCTGGCGAAGTGTTTTTCCTGCCAGAGCTCTAGGGGCTAAATGACTTCCACAAAGGCCTTCGTGAATTTCTCGAAGAATTTCTTGGCCTTCGGCTTGAGATATACATCGGAGTAGAGGGGAACATACTCCGGCCTTGTATAATATACCGTTGATTAACTGATAGTTTCTTGCTCTGAGCTTTAATCTTGACAACTGGGGCTCTTCGGGCAAATTTGTTCCTCCTTGCAAGAGTTCTATGATCGAATCTTTCCAATCTGCACTAGGAATGCAGAGAATCTCTGCAGAGGCAACTTGTGGCACCGAAGGTACATTGAGCTCCTCATAGAAAGCTTCGTCAGGCACATCCACAGCTCCGGCAGCAGCCTTCGCTAAAATGTCCGCTTGCACATTTTCAGCTCTTGGTATACTCCGAATGGAAATACCCTTGAAATGTGCTTCGATCTTGCGGATTTCTTCCAAGTACTTTGCAAGCTGTGGATGTCGGACTTGAAAACTTTTGTCTACGTGCCCTGCTACTATCTGAGAATCTGTTTTTATAATTATCCTTGTAGCCCCTAGAGCACGTGCTTTCCGGAGTCCCAATAAAATTCCTTCGTACTCCGCTATATTGTTGGTAGACTTAAAGTTGAGTCTTGCAGAGTACATTGCTCTTTGCCCTGACGGTGAAATCAATACTGCCCCAATGCCTGCTCCGGATGCTTGGAAAGCCCCATCGGAGTAAATAGTCCAAACTCCGTCGTCTGATTTCTCCGGAGTCAACTTCGTAGGTGGAGTCCACTCTGCTACGAAGTCTGCTAGGACTTGAGATTTGATGGTTGTCCTTGCCAGGAAAGATATGCCGAAGGGTGCTAGTTCTACTGCCCACTTTCCAATCCTTCCAGTGGAATCTTTGCTTCGGAGCATATCTCCTAGGGGATACGAAGTTGGTACAATTACATTATGAGCCAAAAAATAATGTCTTAGCTTCCTCGAAGCCATTATCAGAGCATAAACGAACTTCTCAAGTTCGGAGTATCTTGTCTTCGCTCCTGACAATGCTTCGGATACAAAATAGACAGGATTTTGGACCAACTTCCCATTGATATCCGCTTCTCTGACAAGGACTGCGCTGACAGCTGAGCCTGTAGCTGCAAGATACAGAAGTAGGGTTTCGTCCGCAATAGGCACCGTAAGTGTAGCAAGATTGCTGAGATAATCTTTAATATCTTCGAAGC
Organism: Zizania palustris; assembly: GCA_019279435.1. Classification (NCBI taxonomy): domain Eukaryota; kingdom Viridiplantae; phylum Streptophyta; class Magnoliopsida; order Poales; family Poaceae; genus Zizania; species Zizania palustris. Next base: position 32,604,473 of record JAAALK010000082.1, read on the forward strand.
TTTTCTGACACTCCGGTGTCCATGCAAAATTTTCGGACCCTTTCAAAGCTTTAAATATTGGCAAACTCCTCTCCGCAGACCTTGATAAAAACCTGCTAAGTGCAGCCAGACGTCCAGTCAGCTTTTGCACTTGCTTTAAATTCTCCGGAGGAGCCATCTTCTGCAGCGCAGTTATTTGAGTAGGGCTAGCTTCAATTCCCCTGCTTGAAACTAAGTACCCTAACAACTTTCCAGCCTTGGCTCCGAATATACATTTTTCGGGGTTAAGACGGATCCCACATGCCCGAAGGCTATTGAATGTTTCTGCTAAGTCTAGGCAATGTTGGTGCTTTAAAGCACTCTTTATTACAATGTCATCCATATAGGCCTCCACATTGCGGCCTAATTGATGACCTAGAGCCTTAGCAACTAATCTTGAAAAAGTAGCCCCGGCATTTCTTAGGCCGAAGGGCATTCTTACATAGCAGAAGACTCCCGAAGGAGTTACAAAGCTCGTCTTGATTTCATCTTCGCGCTTCAACCATATTTGATGATAACCAGAATACGCGTCGAGGAAGCTTAGTAACTCCGAACCTGCAGTGGAGTCAACTAGTTGATCAATTCGGGGCATGGGGTAGGGGTCACATGGGCACGCTTTATTCAGAGATGTGAAATCAATGCACATGCGCCACTTCCCGGAAGACTTCTTCCTGACGAAGACTGGGTTGGCTAACCATTCTGTATGGGCCACTTCTCTGATAATCCCAGCCTTCAACAGTTTTTCAACTTCGTCCTTAGCTAGAGCAGCTCTCTCTGCGGACATCTTCCGGAGCCCTTGTCGAACGGGCCGGGCCTTCGGGTTTACAAGCAAACTGTGCTCAATAATATCCTGATCGACTCCGGTGATATCTTCGTCAGACCAAGCGAAGACATCCAAATTTTCTTCTACGACCTTTTCCAAGGAAGTTGCAACTTCAGGAGGTAAATCTTTACCAAATTGAAATGTGCATTCTTTACCATCTTTGACAATGACCTTCGTTGCAATCTCTCCTTCGGGACTTGGTCTTGGAAATGACTTCTTCGAAGCTTCGGATGAGGCTGAAAAAATTTCTTCATTATCTTGGACACTGTTTACTTGTCTCGGATCAAGAGGGGGACCATGACCATATTCTGCCCTCCGAGCGATGGCTTGGTCTCCGAAGATTGTCAGGACTCCTGCTTGTGTGGGCATCTTCATGCACAAGTAGTTGTGATGCGCCACAGCTCCGAACTGATTCAACATGCCCCGTCCGAAGATGACATTATAAGCATACGGGGCATCTACCACGTCAAAGATAACTTCTTCAGTTCGGGCTAGTAAACCTTCTCCGAAGGTTACTTCTAAGCCTATCTGGCCAAGTGCATCAAGCGGAGGTCCTGCGAAGCCTTGCAGAGGACGAGCCGCTGGGAGAAGATGCTTCCGGGAAATGCATAACTGATCGAAGGCTTGCACAAAAATGATATCTGCTGAACTACCTCCGTCAATTAACACCCTTCGGACTTCAGTCCCTGCAATATCAGCAGTGATAACCAATGGATCTGCATGCGGGAACTTAATACCAGTTGCATCCTCCGCAGAGAAAGATATTGGAACATGAGACCACTCCGGCATTGCAGCTGCAGATGACGAAGTCCCAATATGGCCTACTTCCCGAACGTACTCTCTTCGCTGTCTCTTGGACATGCTTCCGAGGGTACCTCCTCCGGAGATAGGGAGAACTACTCTCTTTCCTCTATCTTGCCCTTCTTCTTGCTTCGGAGGTGGCAAAACATTAGCCATCGGAGGATGCCTTGCAGCATCAAAATTTTCTATCCGCGCTACAGCCTGGACCGGCTCCGGGCGCACTGCTGATGCAGGACTTCGGTCGGTACTACCTCGACCCGAAGTTCTCTCCAAGTATTCTCCCCGAAGGGTAAGGATAGCCTTGCAAGTGTCAGTTGCATGGCTTCGATTCTCTCCATGAATACAGCAAAAAAGGGTCTGGCCCTTGCCAGCTGTTTTCCCTGGCGGCCTCCAGCCGCTGGACTTGTTCCCCGCAGACTGTGGAGCTCTTGGTGCAAACTTCTGTGGGGGTGCAATGTTTAAGACTTCAGAGCGAGGGTGCTTTTGCCCTCTTCTTCTATCATGTTGCACTTCGAAGACTGGTTCTTGCGGATGTGCCGAAGTCTTCAACTCTGCTTTAACTTCCGTCAATACTGTCGAAGTAGCAGTAGTCCTCCGAAGCCAACCTTCTTCTGACCTCGAGTACTCCTCGAAGTACGACATCAGCTGTGACACTGTGGTGATGCTCTTCCGATGCAGTTTATCCAGAAGGCCTTTATGACTGACGCCTTCCCGAGCCGCATCAACCACCGAGGATGTGGACAGCCCCCGAATTTGCGACTTCGTGTGAGCTAAGCGCTTGAAGTACTGCCTCAATGTTTCTCCGGGGAGCTGTTTCACTTGGAAAAGGCTTCCTGTTGACATGGGGGGCACGAAGGTGCCCTGAAAGTTACTTATAAACTTCCTCTTCAACTGTGACCACGAAATGATTGATCCTGGCTTTAAAGACCAGAACCATCTCAATGCCACTCCTTGAAGAGCTAATGGGAAGCACTTCGCCATAGTCTCTCTGTCTCCGCCGCTAGCTTCAATCGCTAGGGCATAAGAACGCGCAAACTCACTGGGATCTTCGTCTCCGGCATACTTGCAGAGCTTCGAAGTTTTGAACTTCGGATCGAAGCGAACCTTCTGAAGCTCAGGATGCAACGGAGATTCATTGTCGTAAGAGGCGTTCTCCGGAGCTTCGGGATAACCAAGATCGTCGTCTTCGGGCACTTCGGGGATAGCTGGGGTGGCTTGAGAGCGAAGCCTGTTCGCAGCCTCTTGTCGCCACCTCGCTACCTCAGCTTGAAGATTGGCCATTTGAGTGGCCATGTCTCCAAGGCTATCTTCATCTCCTCCGGAAGGACCTTCCGGGTCTTGAGAACTGGTATGATCAGTTCGAATTGGAATGGAGGGTGGCGGAGTGGCTCCGGGCGGTCGGAGTATGGAAGGGGTTGGCGGAGAGGTTTCGTATCCTCGAGGGATAGAAGCCCCTTGCGGAGTTTGAGGTGGAGGGATAGTTGAAGACCCTCCGACTTCGACTGTGTCGAAGGGTATCTCTCCGGAGATCCGAGAGGACCTCCGAGTGGGATTGCGAGGTGCGCTCTGCTTAGGAGGCATGATGGAAGAAGTTGGTAGAGAACGAAGTTTTTTGGACTAGGTTCCCCACGGACGGCGCCAACTGTTGGCGTAAAAGATTACGCTAACAGGTTTCTGTAGAAAAGAAACTAACAAACGAAGTGTTTGCGAAGCAAACTGTTCTAAGCCTCCGAAAGGATAATAGCTTAGAATAGTTCGAAAGTGTGTATTGAATCACTTGTAATCGGTCCCTATTACAGGGTGAAATGGGGTGTATTTATAGGACTAAACATTAAGGAAAAGACCTATTTACCCCTCTATTACAACCGACATTAAGGAAGCTATTCGGTTTCCTTAATAGGGCTAAAATGGTAAAAGACTAATCTAATAGGATAGAAGATAAGTCTTCCATCTTAGCTGGCAGAAAAGATCCTGAAGGGCTTTGGTTCGAAGACATACTTCGAACTAATGCCTGTCTTCGGGCTTCGAACGAGGTTTTGGGCATCTTCGAAGATGGTCTTCGGACAATCTTCGAACTGGTTGACTGCCTTTATGCTGCTTCGGCAATAACCCTGAAGATGAGATATTTTCCCCTAACAAATCCCTTGGCTAAACCCACGATGCGCTTGTTGAGACTGGATAGTATATGCCCATTGACCCTCTCGACAGCTCCGTTTGACTAGGGGTGCCGAACCGCCGCGAAGCATAGCTGCACTCCCAGCTCTTCGCAGAATGCTTTGAATGATCCAGCGTTGAACTGAGAGCCGTTATCCAGTGTAAGCTGCTTGGGCACTCCGAAGCGGCAGACAATATTCTGCCAAAAGAACTTCTGGACGCTTCGGGAGGTGATGGCGGTCAATGGCTCGGCCTCGACCCACTTAGAGAAGTACTCGACAGCGACGACGGTGAAGCGCAGGTTTCCTTGTGCCCTGGGAAATGGCCCGATAAGGTCCATGCCCCACCGGGCGAGGGGCCAGACGGGTGCGATGAGTTGTAAGCTAACTTGGGCCTATGGCTCTGCCGTCCCATCCATTGACACCCTTGGGAGGTGCGCACCAGATTTTCGGCGTCGACGACGATGGTGGGCCAGTACACACCCTGGCGGAGAGTCTTCCCGATGAGTGCTCGAGGGGCCAAGTGGCTACCACACAGACCCTCGTGGATTTCCCGGAGCATCCGTAGTCCGTCTTGATGGGAAATGCACCGAAGCAGCGGAGAGCATACACCTGACTTGTACAGAATTCCGTTAATGACTTGATAAGGCCTTGCGCGGAGTTGAAGCCGTGCCAGCTCTAGACTAGGCTGGTCATCCATGTCGCCATTGAGTGTCCGTAGAATGGGCTCGTGCCAATCATCATCGGCTGTGCAAAGGACTGCAACTGACCGAGGGGGCGTCGGAGTACCCGCCGACACGTGAAGCGATGTATCTCCGCGGAGAGACGCCGATGGCTTGGCAAGTTCCTCGAAAAAGGCAGTGGGAGGAAGAGCTTGACTGCCAGCGCCAGCTTTAGCGAGGATGTCAGCTTGGCAATTTTCACTTCTTGGTATGCTTTGGACAGAAATCCCATTGAAAGATACCTCGAATTTCCGAATGACTTAGAGGAAGGCGGTGAGATCGGGGTGCCAGGCTTGGAATCTCTTGTCCACGTGTTTGGCGATGACTTGAGAATCGGTCTTTACAATCACGTGAGCGGCTCCGAGCACGTGCGCCTTGCGAAGACCCAGCAGCACTCCTTCATATTTAGTGACATTGTTTGTAGCTTTGAAGTTCAACTGAACGGAGTATAAAGCTTGTTGACCGGAGGGGGAAACAATCACCACCCCTGCACCTGCTCCGGAAGCTTGGTAGGCACCATTTGAGTAAACAGTCCACACCCCTTAGTCGGCTTCGTCATTGGCGCAGCTAGCTGCTGGCGTCCATTCGGCGACAAAATTGGCAAGGATCTGAGACTTAATGGCGGTCCGAGCCACGAAGGAGATACCAAACGGAGCAAGCTCCACTGCCCACTTCCTAATTCGCCCGGTTGCGTCTTTATTCCGGAACATGTCGCCCAGGGGATAGGCAGTCGGAATGACTATATTGTGGGCCAAGAAGTAGTGCCGAAGCTTCCGGGATGCCATGACGAGAGCATACGCCACCTTTTCGAGCTCGGTATACCGAGTTTTTGCTCCGGAGAGAGCTTCGGACACAAAGTATACAGGGCGCTGCACCAGCTTCCCGCCAGTGTCTTCTTCTTGAATCAAAGCTGCACTTGCCGCGCTGCCTGAGGCGATGAGGTAGACCAGAAGAGGATCGTCGTCCTAGGGTGTTGCAAGGGCAATGAGATTGGCGAGATATTCTTTTATCATGTCGAAACAATTTTGGCATTCAGGGGTCCATTCGAAGTCCTTGGAGCCTCGTAGTGCCTTGAAAATGGGCAGACTTCGCTCAGCCGATCTTGCTAAGAAACGGCTAAGAGCGGTGAGGCGCCCAGCTAACTTTTGCACCTGCTTCAAATTCCGAGGAGGAGACATATTCTGTAGTGCGCTGACTTGTGTTGGACTGGCTTCAATACCCCGGCTGGAAACCAGATATCCAAGCAACTTCCCAGCATGAGCTCCGAAGACGCACTTCTCCGAATTGAGGCAGATTCTGCACTTCCGGAGGCTGCCGAATGTTTCAGCTATATCTGTGCTATGGCAATTCTTGTCCGTGCTTTTAATGACGATATCATCCATATAGGCTTTGATATTGCGGCCGATCTGGTGCTCTAGGGCCTTAGATATTAATCTGGAGAAGCTGGCCCTAGCATTGCGGAGACCGAAGGGCATCCAAACATAGCAGAACACTCTCGAGGGGGTAATAAAGCTTGTCTTGACCTGATCTTCCTGCTTCAGCCAAATCTGGTGATACCCTGAATAGGCGTCAAGAAAGCTGAGGAGCTCGGAACCGGTAGTAGAATCAACCAATTGGTCGATGCGAGGCATGGGGTAGGGGTCACGGGGGCAATCTTTATTCAGAGATGTAAAATCGATATACATGCGCCATTTGCTAGATGTTTTCTTCTAGACGAACACCGGGTTTGACAACCACTCGGTATGACTAACTTCCCGGATGACCCTCGCTCGGAGCAACTTCTCTGTCTCAGCCTTGGCAAGCTCGGCTCGTTCGATGTATAGCTTCTGAAGCCCCTAGCGTACTGGGCGAGATTTTGGGTCGACCGCCAGAGAGTGCTCGATGATCGAGCGGTCGACGCCTGGTATGTCTTCGTCGGACCATGCGAAGATGTCCAGGTTGCTACGGATGACTTCTTCGAGCTGCTCCGACACCTCTAGCTCAAGGCCACCTCCGAATCAGATTGGGTACTCCTTACCATTATGGACCAGGATCTTCGTGATGACCTCCCCTTCCGGGAGTGGCTTGGCCGGGGGCCCCTTCGGAGGGGCATCTCCGGTGCCTGTCAGTCCTGCTTCTCCCGGGCTTCCGCGGACGTTGTGGACTTGCCTTGACTCCAGTGGAGCTGAGTGGCCATACTCGACCCGGCGGGCCGCAGCCTGGTCTCCCAGGATTGAGAGCACCCCCCCGGAGTTGGCATATTGAGGAACAAGTAGTTGTGGTGAGCGATGGCCCTGAAGCGGTTGAGCATCCCCTTCCGAAGATGGCATTGTAGGCGTATGGGGCATCGATGACGTTGAAGATGATCTCCTCACTGTGGCAAAGGGGGGATTCCCCAAAGGTCACCTCCAGCCCAATCTGGCCAAGAGCGTCGAGGGGTGGCCCTGCGAAGCCCTTGAGCGGTCGGGAGGCTGGCAACAGATGCTTCCGGGAAAGGCACAGCTGGTCAAAAGCCTGCACAAAAATGATGTCAGTAGAACTTCCTTCATTGACCAAGATGCGACGCACCTCAACGCCCCCAATGTCCGCCGAGATGACAAGGGGATCAGCGTGCGGGAACTTGATGCCGGCGGCATCCTCGGCGGTGAAGGAGATTGGGATGTGGGACCATTCGGGAAGTGTGGTGAAGATTGAAGTGCTGATATGCGCAACCTCCCGGGCATATTCCCTTCGCTGATGCTTGGACATAGCTCCCAAAGCTCCCCTCTGGAGATGGGAAGGACCACCCACCTCCCTCGGTCCGCTCCGTCTTCGATCTTGGGGGCTTGGAACCTGCCGATCTCTAGGGCTAGGCCTGAAGCTTCTAGCTCGTCCCAGCACCCGACTACTTGGACAGCATCGGCGCGGGGGACGGGAGCCCCTTTGTTAGAGGAGCCGCGACCGGAGCTTCGCTCGAGGTAGTCGTTCCGGAGGGCGAGGATGGTCTGGCAGGAGTCGGTGTCATGGCTCCGGTTTTCACCGTGGACGCTGCAGTAGAGGGTTGTCCCCCCGGGGAGTGCTCTTGCTAGTACTCTGGCTCTAGAGGGACGTCCCCCGTCGGCGGTGTGTGGGTTCTTGGCTGGACCCCTCGAGGTAATACTGAGGACTTCCCCCAAAGGTGCTTCCGACTTCGCCGGGAATCCCGATGATGAAGGTCCAGAATGGGGCGGACCCCTCGGTCGGGATCGAGAGGTGCCGCGTACATCTTGGCATTCAACGCCCGAACAGGAACGATCATCACCTGTCGACGCAGCTGACCTTCCTCGGACCGGGCGTACTCCTCGAAATATGTCATGAGTTGGGCTACCGAAGATATCGGCTTCCGATGGAGCTTATCAAGGAGACCCGGGTGGGTGACGCACTCCCGGGCGGCGTCAATGACCGAGGAGGCTGACAGTCCCTTAATATGGGCCTTGGTATGTGCGAAGCGCTGGGAGTATTGTCGCAGCGTCTCTCCGGGCTGCTGCTTCACCTAGAAGAGGCTCCCAGTCGACATCAGGGCCACGAAGGTTCCCTAGAAATTGTTAATAAACTTCTTCTTCAGCTGGTCCCATGACTTGATTGTTCCGGGCCGTAGCGACTAGAACCACCGGAGAGCAATTCCTTCGAGCGCTAGAGGGAAGCACTTGGCCATGGTGTCACGGCTCCCCCCGCACGCTTCTATTGCTAGAGCGTATGAGCGGGAGAACTCTCCAGGGTCGGAATCCCCGGAGTACTTAGGGAGCTTTGCGGCACGGAACTTAGAGTCAAACCGCACCCTCTACAGGTCAGGGTGCAAGGGAGACTCTTCGTCGTATGACGCGTTCTCTTCCTCCCCTTGGTCTTCATCGTCGCTTAAAGTCACGGCCGTAGCCCCCAGCGCCCTGGAAGGCTCAGGAGGGCGGAGTGACGCCTCCTAGCGCCATTGGGCCAGTTCTGCTTTCAATCTTGCATTCTCGGCTACCAGGGCATCAACCTGGCTCCCTCTACCTCCGGAGGTAGTCTCTGGGTCTTGCGAGCGAACATAGTCAGTCCGAAGGGCCACCGTTGGGGGCCTGCCTGGGGGTGCAACCCGAAAGGCCCCTCCTAGAGCCTTGAGTGGTTCACAGAGGCTAGCTCCGCATAACCAGCAGGTTACTGAGCCTCTGGCATCCCCCCGAGAGCCTGACTTGGTTCCATGCTCGGTGCTTCGGTGGGAGCGATGGCTGGAGGGTCCGGAGCGACGACTGAGCAGGCTCGACTCTAGTGGTGCGGGCTGACCTCCGTAGGGGAGCCGTGCTCGTGCTCTTTCGACCCGACATATTCTTATGGAGTGGATGTAGAGGACGCTAGATTTTCGGACTAGGATCCCCATGAATGGCGTCAACTGTTGGAACAACGGATCGAACCAACAGGTTTAGGGATGAGAGTAATGGAGTGTTGAGCTCGGGTTGTATTCTTCGATCCCATGTCCTTTACAATAGGGGAATGGGAGTATTTATAGAGGAACTTAGCTAGAAGGGGCCCAATACTTCCAAAATCCCTTAACCGTTACACTGTCTGACACAGGCCTGTAATACAAACAAGGGTAGCAGCCACATAGTACAGACACAAAGTGTAGCCCTGACAGCGTATCGACTGTGCTGGGTGCCGCAGCGATCGCCTAACACTGTGCTGGCGATCGTGATCCTGTCCTCGGGCCACCTTGACCGGGCAGGCCCCTGGTCCTCTATCGCACCCTGGACCCTTCGCATCCTCCGGGGGGCTTGGCTCCGGCCTCTTGCCTGATCTCCGCTCTAGGGTCTCTCTCGTCGCATTCGGAGCCTCCGGAGGCTCCCGGGCGTTCCTGCCTCGGGGCTCGTCGATGCCTCTGGGACGGACACCGGGCCCTCGACCGACGAGGCCTTCCCTTCGAACCATACACCTGCTCTTCATGATCCCAACTACCATCGGGATTATCTCCCCCAACATTAGGGTTAAACTTTTATTTTATTTTCTTCTTCTCTATTTTCTTGTGTTTTGTTTTCGTGTTTCCACATGTGCTCATCAAGGGGGAGATTGAGGAGCCATGCTGAAGAGTATGGGCCTCATGGCTACAGATGTGATGAGTGATTGTCAACGGAATTCAAAGAGGACACAAGAGAAGAGAAGATCTGCTGTGTCTGGGCCGCATGTGACTCAGGTACACGGGCAGTGAGCGACTATCGGGCAGAGGGGCTGTGAAGTCGGGCTGGCCCAATCCAGGTACATGGGCTAGGAGCAGTAGAGGATCCACTAGGCTGTTGACTAGGATTGACTCATGTACACGGGCGGTGAGCGATTGCTGGGCTGAGAGAGCTATGGAATCGGGCCAGCCCAATCCGGGTACCTGGTGCAAAGTTGGTGGCTGCTTTGTTAGTTTTAGCGTAAAACTAACAATCGCTGATCTCGAATCTGACCGTTCTAAGGCGAAGCCGTAGTCGCTACGAAAGCTCCGCTTCAGGATAAGTCATCTGTAATTAGGAGTTTACTATTTTGCCTTTAGGCCCACAGTCTGTCAGTCGAGTCTGTAAAAATATCCTAAGGGCATTTTGGTCTTTTCCATTTTATTTCAGCATCTGTAAAAAACCTAAGGGTCTTTTGGTATTTTCCTAGGCTATTGGGTTGCCTATAAATAGGGCGCCAATCCCTAGGTTTAGGGTTAACTCACTTAATGACAAATCAGAATTCACTTTCCCCATGTTTTGTTCCTGTGAGCGCCGCCGCCACTGTGATTTTTTTCGTTCTTCACAAGTTCAATAGGATTTGCGACATTGTCACATCGGGAAAGCGTTGAATCAGGTTTTCCTTTCCATACTCAGTCATCGGTCATCACGCTATTGATTTATTCACCATTGCCTCATTTTGCATGCCTAGTTTGTTCATACACCATGTGCATGGGTTCTATTCTGTTCATGACTACTGTTAACTCTTGTCGATGGTTCATGGAGTAGCCACAGAACTTACTGCTTTGTTCTCTCTGTTTGTTTACTGTTTATTTCGTTTTCTGGTTACATCTGGGGTTTTTGTTTTTCTTTCATAGAGCAACGGCAGCCTACATAGGTTCTAGATTGTCTTTGCCTGGCGCTTGCTTGCTGCTAGTGTGTGGTTTCCTAGTGGCAGAGGTGCTGCAGAACAGCTAGGGGTTTTAGGTTCATTGATTGGCTAGCAAGCGCTAGACTACGCAGAGTAGGTTCCTAGCCTCTTAACTTTTCTGTTTTTTCTCCCGGATTCATGTTCACTGTGTACTGTTGTGCAGCAGGCAAGAAAATTTCTAAATGGTATTCATAATGTTCTTGTTGTCTGGTCACATCGCATAGTATCTAGACTGTTGTCTTCTACACATAGCTTATAGCGGCTACGAGCAGCTGCAGGCTCTCAAGCGTTGCAGGCTGTCACAGCAGGAGTCCTGGTGCGCTTTAGCATTGCACGGTTCCTTGCTCTGCTAGCATTCGTCTCTTTTTCGCAGCAGCTTAGTTTTTTGGTGCACGAGGCGGAGAGGCCAAGGTATAGGCTATGGAGCTTGCTTTGCTTGTTCTTCGGTAAAGCTGTCACGGACTGCTGTCCTGACATGGCTGCAACGACAGTATTCGCAGCTCGAGGACACGGGATTTGGGGCTTTGTTGCGTGTGAAGAGCAGCGCGAGAGGTTTTATGCTTCGGCTCCGGGTTGTCAGCGAAGTAGTCAGGTTCGAAGCGTAGGCTGCGCAGGTTGTACTCGAAGTATGTGGGGACTTCGAATGAGTCGGGGATTGTAGCATCCGTGGACTTCGATTTCGGAGTTAGAAAATTGCGAAGGTCGTTAAGGTGTTTCAGAGCCTGCAGCACTCATTTCGAACGTGGTGGACTTCGAACCGATGTTTGACTTCATTGAAAAGCTGCGGGCTTCGCACAAGGATTTCAAAGCAGGCTTCGGCAGCTACACACTTCGCTGAATTGTACTGCACGGGCTTCGAGAACTTCAGGCTTCGCACGTTCACAACACACAGGCTTCGACGAGTATCGAACTGGAGACAACCTTGAACAGTAAGATTCCTCGTTTTACGTGCACTCAAATTAAATCTATGTGATGATCTATTTTTGCGAAGCTTGATACGTTCATGTTTTAATTGCGTTGTTAATCTGCCTATAAGCACTATTCTGGTGTCCTTATTTCTAGGTCACTGGTTGTTTTTAGGCTAGATTATTTTTGGACCTATCGACTGTTCTTGTTTTTGTTAGTTGTCTATTGAGCTGCGTTGGGTGTTGGGAGAAGGTCATTGATTCATAAGAATTTTTAGGCGCCCATTCACCCCCCCTCTGGTCGCTACTTTCGGTCCTACACTTGGGAAACCTGAGAAGCTGGCTCTTCAAGAGGAAATCAAATATTTTATCGCACTAAGTACATCAAAAGAATACTTAACCTCACCAGGCCGACTCTTAGTGGCAGACAGCCGTAGCTCAGAGCAAGGGATAGGTTTGGTATTAGTGTTCCAAGCCCATTCGTCCGCATACATATTGGCTGAATCGTCCTCTTACTCCGACTCTTCCTCGTCAGAGTGCTCCATGATGTGAACTTCAGCTTTAGGTTTGTTAAACATTTTAATGAATTTTTTATCCTTGGCTTGACGTTCTTGGACCAGAGCCTGTTGCAGGACTTGGCTGACCTCTAAAAAGATTTGGTTGTCTAGCCTCTCTTTAATTTCATAACTCAATTCATTAAAAGCTATATCTGCCAAATCTCTTTCTAAAATATTGAGACTAAAACATCGATTTCTGATGTCCCTAAAGTGCTTGACGTACTCGGAGACACTCTCACTAGATTTCTCTTTGATTGATGTCAATTGTGAAAGCCTAAGTTATGTCTTGCCCGTATAAAAATAGTCATGGAATTTCTATTCTAATTGGGCCCATGCTTGGACGAAGTTCGGCAGCAGTGCTGTTGGGGGAGATAATCTCGATGACCGCAGGGGAGCGAGAAGGCTTGTATGACTCTAGAGGGAAGCCGCTACCAGGAGACCTTCGGGCAAGGAAGCCGGAGGCCCTCGGGGGCTCCAGGGCGCACCGGAGAGGTCCTCAGGGAAGAAGTGACCAGGCAGAAGCCGGAGGCCACCCTCTGGACTAAAGATGCCGGGAGGCCTCCCCCCGAGGCCTGGATGTCGAAGGTGTCCCTCTGGACCGAGCAGCGGCCTCAGAGAGGGGCTTGGAGGAAAGAAGACCAGTCAAGCCTACGGGGGACAGGATCGCGATTGTCTACGTTGTGTCGGGCGGCTCAGGCTGCGCCTGGCACGGCTGATACGTTGTTAGAGTCGAATCTTCCTGTCTGTACTACACGGAGTCTATTTTGTTTGTACTATTGACCAGTGTCCGGTCGGGTAGCGGTTGGCAGGCTAGAGGCGTTTGGCCCGTTAGGGCAAGGCGCCCTATAAATACCGCCACCAGCTAAAGTTGTAGGACACATGATCCAAGAATACAGAGCACACTGCATTCCACCATTCTCAAACCTGCTGGTTCGATCTGTCGTCCCAACAGTTGGCGCCGTCCGTGGGGACTTAGTTCGAGAAGCTAGCGTCCTCTACACCCAGTCACCAAAGCATGTCAAGTCGGAAGGGCGCAAGCGCGGCTCCTCTGCGTCGGTCAGCCCGCACCGCCGGAGTCGAGCCCACCCCGGTCGCTGTTCCCGACCAACCGGTCGTTGCGCCTGTCAGGGCACCCGCCGCGGGACCGACCCAGGCCCAGGAGGGGACGCCCGAGGTTCGGGGCCCCGTCGACGTGCCTGAGCCAGCTTCCGTCAATCTCACGGGGCTCCCGGAGGGGTTGCCGGAGGTGCATCCTCCGAGCGGGCCCCCGGTGGTGGCCCTTCGAACCGACTACGTCTGTTCGCAGGACCCTGAGACCGCTTCAGGAGGAAGCGGGAGTCAGGCTGACGCCCTGGCCGCCGAGAATGCCCGGCTGAAGGCAGAGCTGGCTCAGTGGCGCCAGGAGGAGTCGCTCCGCCCTCCTGCGCTATCAGGGTCGCGGCTGTAGCCCTGAGCGACGACGAAGATCAAGCGGAGGAGGAAAACACGTCGTACGACGAGGAGTCCCCCCTGCACCCCAATCTTCAGAGGATGCGCTTCGGTTCGAAGTTTCGGGCCGCCAAGCTTCCCAAGTACTCCGGAGATTCCGACCCCGGAGAGTTCTCCCGCTCGTACGCTCTGGCAATAGAGGCGTCCGGGGGGAGTCGGGATACCATGGCTAAATGTTTTCCTCTGGCGCTCGAGGGGATTGCTCTCCGGTGGTTCTGGTCGCTCCGACCCAGAACCATCAGTTCGTGGGACCAGCTGAGGAAGAAGTTCGTCAACAACTTTCAGGGGACCTTCGTGGCCCCTATGTCCACCGGAAGTCTCTACCAAGTGAAGCAGCAACCCGGGGAGACTCTGCGGCAGTACTCCCAGTGCTTCGCATACACCAAGGCCCAGATCAAGGGGCTCTCGGCTTCCTCGGTCATTGACGCAGCCCGGGAAGGTGTCACCCACCCGGGCCTCCTCGACAAGCTCCACCGGAAGCCTATTTCTTCGGTGGCCCAGCTCATGACGTACTTCGAAGAGTATGCCCAGTCCGAAGAAGGCCAGATGCGCCGGCAGGCAATGATAGCCCCTGTTCGGGCCGCGGGCGCCAAGACATACGAAGTCTCTCCAGACCTCGACCGGGGAGCCCGCCTAGCTCCTGACTTCCGCCGCCAAGATTCCGGCCGGCAGGACTCCGTCCACCGAGACTCCTAGCGGGGCCGGAAGAACCTTCGGGGGGAAGTCCTCAGCATCACCCCTCGAGTCCCCGCTAAGCACCAGCACACGTCCGGAGGGGGCCGCTACTCCAGGGCCAAGGCTCCATCTCGAGCACTCTCCGGAGGGTCCGTCTTCTACTGCAGCGTCCACGGCGAGAACCGGAGCCACGATACCGACTCCTGCCAGACCATACTCACCCTTCGAAGCGACTACCTCGAGCATAGTGCTGGCCACGGCTCCACCGATAAAGGGAACCCCGTACCTCGCCCAGAAGCGGTCCAGGTGGTCGGGCGCCGCGACGAGCTAGAAGCCCTGGGCTTAGCTCCGGAGTTCGGCAGGGCCCAGGCCCCCAAACTCGAAGATGCGTCGGATCGGGGAAAGAGGGTGGTCCTCCCTATTTCCGGAGGAGGAGCCATGGGAGCTCTGTCCAAACGCTAGCGGTGGGATTACGTTCGGGAGGTCGGGCATATTGGCACATCAAGCTCCTCCGTCCTCCCCGAGTGGTCCCACGTCCCCATCTCCTTCACCGCCGAAGATGCCTCCGGAGTCAAGTTCCCGCACGCTGACCCCCTCGTCATCTCGGTGGATATCGCCAGAGTCGAGGTGCGCCGCATCCTGGTTGATGGGAGGAGTTCAGCTGACATCATCTTTGTGCAGGCCTTCGATCAGCTGTGTCTCTCCCGGAAGCACCTGCTGCCAGCTTCCCGTCCACTCCAGGGCTTCGCGGGCCCCCCGCTCAACGCCCTAGGTCAAGTCATGCTGGAGGTGACCTTCGGTGATTCCCCCCTCCAACGCCGCGAGGAGATCCTCTTCGACGTGGTGGATGCCCCATACGCCTACAACGCCATCTTCGGGAGAGGGATGCTCAACCGCTTCGGAGTCATCGCCCACCACAACTACCTGTGCCTCAAGATGCCAACCCCAGGGGGTGCTATTGGTCCTAGGAGACCAGGCTGCAGCCCGTCGGGTTGAGTACGGCCACTCGGCACCGCTGGAGCCATGCCAGGTTCATAGCATTCGCGAAGGCGCGGAAGGCACCGACCCTTCCAGCGCTAGGGGTCCTGTGCCAAAGGGGTGCCCGGTCAAGCCTCTCCCGGAGGGGGAGATCATCGTGAAGACCTTGATCCAAGACGGGAAGGAGTGTCCGATCCAGTTCGGAGGGGGCTTGGAGCCGGAGGTGTCGAAGCAGCTCGAAGACGTCATCCGCAACAACCTCGATATCTTCGCGTGGTCTGACGAAGATATCCCGGGTGTCGACCGCTCGATCATCGAGCACTCGCTGGTAGTCGACCCGAAGGCTCGGCCAGTGCGCCAGGGGCTCCGGAAACTCTCCGTCGAGAGGGCTGAGCTAGCCAGGGCCGAGACTGAAAAGCTACTCCGAGCGGGGGTCATCCGGGAAGTGAGTCACACTGAGTGGTTGTCTAACCCAGTGTTTGTCCAGAAGAAAACATCTGGAAAGTGGCGTATGTGTATCGATTTCACCTCCCACAATAAAGCTTGCCCCCGTGACCCCTACCCCATGCCTCGCATTGATCAACTAGTCGATTCCACCGCCGGTGCGGAGCTCCTCAGCTTCCTCGACGCCTACTCAGGGTATCACCAGATCTGGCTGAAGCCCGAGGATCAAGTCAAGACAAGCTTCGTCACCCCCGCAGGAGTGTTTTGCTATATCCGCATGCCCTTCAGCCTCCGCAATGCCGGGGCCACCTTTTTGAGACTAATATCCAAGGCTCTGGGCCATCAGATGGGTCGCAATATTGAATCATACATCGACGATATTGTTATCAAGAGTGCCGTCAAAGATCGCCACAGTGCGGACATAGCAGAGACCTTTGATAGCCTTCGGTGGTGTGGGATCCGCCTCAATCTGGAGAAATGTGTCTTCGGAGCGCGTGCTGGGAAGCTGCTCGGGTATCTAGTTTCTAGCTGAGGTATCGAGGCTAGCCCAACACAAGTCAACGCATTGCAGAACATGTCCCCCCCTCAGAACTTGAAGCAAGCGCAGAAGCTAGTCGGGCGCTTAGTCGCCCTTGGCCGATTCCTAGCAAGATAAGCTGAAAGAAGCTTGCCCATTTTCAGGGCGCTTCGGGGTTCTAAGCATTTCGAGTGGACCTCCGAGTGCCAGAACTGCTTCGATCAAATAAAGGAATATATTTCCGGCCTCATCGCCCTCGCCAAGCCCCAAGCCGACAGTCCTTTGCTGGTCTATCTTGCCGCCTCCGGCAGCGCGGCGAGTGCGGCTTTGGTCCAAGAAGAAGAACTCAGCGGGAAGTCGGTGCAGCTCCCTGTCTACTTCGTTTCCGAAGCCCTCTCTGGAGCCAAGGTCCGGTACTCCGAGCTCGAGAAGGTGGCATACGCTCTTGTCATGGCGTCCCAGAAGCTTCGGCACTACTTCCTCGCTCACGATGTCATCATCCCAACTGCCTACCCGCTCGGCGACATGTTCCGAAACAAGGATGCCACCGGCCGTATCGGGAAATGGGCGGTAGAGTTGGCCCCATTCGGGATCTCCTTCATCGCCCGAACTGCCATCAAGTCTCAAATCCTCACCGACTTCGTCGCTGAATGGACATCGACGTCTGATCACACCAACGCCGAAGCAGGCGAGGAGGTTTGGACCGTCTATTCGGACGGTGCCTACCAGGCTTTGGGGGCTGGGGCCAGAGCAGTTGTTGTCTGCCCCTCCGTCCAACATGCCTCGTACTATGCTCGGCTGAAATTCAAGGCTACCAACAACATCGCTGAATACGAAGGAGTCCTCTTGGGCCTCCGCAAGGCACACGTGCTCGGAGCCGCCCGCGTCATCCTCAAGACTGACTCCCAAGTCGTCGCCGGGCATATCGACAAGAGTTTCCAGGCTCGGCACCTGGACCTTGCCTCCTACCTCGAAGCCATCCGAAGATTTGAAGCATCCTTCAAAGGGATATCCGTTCAAAGCATTCCGCGAAGCGAAAACTGCCAAGCCGACGCCCTCGCCAAAGCCGGAGCCAGAGGCCAAGCCACACCACCGGGCGCCTTCTTCGAAGAGATTACCCAGCCTTCGGCGCCTCTTCGCGGCGAGGCATCAACCCCCGCCCTAGCCGAACCTCCAGTGTCGCTTCGGCCTGCTCCAGTTCTTTGCACGGTCAGCGATGATTGGCGGGAGCCCATCCTGCGAACACTCGCCGGCGACCCGAGCGATCATCTTAGCCCGGACCAAGCGCGGCTCCAGCTCCGCGCCAGGTCCTTCCAAGTCATCGATGGCATATTATACAAGTCAGGGGTGTGTTCCCCGCTGCTTCGGTGCATCTCGTGCTTGGACGGTGTGGCCATGCTCCGAGAAATCCATGAGGGGTTGTGCGGAAGCCATCTGGCACCTCGGGCACTTGTCGGCAAAGCCCTCTGACAAGGAGTGTACTGGCCCACAATCGTTACCGATGCTGAAGCCTTGGTCCGTACTTGCCAAGGGTGCCAATGGATGGGGCGGTGGAGTCACCGACCCTCGGTCGGCCTGCAGCTCATTCCACTTGTGTGGCCATTGGCTCGGTGGGGAATGGACCTCATTGGGCCATTCCCTAGAGCAAAAGGCAATCTGCGTTTCGCTGTCGTCACCATCGAACATTTCTCTAAGTGGGTCGAAGTCGAGCCGCTGACTTCCATCACATCCCGGAGCATTCAGAAATTCTTCTGGCAGAACATCATTTGCTGCTTCGGAGTACCCAGGCAGCTCACCTTGGATAATGGCACGCAGTTTGATGTTGGGGCTTTCAGGGCATTCTGCGATGAATTGGGAGTCCAGCTCTGTTTCGCAGCAGTTCGGCATCCCCAGTCCAATGGGGCTGTGGAGCGGGCTAATGGACACATACTCTCGAGCCTCAATAAACGCATCGTAGGCCTCGCCAAAGAATTATGGCCCGAAGAGCTGCCGAAAATCCTGTGGTCCATCCGGACCACCCCCTCCCGTGCTACCGGGTTCACCCCGTTTCGGCTCCTATTTGGCGACGAAATGATGACCCCAACGGAGCTTCGAGCTGGTTCGCTGCGCGCCATAGCACCCCAAGCCGATCAAGAGCGCGTCGTCTCCCTCGACCTGGCTGAAGGGACGCGGCTACAAGCCGTCGCCAACCTCTCCCAGTATCAGAAGCAAACAAAGGCGTGGTATGATCCCAAAGTCAAGCACAGCGAGTTCCAGCCAGGGCACCTCGTTTTACGTGCGGTGGCCGCCCTGACGAAGCTGGGCAACAAATGGGAAGGACCGTACATCGTGACCGGCTCCGGATGCCCGAGCTCCTACTGACTCGCTACCTTGGAAGGCGAAGAATTGAAGCATACTTGGCATGCGGAGCATCTGAAGCATTATTTCGCATGATTTCATGCGTGTATTCCGCCACTGGGCGGTGCCAGCTACTCTTGTATCTAATCTCCAATTTAATAAAACTATTAAGGTGAACGTCTTTGACCAAGGTGGACGCACCATGGTACTAAAGCATAGTTTCACCAGGCATCGAGTTCCGAGCCCCAGCTCGACGCGCCCTAAACTGGGTTCCGAGCTCAGGCTCGACGCACCCTCGACATCGGGTTTCGAGCTCTGGCTCGATGCGCCCCAAACCGGGTTCCGAGCTCAGGCTCGACGCACCCTCGACATCGGGTCCCGAGCTCTGGCTCGACGCGCCCTAAACCGGGTTCTGAGCTTAGGCTCGATGCACCCTCGACATCGGGTTCCAAGCTCCGGCTCGACGCACCCTAAACTGGGTTCCGAGCTCAGGCTCGATGCACCCTCGACATCAGGTTCCGAGCTCCGGCTCGACGCGCCCTAAACCGGGTTCCGAGCTTAGGCTCGACGCACCCTCGACATAGGCTTCCGAGCTCCGGCTCGACGCGCCCTAAACTGGGTTCCGAGCTCAGGCTCGACGTGCCCTCGACATAGGCTTCCGAGCTCCGGCTCGACTCGCCCTAAACCGGGTTCCGAGCTCAGGCTCGACGCACCCTCGACATAGGCTTCCGAGCTCCGGCTCGATGTGCCCTATTCCGGGTTCCGAGCTTCGGCTCGATGTACCGTCAGAATTGGCTTCTGAGCCCTGGCTCGACGGACCCTCAGTCGTGTTTCGCGCCCCTGCCCGAAGTAACCTACCCCATTCAGTACAACTTCCTCATTCTGCCTTCCTCCTAGCTAATTCGCGCCCAGCCGGCAAGCCGCCTACCCGCAAAGGAGGGGAGGGGGAAAGGAGCAAGGAGAAAGGCTTCGACTACATGCATTTGTCAATACAAAATGTAGCATACAGTGTTCATTACACATCAATAGCAGGAAAGAAGGATTAAGAGAAGTCTTCATCCAAGCCAAGCAGGAACCGGAGGCCCCCTCGGTCGGACGAACCGCCCGGGCCGGAGCCCGCCCTAGCTTGGGACCCCGGCACGGCTCGCGTGGACTTCTCCTTCCTCTTGTGCCTTTTCTCCTCCTTTTGGGCACGGATGGTCCGTTGATCTTCTTGAAGTTGGGCCCAGCTGCGCAGGTTGCCTCCATCGGGAGGCACGCCGTCCGAAGCAGCTTCCGTATCGGACCAATCCACCGGTTCAGGAGACGAAGACGGGGCTCGGGGCTCTCTCTCTTCTTCCTTGACAAGGTTCAGAACCCCTTGAAGAATGTCAGGGTCCGCGCGCCCGTCGCTACCACGGGGTAGGGCGAAGCGCGCGGGTCGATTCGCCCTCAGGGCTTCGAGAATAGCCCATCGGTGCCAAAGAGCGTCGTCAAGCTCGAGTACCTCAACATCGCAATCACAAGCATGGACACCCTGAGTAACCCCCGAAAAGTTCTCTTTATTAATATACGGCTAAGTCTCTAAAGCTATTACAGGGTGCGCAGCACGAGGGGCTTAAGGAAATTACACCTTCGGGTCTGGCTAGCGTGCCGTGGTTGAAGGCTTCGAAGGGGCCGGAGGGCCGGCGCGAAGCGCCTCCTCTAGCCAGGCTCTGATTGCTCCGGGGCCCTCGACTTGCCAAGTCACTTTAAGCGCTCTCCAAGATTGGGCCATGGCCGGACTCGGCGACCGGAGGTGATCCCCTATGAAGGCGACCGGATGCGAGCTCGAGGATGAAGGAAGAGGGAGGCCGGAAGTCTCAAGGTGTTGGAGAATACCGAAGGCGGCCACCCGAGCGGATACCTCACCGTAGTTCGATACGGTGAGGTTTATTTGCCGGATAGCGGACTGGATAAACTTTATTCGGCGGGCTAGGGGCTCTCGGGCAATGTCGAACGCACCACACCCGGTGCCGTAGCACGCCAGCGTCTTCCGGAGGGACACCGCGGTGTCGGCCGCCGTCTTCTCCCCCTCGGCGAGCGCCTCGGTTATCTCCTCGTTCCGGGTAAGGAGGTCAGCCTCGGCCCGCTCCAGCTGGAGTACTCGAGCTTCGAGGGCCTTGGCGTTAGCTGCTACCTTTCAGAGCTTCTCCACCTCCGAGACTTGAGCCCGAAGCACGGAGACCTTGCTTTCGAGTCGCTCCGCCTCTGCGGCTCGGGACCGGAGCACCTCTGCCTCGACGGCTTGGACCCAAAGGGCGTCGACCTCCGCTTCGAGCTCGTCCGCTCGGGCAGCCCGAGCCCGAAGCCCTTCCAGCTCCGCGACGCGAGCCTTCAGGGAGTCAACCTCCGCCACCTGGACCTCGAGCGCTTCGGCCCTAGCAGCCCGGAGGCGAAGGCTTTCAATCTCCGCCGCCTGCTCGCGGGCTAGCCTCTCGGCGGCGTCCGCTCGAGCGGAAAGCCCCGAAGCGTCGTTTTCGCGGTGGTGGCATTCGGAGAGCAGGGAGAGCAGCGACCCCTGTGCCAGTGCAACTACCTACGCACAAAGTGGTGAATCAGAAAAAAGAAAGGTTGGAGGCCCGCCGAGAGGCACTTCGAGGAAAATACCTGGCCTGCGGCACTCTCAATAGCCCGACCGAGCTCTAGTCCGTCCGTCAGCTCAAGCTCGTCTATCACCGGAGCCTCGCGTAGGTGCAAGTAACAGTCGTGGACCGGAGCCACCTTGGACGCGAAGCCCTCGCCTTCCGCCAAGTAGGGGCGCAGAAGGGGTACGCTAGAACGCGCGCCCCGCGTGCTGGAGGGGGCCCGAGGCTGGGTCCCTTTGCCTTCGGCAGCCTCCGGAGAAGCCTCCTCGGTGGCCCCAGTATCCACCCCGCCTCGCGGCCCCGAAGCCCCCACCACGCTCGCGGGGGCTCCGGACCTCGCGTCAGCATCGTCCTCGGGGGGCGGAACGACTGGATCGGCGGCCCGGATGGATGTACCTGCTTGAGTAAGCAAGGGTTAGGAGCAAGAAGACCCGGCACTTTAAGAAGAAATTGGGCAAGCTAGCGTACCTTCGTCTGTGGCCTCGACGAAGTCCCCCGAAGGCTGTCCGTGCCCCGAAGGGCTCGACCGATAGAACAAGTTGTCTATCGAGTTAACCGGGGAGCCCGCCGCCGCCGCGGCGAGCTCGGCCTCCATGTTGGCACTCCCTTCGATGGCACCGAGCGGGTCAGCCAGCCCCCCACGGTCTAGATTGTCCGTCTCCCTGCTCCCTCAGGAGCTGGTGGAGACCCCCTCCGAAGCTAGCTCGCGTGAGGGAGCGGCCCTGGGGGGCACATCGTCTCAGTGGCTGGCATCTCCTGCCCGGTCCCTGGAGCAGGCGTCGAAAGGTCCGAAGGAGGGAGAGCGTCTCCAGCTCCCTCGGTGCCTGGCCGGACCGATTGGCTCGGGTCTGGAATCGTAGGGGGGTCCTTTGACTCCGATCGGGCCCCTCGCTAGAGCACGCCCATTCAGAGTGGGAGGCCGAGGAGTGACTCGGGGAAAGCCTCCGCGGGCCTTTCACCACCTTCTTCTTCTTTGGGGGGCGCCGAGGGGAGAGACCACCGTCGGGATCGGCCACCTTCCTCTTCGAAATGGCCCGAAGGGCCTCCCCTTCTGGAAGAGGCGGAGACGGGAGCTCGAGCGTCGCCCACACTCTGTTGGATCATTCCCAGGAGCCAAACAGCTCCAGCTGCCGAGTGTATTCGGCTTGAGTAGGGATTCCAAGGATCTTCTCTGCCATGCGGGCCACCTCCTCGGGCGTCCGAGCAATGAGCGATCCTGCATTCGAGGGTCAGGGCCGGCGCACCCTCCGAACGTGCTAGGAGGAAGCAAAGCTAAAGAGCATGGACGCTTACCGAGCTATCGGGAGAGCTCCGCCGATGCAGTCCTGTCCTGGCTACTCCGCAGCGACGCCGGCCACTCCTCCTTCAGTGGAGGGATTTTGAGGGCCACGAACTCCTCCGCCAGGTCCCGCATGCTCATCCGGCGGGTGACGATCTGGAGGAGCTTAATCCTCGCGGAGACCAAGCCGGCGGTGGCCCCGATGCGCACCTCCCTCCGGAACCAGATATGGCACGGAGGCCCGGCGAGCCCGGAGTCAAGTCCCACGCAGACGTAGAACCAGCGGTTCACCCACTTGGAGTACCACCTCTCGTTGGTGGCCTTCGTCGAAAAGGAATCTGCGTACTTCCTCCGGAGCTGGAAGTTGATGCTCCCGAAGGCCAGAATCTGACCCCCCTTCTTCTTCGGCTGACAGAGGGCCTCGTGCATCTGCGCGAAGACCTCCGCCCTCCCCTGGCAGCTTTCGGCGCGCATGGCCCACTCGAAAATAGCGAGGCGGGCCACGGCGTTCGGGGACAGCTGCGGGAGCTCCAGGTGGAAGGCATCCAGCACTCTGGCGAGGAGCTCCGAAGCAGGAAACCCCAACCCCGCGTTGAAGAAGGCCTCGAAGATGATGACCTCTCCTTCCCGTGGCTGTGGGACCGACTCCCGGCCTGGCTTCCTCGCCGGCGCTTCGGGGCCAAGGCGGCCCCTAGTCACTTGCTCGATGGACGCGTCTGTGCACATCGACGGCCCGAGCTCTAGAGTTTGCTCCCGAAACCGCTCCGAAGCGGGGCGGAGCTCCCGCGAGTCACGTGCCTCTCCGGGACCAGACCCGTCGCGGCTGCTGCTGCCGCCGCCGCCATTTGGCGCCGCAAGAAATGAGGATCCACCGCCACAGTAGGGGCTACACCCTTCACCATGGCGAAAGGAGACAAGGAAGGAGCAAGAGCTCAGAAAGCAGGCGCTTGTTGTCAAGAGCAAGTAGAGAGAGCTGGACAAGTGGGCAGGAGGAGGCTTAACTGGAATAGCAGGGGCTATTTAAGCACAAAGGCCACCGTCGGTCCGCCTTCCTCTCGCTCAGTGCGCGCGCGTAACGGTCGCGCTGCATTCACATTTAAGGTCCGACCGGCGCATTGGGCGCGCCGGTCCCTGGCGGCACGCCTCCCCGGTGTCTCCTGCATGCACGCCGCATTAACTGCGCCAAGTAACGCTTTGCCTCGCCTCCTCGGGCGCCGGTACCTAGAGGTCAAAGGCGTTTGGACGCCCGCGCAACCGGTCAAGCTTCTCCCTCCGAAGGGGGGGAGTGTTTGACCTACCTGGGGTACCCCGAAATTGGCTCCCAGCTCCCGAAGTCCCGGGCGCCCGGCGGTCTCGAAGCACCTCTGGAACGATGGGGGGATCGCTTCGCAGCCGGATCCGGCACCTCCGTGTAAGTCGTTTCTCTTACAGAAGTTATCGGAATTATCATATGTGCTTCCACCCTCTCTTACGCAGGGCTCTCGAAGAATGAAGAAGCGAGGGGCTACTGTTGGGGAGATAATCCCGATGATCGCAGGGGAGCGAGAAGGCCTGTACGACTCTGGAGGGAAGCCGCTACCAGGAGACCTGAAGCCCCGTGCCGGAGGGACCTGGACCTCCGGGCAAGGAAGCCGGAGGCCCTCGGGGGCTCCAGGGCGCACCGGAGAGGTCCTCAGGGAAGAAGTGACTAGGCAGAAGCCGAAAACCACCCTCCGGACTGAAGATGCCGGGAGGCCGCCCCCCGAGGCCTGGATGCCGAAGGTATCCCTCTGGACCGAGCAGCGGCCTCGGAGAGGGGCTTGGCGGAAAGAAGACCAGTCAAGCCTACAGGGGGATAGGATCGCGATTGTCTGCGTTGTGTCGGTCGGCTCAGGCTGCGCCTGGCACAGCTGATACATTGTCAGAGTCGAATCTTCCTGTCTGTACTACACGAAGTCTATTTTGTCTGTACTGTTGACCAGTGTCCGGTCGGGTAGCGGTTGGCAGGCTGGAGGCGTCTGGCCCGTTAGGGAAAGGCACCCTATAAATACCGCCACCAGCTACAGTTGTAGGACACACGATCCAAGAATACAGAGCACACTGCATTCCACCATTCTCAAACCCGCTGGTTCGATCTGTCGTCCCAACAAGTGCTGAGAACCAAGTAAAAGCGGTGCCTGATAGCGAAAGAGACAAAAGTCTAAGTTTTAATGTGTTTGACTCACTAGCCTCTCCACATTGTTCTAAGAATTGGCTAACATGCTCTAGTGTGGTCTTGTTACCCTCGCCATCGAATTTGGTAAATTGGTTACCCTCCATATCGGGGTACGGCTTTCGGTAAATCCTAGTCTAATCCCGAGGTGTGAAGCCGGTACAATCTCTAAACAGCGTGTGGATCCGCTCCTCAATGTTGTCCTGCCCTCCTACCTGTGCGCGTCTCTCATGCGAGCACGCGACACGCGGTGGTATGTCAACGTGTCGACCGAGGGGCTCCTCCTCTCTTGCTGGCTCAAGGTATAAGGCATGCTCGGGCCTGTGCAGGTGTGTAGGAACATGCGGCACCGTAATAAATAGGCCTATCCTAGCCGTAAGTGTAGTGGTTGGTCTCATCCATAGATGTTTAGGCCGGAGACACGATAGCTTTGCAAGTACTACTGTCAGTTCTACTGTATATGCGATTTGCAAGGGGTATGCTAGTAATCTGAGTTGGAGGAACGACCTCGGTGAAGACGAACCTTCTAAACGTCGCCTCTACTTAAGATTTAACCGCTGACTCTGGACGGTTGGCTAGCGAAGCGCTGACGGCTTGGTCCATAGACGCGTCTATTTTCTGTTCAATTTCTAAGGAAGATAAAGGAGGCGACAATGGTGTTACCTAAGTAAGGGCGAGGTCGGGGATGTTGACATCGTGCTTGATGAAGCCCGCACGTGTATTGACGTAGCTCTCGAGCATGAGATCTTGGAGTTCTTTCATGTTCGCCACGATCTCCGCCCGACCTTCCTCGGGGATATCTGCAAGGGTGGTCACCATGATGTTGTGGTTGTCGATCTCCACGCCCCCCGTTGTACTCATTGGCATTATAGACGTAGTAGTCGTTGTAAAGGTACTCACAGCCGATGTAGATGTACTCGTCATTTTGGCGTTTTCCCAAGTGGAGTCGCCAAAAAGTGTGTTGACACAGAAATGTGCACCTGCACTTGGGCCGGTTCGATGATCCAAAAACCGTGGTAAGGGGAATAATAGAGTCGTTAGACAATTCAATTATATTTCTGAAATATAACCTAATTAACCGAAAAATAAATAGTGATAAATCTAATCGGCCAACTAAAGTCGATTGGACAGAAAAATGAAGGGGTTGGTCAGACCGGCCAAACCAAGCCGGTTGGACCAAGCAGTGTAGGTAATTATACTGAAAAAGCGAAGGGGTCTGAAGCATCCCGAGGGAGGCTTCGGCCTGTTGGCTGGTCGGACCGGAGTAAGAACCCCGGTCAGATCGACACCTACGAAGGGGGTCGCCGAGGGTGGTCTCGGTGTTTTGCTGCAACGGTACCATGGGTGGTCAGACATGCAACAAAGCTCTGGTCAGACCAACGAAGACACCTATGCAGGGGTTCGGTGTGAAGAGGGCTCCGCCGTGGAGCGGATTGATATGGAGGCATCCAGGGGTCAGACCGACATGGGGTTTGGTCGGGCCGCGGGCTAGGCTTCGGTCGGACCACGCACTCTGGCACGCGCGATGCCGTGGGACTTCGGTGCGGGCGTGCAGGGTTCACCGGTCAGACCGATCAAGCCTCGTCAGTTAGACCAGGGCGTGCAGGAAACCGCCTTACGGCCCGGTATGGCACGGTCGGTCATACTGGATACTTGCCGCCAGTTAGACCAACAACACAGATCCAATATGTTCGGTCTCATCGGCGTCCTCCTCGGATTAGATGGCTCCATGAAGAGGATTTGTCCTATGAAGGTGAATATGGAAACCTACAAAAAAATAACAAAATCAAGTGCCAATTCGGCCAAGAGACTGAATTTCCAAGTGTAGCAAAGAAAATTGATAAAAATGATAAAAATGTGGATTACACGGATGATTCATGGGCGAACCAACAAGGTTTACTATGATTACGATGTGGTGAACAGAGGGCTTTCACCGCAAACCCATGAAGATTGACAATAGGGCTACTCCTAGGGCAAGGAAAGTAGATTAAATAACAGTGCGATTAAAAACTAGGGTTTTGAGTTGATCAGTGGAGATACCCTTTGAATCGGCCTCACCCCTATATTTATAGGGGCTGGTCTCAAGTTCCCTGGTGCCCAATCTGAGTAGGATTCGGCCAAAAGTGGTTAAGATTTAATTATAGATCAAAACATCCCGAAACAAACTCTATCTCTAAATTTCAGACTTGGGCTGGTCTGACTAGGCCTACACGGCCGGTCGGACCAGCCTACTATGGCCGGTTGCACCAACCTATGCCAAGAAAGGCATATTTTCGGCGCAAATTACGAAAACTTGATATTTTGACAATTTCGATCTTTAATTCCATTTTTTTCTATCAACACCAACGATGTTGCTGATCTGATCAGTGATGCCGATGGTGATTAACGATGCAATAGAGCAAAGCCATTATAGATATTGACACATCTAGGGGCGGAACGCTAGCCGATAGTGTATGAACACTAGCTCAGTCGATGAGGTGGTCAGGCTCGAGAGGTGGTGGATAACATTTCCTCTTGTTGGCTAACAACTTAGCACGATAAGTGCATCAACATTCGAACCAGCAATAGAAATAGCACAACTGCCATGTACACTGCACCCTAATTTATATAGATGTCCTAGTTTGGACTCAACTGGGACACTACTCGGATCTCTATCCGATCTGTTCAGATCTCCATCCAAACCATTAGAATCTCTATCCAAATTGAGCCGATGACGTGTCGGTCCAAATTCAGGTGTTAACAGGATCACACAAAAATCTTCCTTTTCTCTTAGTAACAAATTTTACAGTACACTCAAATAAATATAAATCATTCATCTTAATAGATCTAAAGAAGGTCACCCATAATTTTTGTATTTTTATAAAATCATTTGTCAATACTTATTAATTAGCTTTTATTTGATTGATTGATGATTGCATATCCATGCAAGTCAGCATGTAGGACATAGGAATGCATGTAAACTCTTTGTTTTTCTCATGCAACCCGAGATTAACACATTGCTCCATTGGAATAATTTTTTTATAGTGTTTATACTAAAAAATCTAAGGGCCAAGACTTTGTTTGGTTGAGCTGAGGATTCTGAAAAAATTGTTGTGATTTATAAAAAAATGATATGAGTTGTAAACTATGAGCTATGAAAAATGTTGGGAAGCTATTTGGTTAAAATAGCTTTAGATTTTTGTTTGTGTAGCGCCTAGTATTTAATTACATTATTAATATATAAAATTTTGTATGTAAATAATTATAATCATAAAATTTTATAGCGTTTATACTAAAATTATACATTTTTGAATTACCCTAGAATAATGCATTTTACTAAAAAATTCCTTTTTAAATTTTACGCAAACCATTATATTGTAATGGTACGGTGTGTAATTTTCATTCGAAGTTAAGCTAAGAAGCTATGAAATCTGGGCTTAGTGTGAAAAGTTATAGCTTTCGAAAAAAGCTAGCTGGCCCTTAGAACTATTTAGTTGATCTTCGAACTTCCTGTCCAAAACAATGGTTGAAATAGCTAAACAAAATACAATCTAAACTAATTAGTGATGTTAAACCTTGAAAAACTGGTAAGAATTAATTAGATATTTTTTAAAAAAATCAATGGTCTAGATTAATGTCATATATCTAAATATAGAAAACTTTGTATCTCAATATAGAAAAGTTTTGTACATAAAAGATTACCAATTGGTTTGCAAATTTTACCTAAGCCATGCTAGAACAGATTTAGTTCGTGTTAATTAGATCCTCTATCCACATCAGAATAGATTAGGTTCATCTTAAAATGTTCCTTAGTTCCTCCTATATATAGCCAATTTTGCATTTCTGAATCACCTATAAATTCCCCCAACAAATGCAAAATTTTGTAAAGTTGCATTTGTCCCGTCTGGACTAACGCTACAAGTTCACCACAATGGCAGCAAAGGTTTCATTCGTGCTAGCTGCAGCAATGCTCCTTGGACTTGTGGCTGTGTCGCATGCCATTGAAGGGACCGCCACCTTCTTCGCTACTTACAATCCTACTTACTCTCGTATACATTCCCGTTCTAAGCTCAAATATGTTTTTCTCACATTTGCACGCACCGAGCACAAATTCAGTTATAAATTTCATGAAGCTTACCGAGGTTTTGCCAATATTTTGCAAAATTTTCTGTGATGGTGGCGTGGACGGGCGTAGCGACGGGTTGCTTTGGGAACAAGGACGTCGGCAAGATGATTGCGGCGGCGAGCGATGAGCTGTGGGCTAGCGGCAACATATGCGGCAAGATGCTCACCGTGCGCTGCATCAGGGGCACCAACGCCGTGCCCAACCCCTGCCACGGCGGCTCAATTACCGTCAAGATCGTCGACCACTGCCCTGGATGCAATGGCACACTCGACCTCTCAAAGGAGGCCTTCGCCGCCATCGCCAATCCCGTCGCCGGAAAGATCGTCATCGACTATCATTAGTAAGGATTTGCTCAATCCTCAATCAAATCAATATTATTTAAGATTGTGTTTGTAGAGTTTCTGGTATCTACATCTTCTAGCAGAATCTAAAGATCTTCTAGATTATATGTTTTAATGTGAAACTCAAATCTAGAAATAAATTAAAAATTTTAATTCATGAACTACAAAACAATAACTTTTCATATTCTCAATATTTTGACACTTACTATTTCTCAAATTGTTAAGATCTCGGAAACACATTTATTGTCTTCTTAATTCACCCTTATATATATATATCCATGTTGTGTTGTTTACTAACTCCGATTTTTTGTCATTTTTGCAGGGCCTAATTAAACATCAAGTACATGCCGATTCTAGATTTGATGGTCGACTGGGTAGAGTTGTGCGCATATGTACGAGAGTCAAATTTTCAATAAATAGAACCAATATATATATATATAATCAATATATATATATATAATATGCAGTGGATGAAACTATTTGCTATATGTGCATTGGTGAGAGATAAGACAATTCAAGGAATCGCATAGGTTTCCTGCAAAAAAAATATAAGAATGTGAACTCGATTGAACTTGTGTTGATACAACGGAGACCAGGCAGGCAGAATCCCTTGAGAAGGAATAGTGAAACAAAAGTAAAACCATCGGCTTTTTTGCATGATGTTGTAACTACCATTTGGAGACCCTGAGCGAAATACAGGATAGTTTCAAAATATTAACTACGATTTTCCGTGGCTCTAGTCTAGCATCTCACAACAGAGAGGCAGTGCACTCATCGACGATGTGGTCGCGCTTCCATCAACATGTTTTTCAGGTTTTCTACTAGAAGCACGCAGGTGTTCTCTCTTTACTTTTGGCAAGTTCTATGCCCGCTCGTATTCTTTTCGAAAGATTTTAGCGTTCCATCTCTGATTCCACTGATAGTTCAGTAAGAGAAATTACATCTCCTTAATTCGTTGTGATATGCATGTGATTTGGCGAGCATGTTTACTGTATAGTGACTACACATAACCTAGCTATTAACCAAAAGAACATTCGAGCTCATCGCTGCAACATCAACTAACTGCAAGCGCAAACAGAACATACAACAGCAAATATATGGCCTTAAATATTAGGGAACGTGGAGGCTACCCACGTTACTAGAGAGCGGCCATATGTATATTGTTACGTCAGATACACATTGCAGCGGAAAAAGTGTTGGCGTAGTGAACTGATCCAACATGTTCCTACCGAAGGGGTCAAGAAGCCGATCGCCTGATCGGAAACAGTCGATCAATGTGGTCGGGAACTCCTAAGGACTTCTATTAATGTCTCATATTTCAAACCAATGGTGTTGCTGATTCGATTAACGACGTCGATGGTGATTACGATGAAATAGAGGAATGCTGCTATAGATATCGACACATCTAGCGGTGGAATACGAGCCAATGGTGTACTAGCACTCAAGCGGTTGCGAGGTGGTCAGGCTCAAGGGTTGGTGGCTAACAACTTAGCATTATAAGAGCATCAACATTCAAACCAGCAATAGAAATAGCATATCTACCATGTACCTTGCACCCTCATTTATATAGAAGGGATTGGGAAGCCGATCGCCTGATTTGGAAATAGTCAATCAATGTGGTCGGGAACTCCAAAGGACTTGTATTAACCTCTCGTCCTTCAAGCCAATGATGTTGTTGATCCAATCAGCGACGTCGATGGTGATTAACGATGCAATATAGCAATGCCACTACAGATATTGTATATCTAGGGGTGGAACGCTAGCCGATAGTGTATGAGAACTAGCTCGGTCGGTGAGGTGGTCCAGCTCGAGAGGTGGTGGATAATGTTTTCTCTTGTTGGCTAACAACTTAGCATGAGAAGTGCATCAACATTCGAACGAGCAATAGAAATAGCACAACTGCCAGGTACACTACACCCTAATTTATATAGATGTCCTAGTTTGGACTCAACTGGGACGCTACTCGGATCTCTATCCGATCTATTCAGATCTCTATCCAAACCATTAGAATCTCTATCCAAATTGAGTCGATGACGTGTCGGTCCAAATTCTGGTGTCAACAAGATCACACAGAAATCTGCCTTTTTCTATTAGTAACAAATTTTATGGTACACTTAAATAAATATAAATCATTCATCTTAATAGATCTAAAGAAGGTCACCCATAATTATTATATTTTTATAAAATCATTTGTCAATACTTATTAATTAGGTTTTATTTGATTGGTTGATGATTGCATATCCATGCAAGTTAGCAAGTAGGACTTAGGAATGCATGCAAACTCTTTGTTTTTCTCATGCAACCGAAGATCAACACATTGCTCCTATGGAATAACTAAGGGTGTGTTTGCTTAAGACGGAGATTCTGGAAACTGATATGAGCTTTAAACTATGAGCTGTGAAAAATGTTGGGAAGCTATTTGGTTAAAATAGCTATAGATTTTTGTTTGTGTAGCGCCTAGTTTTTAATTACATTATTAATATATAAAAATTTATATGTAAATAATTATAATCAAAATTTTATAGCATTAATACTAAAATTATACATTTTTGAATTACCCTAGAATAATGCATTTTACTAAAAATTTTCCTTTTTAAATTTTACACAAATCATTATATTGTAATGGTATGGTGGGTAATTTTCATTCGATGTTAAGGTAAGAAGCTATGAAAGTTGGGCTTAGAGCGAAAAGTTATATCTTTCGAAAAAAGCTAGTAGGCCCTTGGACCTATTTAGTTGAGCTTGGAGCTTCCTGTCCAAAAAAAAATGGTTGATATAGCTAAACCAAATACAATCTAAACTAATTAGTGAGGTTTAACCATGAAAACATTGTAAGAATTAATTAGATATTTTTAAAAAATTAATGGTCTAGATTAATGTCATATCTCATCAATCTCTAAATGTAGAAATTTTTGTATCTCAATATAGAAAAGTTTTGTACATAAAAGATTCCTAATTGGTTGACAAAATTTATCTAATCCACGCTAGATCAGATTTAGTTCCCCTTAATTAATATAGATGTCCTAGTTTGGACTCAACGGGGACGCTACTCGGATCTCTATCCGATATGTTCAGATCTCTATCCAAACCTTTAGAATCTCTATCCAAATTGAGTGGATGACGTGTCGGTCCAAATTCTGGTGTCAACAGGATCACACAGAAATCTGCCTTTTCTATTAGTAACAAATTTTATGGTACACTTAAATAAATATAAATCATTCATCTTAATAGATATAAATAAGGTCACCCATAATTATTATATTTTTATAAAATCATTTGTCAATACTTATTAATTAGCTTTTATTTTATTGGTTGATGATTGCATATCCATGCAAGTCAGCAAGTAGGACTTAGGAATGCATGTAAACTCTTTGTTTTTCTCGTGCAACCGGAGATCAACACATTGCTCCATTGGAATAACTAATTGTGTGTTTGGTTGAGCTGAAGATTCTGAAAAAAATTGTTGTGATTTATAAAAAAACTGATATGAGTTGTAAACTATGAACTATGAAAAATGTCGGGAAGCTATTTGGTTAAAATAGCTATAGATTTTTGTTTGTGTAGCGCCTAGTATTTAATTACATTATTATTAATATATAAAATTTTGTATGTAAAGAATTATAATTATAAAATTTTATAGCGTTTATACTAAAATTATACATTTTTGAATTACCCTAGAATAATGCATTTTACTAAAAAATTTCCTTTTTAAATTTTACGCAAACCATTATATTGTAATGATACGGTGTGTAATTTTCATTCGAAGTTAAGCTAAGAAGCTATGAAATCTGGGCTTAGTGTGAAAAGTTATAGCTTTCCAAAAAAGCTAGCTGGCCCTTAGAACTATTTAGTTGATCTTGGAACTTCCTGTCCAAACAATGGTTGAAATAGCTAAACAAAATACAATCTAAACTAATTAGTGATGTTAAACCTTGAAAAACTGGTAAGAATTAATTAGATATTTTTTTAAAAAAAATCAATGGTCTAGATTAATGTCATATATCTAAATATAGAAAACTTTGTATCTCAATATAGAAAAGTTTTGTACATAAAAGATTACCAATTGGTTGGCAAATTTTACCTAATCCATGCTAGAACAGATTTAGTTCGTGTTAATTAGATCCTCTATCCACATCAGAATAGATTAGGTTCATCTTAAAATGTTCCTTAGTTCCTCCTATATATAGCCAATTTTGCATTTCTGAATCGCCTATAAATTCCCCCAACAAATGCAAAATTTTGTAAAGTTGCATTTGTCCCGTCTGGACTAACGCTACAAGTTCACCACAATGGCAGCAAAGGTTTCATTCGTGCTAGCTGCAGCAATGCTCCTTGGACTTGTGGCTGTGTCGCATGCCATTGAAGGGACCGCCACCTTCTTCGCTACTTACAATCCTACTTACTCTCGTATACATTCCCGTTCTAAGCTCAAATATGTTTTTCTCACATTTGCACGCACCGAGCACAAATTCAGTTATAAATTTCATGAAGCTTACCGAGGTTTTGCCAATATTTTGCAAAATTTTCTGTGATGGTGGCGTGGACGGGCGTAGCGACGGGTTGCTTTGGGAACAAGGACGTCGGCAAGATGATTGCGGCGGCGAGCGATGAGCTGTGGGCTAGCGGCAACATATGCGGCAAGATGCTCACCGTGCGCTGCATCAGGGGCACCAACGCCGTGCCCAACCCCTGCCACGGCGGCTCAATTACCGTCAAGATCGTCGACCACTGCCCTGGATGCAATGGCACACTCGACCTCTCAAAGGAGGCCTTCGCTGCCATCGCCAATCCCGTCGCCGGAAAGATCGTCATCGACTATCATTAGTAAGGATTTGCTCAATCCTCAATCAAATCAATATTATTTAAGATTGTGTTTGTAGAGTTTCTGGTATCTACATCTTCTAGCAGAATCTAAAGATCTTCTAGATTATATGTTTTAATGTGAAACTCAAATCTAGAAATAAATTAGTAATTTTAATTCATGAACTACAAAACAATAACTTTTCATATTCTCAATATTTTGACACTTACTATTTCTCAAATTGTTAAGATCTCGGAAACACATTTATTGTCTTCTTAATTCACCCTTATATATATATCCATGTTGTGTTGTTTACTAACTCCGATTTTTTGTCATTTTTGCAGGGCCTAATTAAACATCAAGTACATGCCGATTCTAGATTTGATGGTCGACTGGGTAGAGTTGTGCGCATATGTACGAGAGTCAAATTTTCAATGAATAGAGCCAATATATATATATATATATATAATCAATATATATATATATATGATATGCAGTGGATGAAACTATTTGCTATATGTGCATTGGTGAGAGATAAGACAATTCAAGGAATCGCATAGGTTTCCTGCAAAAAAATATAAGAATGTGAACTCGATTGAACTTGTGTTGATACAACGGAGACCAGGCAGGCAGAATCCCTTGAGAAGGAATAGTGAAACAAAAGTAAAACCATCGGCTTTTTTGCATGATGTTGTAACTACCATTTGGAGACCCTGAGCGAAATACAGGATAGTTTCAAAATATTAACTACGATTTTCCGTGGCTCTAGTCTAGCATCTCACAACAGAGAGGCAGTGCACTCATCGACGATGTGGTCGCGCTTCCATCAACATGTTTTTCAGGTTTTCTACTAGAAGCACGCAGGTGTTCTCTCTTTACTTTTGGCAAGTTCTATGCCCGCTCGTATTCTTTTCGAAAGATTTTAGCGTTCCATCTCTGATTCCACTGATAGTTCAGTAAGAGAAATTACATCTCCTTAATTCGTTGTGATATGCATGTGATTTGGCGAGCATGTTTACTGTATAGTGACTACACATAACCTAGCTATTAACCAAAAGAACATTCGAGCTCATCGCTGCAACATCAACTAACTGCAAGCGCAAACAGAACATACAACAGCAAATATATGGCCTTAAATATTAGGGAACGTGGAGGCTACCCACGTTACTAGAGAGCGGCCATATGTATATTGTTACGTCAGATACACATTGCAGCGGAAAAAGTGTTGGCGTAGTGAACTGATCCAACATGTTCCTACCGAAGGGGTCAAGAAGCCGATCGCCTGATCGGAAACAGTCGATCAATGTGGTCGGGAACTCCTAAGGACTTCTATTAATGTCTCATATTTCAAACCAATGGTGTTGCTGATTCGATTAACGACGTCGATGGTGATTACGATGAAATAGAGGAATGCTGCTATAGATATCGACACATCTAGCGGTGGAATACGAGCCAATGGTGTACTAGCACTCAAGCGGTTGCGAGGTGGTCAGGCTCAAGGGTTGGTGGCTAACAACTTAGCATTATAAGAGCATCAACATTCAAACCAGCAATAGAAATAGCATATCTACCATGTACCTTGCACCCTCATTTATATAGAAGGGATTGGGAAGCCGATCGCCTGATTTGGAAATAGTCAATCAATGTGGTCGGGAACTCCAAAGGACTTGTATTAACCTCTCGTCCTTCAAGCCAATGATGTTGTTGATCCAATCAGCGACGTCGATGGTGATTAACGATGCAATATAGCAATGCCACTACAGATATTGTATATCTAGGGGTGGAACGCTAGCCGATAGTGTATGAGAACTAGCTCGGTCGGTGAGGTGGTCCAGCTCGAGAGGTGGTGGATAATGTTTTCTCTTGTTGGCTAACAACTTAGCATGAGAAGTGCATCAACATTCGAACGAGCAATAGAAATAGCACAACTGCCAGGTACACTACACCCTAATTTATATAGATGTCCTAGTTTGGACTCAACTGGGACGCTACTCGGATCTCTATCCGATCTATTCAGATCTCTATCCAAACCATTAGAATCTCTATCCAAATTGAGTCGATGACGTGTCGGTCCAAATTCTGGTGTCAACAAGATCACACAGAAATCTGCCTTTTTCTATTAGTAACAAATTTTATGGTACACTTAAATAAATATAAATCATTCATCTTAATAGATCTAAAGAAGGTCACCCATAATTATTATATTTTTATAAAATCATTTGTCAATACTTATTAATTAGGTTTTATTTGATTGGTTGATGATTGCATATCCATGCAAGTTAGCAAGTAGGACTTAGGAATGCATGCAAACTCTTTGTTTTTCTCATGCAACCGAAGATCAACACATTGCTCCTATGGAATAACTAAGGGTGTGTTTGCTTAAGACGGAGATTCTGGAAACTGATATGAGCTTTAAACTATGAGCTGTGAAAAATGTTGGGAAGCTATTTGGTTAAAATAGCTATAGATTTTTGTTTGTGTAGCGCCTAGTTTTTAATTACATTATTAATATATAAAAATTTATATGTAAATAATTATAATCAAAATTTTATAGCATTAATACTAAAATTATACATTTTTGAATTACCCTAGAATAATGCATTTTACTAAAAATTTTCCTTTTTAAATTTTACACAAATCATTATATTGTAATGGTATGGTGGGTAATTTTCATTCGATGTTAAGGTAAGAAGCTATGAAAGTTGGGCTTAGAGCGAAAAGTTATATCTTTCGAAAAAAGCTAGTAGGCCCTTGGACCTATTTAGTTGAGCTTGGAGCTTCCTGTCCAAAAAAAAATGGTTGATATAGCTAAACCAAATACAATCTAAACTAATTAGTGAGGTTTAACCATGAAAACATTGTAAGAATTAATTAGATATTTTTAAAAAATTAATGGTCTAGATTAATGTCATATCTCATCAATCTCTAAATGTAGAAATTTTTTGTATCTCAATATAGAAAAGTTTTGTACATAAAAGATTCCTAATTGGTTGACAAAATTTATCTAATCCACGCTAGATCAGATTTAGTTCCCCTTAATTAATATAGATGTCCTAGTTTGGACTCAACGGGGACGCTACTCGGATCTCTATCCGATATGTTCAGATCTCTATCCAAACCTTTAGAATCTCTATCCAAATTGAGTGGATGACGTGTCGGTCCAAATTCTGGTGTCAACAGGATCACACAGAAATCTGCCTTTTCTATTAGTAACAAATTTTATGGTACACTTAAATAAATATAAATCATTCATCTTAATAGATATAAATAAGGTCACCCATAATTATTATATTTTTATAAAATCATTTGTCAATACTTATTAATTAGCTTTTATTTTATTGGTTGATGATTGCATATCCATGCAAGTCAGCAAGTAGGACTTAGGAATGCATGTAAACTCTTTGTTTTTCTCGTGCAACCGGAGATCAACACATTGCTCCATTGGAATAACTAATTGTGTGTTTGGTTGAGCTGAAGATTCTGAAAAAAATTGTTGTGATTTATAAAAAAACTGATATGAGTTGTAAACTATGAACTATGAAAAATGTCGGGAAGCTATTTGGTTAAAATAGCTATAGATTTTTGTTTGTGTAGCGCCTAGTATTTAATTACATTATTATTAATATATAAAATTTTGTATGTAAAGAATTATAATTATAAAATTTTATAGCGTTTATACTAAAATTATACATTTTTGAATTACCCTAGAATAATGCATTTTACTAAAAAATTTCCTTTTTAAATTTTACGCAAACCATTATATTGTAATGATACGGTGTGTAATTTTCATTCGAAGTTAAGCTAAGAAGCTATGAAATCTGGGCTTAGTGTGAAAAGTTATAGCTTTCCAAAAAAGCTAGCTGGCCCTTAGAACTATTTAGTTGATCTTGGAACTTCCTGTCCAAAACAATGGTTGAAATAGCTAAACAAAATACAATCTAAACTAATTAGTGATGTTAAACCTTGAAAAACTGGTAAGAATTAATTAGATATTTTTTTTAAAAAAATCAATGGTCTAGATTAATGTCATATATCTAAATATAGAAAACTTTGTATCTCAATATAGAAAAGTTTTGTACATAAAAGATTACCAATTGGTTGGCAAATTTTACCTAATCCATGCTAGAACAGATTTAGTTCGTGTTAATTAGATCCTCTATCCACATCAGAATAGATTAGGTTCATCTTAAAATGTTCCTTAGTTCCTCCTATATATAGCCAATTTTGCATTTCTGAATCGCCTATAAATTCCCCCAACAAATGCAAAATTTTGTAAAGTTGCATTTGTCCCGTCTGGACTAACGCTACAAGTTCACCACAATGGCAGCAAAGGTTTCATTCGTGCTAGCTGCAGCAATGCTCCTTGGACTTGTGGCTGTGTCGCATGCCATTGAAGGGACCGCCACCTTCTTCGCTACTTACAATCCTACTTACTCTCGTATACATTCCCGTTCTAAGCTCAAATATGTTTTTCTCACATTTGCACGCACCGAGCACAAATTCAGTTATAAATTTCATGAAGCTTACCGAGGTTTTGCCAATATTTTGCAAAATTTTCTGTGATGGTGGCGTGGACGGGCGTAGCGACGGGTTGCTTTGGGAACAAGGACGTCGGCAAGATGATTGCGGCGGCGAGCGATGAGCTGTGGGCTAGCGGCAACATATGCGGCAAGATGCTCACCGTGCGCTGCATCAGGGGCACCAACGCCGTGCCCAACCCCTGCCACGGCGGCTCAATTACCGTCAAGATCGTCGACCACTGCCCTGGATGCAATGGCACACTCGACCTCTCAAAGGAGGCCTTCGCTGCCATCGCCAATCCCGTCGCCGGAAAGATCGTCATCGACTATCATTAGTAAGGATTTGCTCAATCCTCAATCAAATCAATATTATTTAAGATTGTGTTTGTAGAGTTTCTGGTATCTACATCTTCTAGCAGAATCTAAAGATCTTCTAGATTATATGTTTTAATGTGAAACTCAAATCTAGAAATAAATTAGTAATTTTAATTCATGAACTACAAAACAATAACTTTTCATATTCTCAATATTTTGACACTTACTATTTCTCAAATTGTTAAGATCTCGGAAACACATTTATTGTCTTCTTAATTCACCCTTATATATATATCCATGTTGTGTTGTTTACTAACTCCGATTTTTTGTCATTTTTGCAGGGCCTAATTAAACATCAAGTACATGCCGATTCTAGATTTGATGGTCGACTGGGTAGAGTTGTGCGCATATGTACGAGAGTCAAATTTTCAATGAATAGAGCCAATATATATATATATATATAATCAATATATATATATATATGATATGCAGTGGATGAAACTATTTGCTATATGTGCATTGGTGAGAGATAAGACAATTCAAGGAATCGCATAGGTTTCCTGCAAAAAAATATAAGAATGTGAACTCGATTGAACTTGTGTTGATACAACGGAGACCAGGCAGGCAGAATCCCTTGAGAAGGAATAGTGAAACAAAAGTAAAACCATCGGCTTTTTTGCATGATGTTGTAACTACCATTTGGAGACCCTGAGCGAAATACACGATAGTTTCAAAATATTAACTACGATTTTCTGTGGCTCCAGTCTAGCATCTCACAACAGAGAGGCAGTGCACTCATCGACGATGTGGTCGCGCTTCCATCAACATGTTTTTCAGGTTTTCTACTAGAAGCACGCAGGTGTTCTCTCTTTACTTTTGGCAAGTTTTATGCTAGTGGCGGGCATCCAGTCCACTACTGCTCTAACGCCACTGCTAATCCTGGTTAGCAGTGGCGGGCAGAGTGCCCGCCACCGCTGTGTCAACAGCAGTGGCGGGCTCGCTGACATCATCTGCCCGCCACTGCTATTGCTAACAGCAGTGGCGGGAAGATGATATCAGCGAGCCTGCCACCACTGTGTCAACAGCAGTAACGGGCACGCTGACCTTATCTGTCCGCCACCACTATGTCAACAGCAGTAACGGGCGCGCTGACATCATCTGCCCGCCACTGTTGTGTATACCCTATTACATGGAATGTTGTAAACCTTAATTTACACAGTCTCACAAACCAAAACACAGAAATTATATGCTTCATACAACCATCCACATACACGGCAGCAAAACATCCACATATCCACATACACATCCACAATAGCAACACAACAACAACTCATCTCATCAATTTACAAATTTACAAAGTTTACATTATATGCTTCACACAACCATCTACATACACAGCAACAAAACATCCACATATCCACATACACATCCACAACAGGAACACATCAACACACAACAACCCATCTTTTCAATTTACAAAGTTACGAAGTTTATATTTCATCACACATCAAGTTTAAAAAGTTTACATCTATCAAAATTTCAAAATTAACCATTGTTTCACAAATACATGCTCATGCGGTTTATGTTTTCTTGGGAGGCCAACTCATATCTTGCGCATCTTTTTTTGTTTCTCAGCTTCAAAATTCTTATCGATTTGTTGTGCTTGCCTTTTCATTCTTCCGGCCCAATCATACAGAGTTGGATGCTTGGCCACTTCACCCTTAGGATCGAACAATACTCCACACTCATGAAGAACCTCATGCATCGTGAAGCGGCACATCCTTAATACAATTTCATACATTTGTAATTCTGAGAGTTGGCTCTTCTGGGCAACGGTTGATGGACCTGACACCTGCATACATAACATATAAGTACATACACTGCAAGTTATATTAGATTAACACGCAAGAAATCAACTTAGGTGGTGTTTGGTTTACTCAAGGTAATGTAAATGATGGTAATGGAATTAATTACAGTGTCAAGTGATAACAATGTATCAGATTACTAAATTTGTTTGGTTAACAAATATAATGTATTCTGTTTATATTATAGTGTTTGGTTGATAAGTATAATATATTCTGGTAACGTAATTTGATACCAGAATGGTTAGAGTGTAATGAGTTTATTATTAGGTTGTAATATGATTACATAGTATCTAATACCAGCACATTTAAACCAAACAAAATCTAACATAATTAGTTTACACTGTAAACAGATAACACTTAAAATTAATCCAACCAAACGCCTTCTTACTTCTTTAGTATCCTCACATACTGTCCGCGCAAACTTTCCTAAGTTATTGCTCATGAAATCACAAATATAATAGCCGCAATGCACCGAACCAGGAGATTGTTTGTGACACTTCAAAATAGACAAAGTTAGAACGATATATAGTTTGGCTTTATCAATTGAATTAAGACATTTAAAAATATAATATTACCGAATAGTTGGTTCTGATAAGCATATCTTTCGGCCTCTATGGATCATGTGGGCCACCTAACTTTTCCACGTAGTATTTGTATGTACTCTGAATAACATTTAATATATCTTGATATTCTTTTTGGGGTTTGTCGAGAGAGTCGAGCACATAAACCCTTGAGTACTTCGGGTATATCAGAAGTGCAATCCAATGATCACTATCGAAAGAAGTAATGTATGATTATGTTAGTTTCATAATCAATAAAACGTGATTAAGTGGATATAGCGGGTATACTTACTTAAAGTTATATGTCCCACTTATCATTTCTCTGTCCTTCCATTGATCCATCCACCGCGCAATATACAACGCGGCACAATTCCTTTTATTCTTCTTAAGTGCGTCTTGGTCTTTATTGAACATCTTCCTTTGAAATTTTTTCTGACCCGCAGTCCAGTACTTGCCATCGTTCCGGTTTAGTGCTGGGTTCAGTGCACTTTGGCTTATGAATGACGGGTTCAAGTACCCATACATATTAGACGCGTCACAACATGAATTTAAACTGCATATGTTATGAAACAATAGTCAATATAAGACATGATTGATTTTTGCTTTGTATTGACAAAGTATAAAGTACTTACATGCACCAGAGCATCATGCTTGTGATGTCGGTTCGCTGTAGACGAAACATCCGATGGAAGTCATCGAAAAATAGTGCAAGCTTAAACTCTAGGCAGTTGAATATTTCTTTTGGAACCTTCAGTTCTATTTGTGTAACTCCTAACGAAGACGCTTCGAGGTACCAGTCATGAAATGTTCTCATCCGCCAACACATACTGTTAAGTACTCGTTGGGGTAATAATGGTTTGTCTGGTTCGTATTTGATATAATCCTTATCTCCGTAGGTCCATTTATCAACAGAAAGTGAGCCCGCCTGCTTTTGTACTGGAGCCTTTATGGGAGCCGCTTCGGGCGTAGAACGTGTTTGCCCCACAGTAGTAAAAAATTTAAGCATCTCAGATTTTGGCGCAGAACACTGCCCAGCTTGAACAATTATCTTGTGGATTGCTGGCTTTGGCGTGCATCTTGTTTTTCAGGCTCGGCCACTAGCACTGGCACTTTTGTTATGGGCTCGATCACTGGCACTTGAGACTCGGCCGGAACTAGCACTGGTTTTTGATCAGGCTTTGGCACTTTTGTGTTAGGCTCATCAGTGGGCTCAAGCACTGGCACTGGCTCTGTCACTTGATCAGGCTCTATCACTTTCGATTCTGTCACTTCTGCCACTTTATCGGGCATTGGATCTTTCTCTGCCTCTTCCTCTATCTCGCGCTCATCAACAGGTGATAAAGATCCTATATTTTGCACATCTTGAGATGAAAGATAGGTGGGGGATTGTGATGAGACAATATGCGATTTACTCTGAGAACTTGTCTGCAGTAATTTGATATCTCGGCTCGCCCATAAGACAAAGTTATTCAGCGCATCTCCGATTGTCTCAATCCCCTCATCAGGCATTGGAAGATCCAAGGGGTCATTAATAAATCTGTCGTTGGTGATCTCATTGACCTGAACCTTGGTATACTCAGCAGGAATAGGCCGATTGTGAAATAAATCCCCAGGCATAGCAATGCCTCGTGCAGCCTCTTGGGAATGCCCTTTGCGCCCTATCGGTACATGCAGGCTGCATGGTGTGTCCTCTTTAATATAATTTACAGGATTTTTTTTTGTACTGAGCCAACACTGCTTGGTACGTCAAGTCGTACCTATGGCACAATTATTTGTCCCGCTGCAGCCTGCATTATGTTTGGATTCTCATTAATAAATTCAAAAAAGTGTCGCTCCCACTCTGCACGGTGCTCTGCGGCGTCGTCTGTGCATGCTTGACGCTTCTTGTATGTGTCACCCTCCTGTTTCTTGAAAGTATTTTTCCAGGGTGCTATAGAAGAGACACCTCGGGTGTGCCCTCGATGTTCCTCGTTTTCGAGAGCAAATGTAAGCTGGTCATTACATCCCTCGGGCTTGAACTTTCTAGTCTTCTCCAACTCAGCGATTTCCTGTGCTTTCTAAAATACTTCACTAGTCCGTGAGTCAGAGATCATATATTGGCCCTCGGGTGTTTTTTAGCTCGACCTAGGAGCCATCTCTTAGTGCACTGATTAGCACTTGAAAACTGTTCAGGTAACCCAGCCGCATGGTCTTCCTCCTCCTTTCTACTCCACTAATCTTCCTTGGCCTTATATCCACCTGGCCCAAGTTTATGTGGGAACTTATTCTTCTTATTAAGTTCTTTGAACATGATGCTCTCTTGTTTGGCTTCTTCTGAGCAATGCTGCATTTTGAATTCATTCCATTCATTTGGCATTATAAATTTGTAGTCGTTGAGAGGCGACACATCTTTCTGAAGGTACTGTGTGTTCAGTTTTGTCCTAAATGTACGGAGAGTCTTCCCGATAGTATTCAATGTGGCAGCTTTAGCGTCTTCTAAGCGATCTTTCGGGAATTTATAATGTGCTTTTATATGCTGCCACAATTCATCCTTTGTAGCTTCAGGGACACTCTTCCAATTTTTCCAAACTATCTTACATTGCTCCCTAGCGAGACATCCACAGTCATTACGCCACTTAGCTGTGATTTCTTTCGGCTTCTTTGGAGCCCCATCAACATGCACTTCTTCAACCTCATAGATAGCAGTATGCAGCTTGTTCTTCTCCCGTTTCCCTCTCCTCTTCGCATTTGTAGAGGATGTAGTGGCAGCGGGCTCAACATCTGTTGGCTCACATGACTCAACAGTTGGGACAATAGTTGTTCTTTTCTCGACTTGGAATAATCGACGCTTGCTTCCTCGCTTTGGACGATCCTACGATGATAGACAATGTGAGCTTCTGAAATGTAATCCTCGGTTAGAAGCTACTCTGACTTGTTACTAATGCAATAATTACCTCCGCTTGAGATTTAGGAATGTAATCCTCATCGACGTCTTCTCTCGTTCTCTTCTTCCTAGGCTTCATTGGATGTTCATTCTCCGGAGACTGGTACGAAGATTCGCTATCGGAGGATCCTTCAGATGAACCCTCTTTATTTGTTTTTGCGGGAGACTCATAGATGAGCTCCTCGATGGAACGTCCTTCTTCCGCCATAGATAAACTATTCATAGTTAAGAGGCTAATGTATCAGAATTTTGGTTATGCAAAAAAGGTCTGCTATCATATTTTCATAGTTAAGAGGCTATTACTTCTGAAGCTACTATATTAATCCTCAAGTTAGGAGATTGTGTTGTTCTCTCTCTCTAGTGTTGT
This sequence comes from Zizania palustris, assembly GCA_019279435.1. Taxonomy (NCBI): domain Eukaryota; kingdom Viridiplantae; phylum Streptophyta; class Magnoliopsida; order Poales; family Poaceae; genus Zizania; species Zizania palustris. Next base: position 32,648,854 of record JAAALK010000082.1, read on the forward strand.
TGAGGCCTCAGCATATTTTGTGTTGTTTTTCAAATATGTTCATGGCTGCCATGGAACCATGAGCACATCCATTCCCTGCCAGCAGCACAAGAAAGAAGAAGCTGTTGAAGGGAATGGATGTGTCACATGACTTGATGACATACATGAGATAACTCATTAACAATTTGCATCATAGGCCTCTAAAAGGAATTGCAGAATCTAATGTTGGTCTTCAGACGGATGAACTTGAGGATTAGTATAGTAGCCTTAGAAGTAATAGCAGTAGTAAACTAATCATAGTGTCAAAGGTGGGAAATGTATGAAAACTCTTCTTGGCTATAGTAGTCATCTATTACTTCTGAAGCCACCATACTAATCCTCAAGTTAGGAGATTATGTTGTTCTCTCTCTCTAGTGTTGTTGAGGCCTCAGCATATTTTGTGTTGTTTTTCAAATATGTTCATGGCTGCCATGGAACCGTGAGCACATCCATTCCCTGTCAGCAACACGAGAAAGAAGTTGTTGATGGGAATGGACGTGTCACACGACTTGATGACATACATGAGATAACTCAATAACAATTTGCATCATAGGCCTCTAAAAGAAATTGCAGAATCTAATGTTGGTCTTTAGCCGGATGAACTTGAGGATTAGTATAGTAGCCTTATAAGTAATAGCAATAGTAAACTGATCACAGTGTCAAAGGTGGGAAATGTATGAAAACTCTTCTTGGCTACAGTAGTCATCTATTACTTATGAAGCCACTATACTAATCCTCAAGTTAGGAGATTGTGTTGTTCTCTCTCTCTAGTGTTGTTGAGGCCTCAGCATATTTTATGTTGTTTTTCAAATATGTTCATGGCTGCCATGGAATCGTGAGCACATCCATTCCCTGTCAGCAACAAGAGAAAGAAGAAGTTGTTGACGGGAATGGATGTGTCCCACAGCTTGATGACATACATGAGATAACTCAATAACAATTTGCATCATAGGCCTCTAAAAGGAATTGTAGAATCTAATGTTGGTCTTTAGCCGGATTAGCAGTGGCGAGCATGCTGATGACATCACGCAAGTTCTCGAGGACATCCTAATTGAGATTAAAGGAGCACAAAGTGAAAGGGGTGTCATTGGTGAGCTCTGAGAATATTTGGGCAATAAGAGGTATGTATGCAATATCCACCAAATTAATTGCCATTCATGATATTTGTGCAAATACATTGTAAGTTTTAATGCAGCACAATAATATGTATGAGCACAACCAAAATATAATTCAAATTAATAGTTTGCACTCCACAACATAGATCTTTTAATGCAAATCCATTTACATTTCCCAGCATGGTTCAAATGCGTAAAATTCGGATCAACACTTCCCTAACAACAGTACAAATACAATAAGCCTCTTTGTACAAATACAATAAGCCTCTTTGTTGAAGGGGAAGTTCCACTAGAAACTATTATTATATTGTTCTTTTTACCTTAATGTCAAACCCCAAAATATGCCAATTATTCATGGCATGTAAAAAATTGAACTGGGATGCACATGAAATTAACTCAATGTTAGCACTCACTCAGCTCAGCATTCAAATACTCAAATGACACCTGCTACATCACATCAATGAATCTACTACTTACATGTTATCTTGCAATTGCAATACGACCAAAGTTTATAAATGAATATAGGATTAATGTAGATGTTCTATGTTACCAAAGAATGTGGGAAATGTAGCATGTTAGCATCACTATAAATTTATAGATTTTTAACCAAATTCATTAATTCTTTTCGGAGCACAATGATAAGAGAATTTTTTCCAGCTATCATACCATTGTCGGCAACGGGCTCCGGTGGCGGCGGCGGGCTCCGGTGGTGGCGGTGGTCTCCGGGGCGGCGACGGGGACAGCGCACGGTGAAGGGCTCTAGGGGGCGGTGGCGGGCTCCGACGGTGGCGACGGGCTGGCTCCGGTGATGGCGCCAGGAAACGGTGGTGGCGGCAGTCTTCGGTCGCGGCGGTGGTCTCTGGGGCGGCTACGGGGATGGCGCACGGTGAAGAGCTCTGGGGGCACTGGCGGGATCCGACGGTGGCGACGGGCCGGCTCCGGTGATGGCACCGGGAAACGGTGGCGGCGATGGTCTCCGAGGGCGGCTGCGGTCTCCGAGGTTGGCGGCGGTCTCCGGTGGCAGCGGCAGTCTCCGACGGCGCGTGGCTCCAGTGATGGTGATGGGAAACTGTGGCGGCGGTGGTTTCCGACGGGGACGGTGGGAGTTTGATTTGCAAATATACTAGGGTTTAGTCTGGGCGGGAGCCAAAAACTATATATTACCAGTATAGTAGTGGCGGGCAAAGACTTAGTAGCGGCGGGCCGCTGACGTCACTGACCGCCACTACTAGGGTTTAGTCTGGGCGGGAGCCAAAAACTATATATTACCAGTATAGTAGTGGCGGGCACGCTGACGTTACCATGCCCGCCACTGCTATTTCTTGTAGTAGTGGTGGGCGAAGACTTAGTAGTGGCGGGCCGCTGACGTCACCGACCGCCACTACTAATATGGGTAGTAGGGATTATCTAGCATACGCTGCCTACCTTGTCGAGCAAGACTTTGTAGCGTAGTGGTGAGGGGGGTTGCTTTGGTGCCATGCGGTTCGAGGTTCGAACCTTGCTGCCGGCAGGCGGTTTGAGGTTTGAACCTTGCTACTGGCATCCAATTTTTTTTCATTTCTGTTCTAATTTTCATCACTTTTTATTGATGTTTAAATTCTAGTTTGAACTTGATTTTTTTTAACAATAAAAATACATCATAACTTATCAAATTTAAAAAATTAGTATTTTTCTGCCTTACTTTACTTTTTTATTTCATTAAGAAACCTGAGATTCTCAGGGGATGAATTAGGGTTTAGAGAATAAATGAGTGAGGTTTGAAAGCAAAACCTATAGTTGATTCTTCCTTTGAACTTGAAACTTTTTGTACAATAAAAATACAACACCAATATTCTAATTGCAAAAATTGGTATTTTTCTTCCTCAGTTTACTGTTTTTATTTCATTAAGTGTGTTTTTATGATCAAAGTCAAAAATAAGTTCAATTTGAACTACAAGACATGAAATAATTAACCAAAATTTATAGAAAAACCATATTCATGTTTTTGACTCTATTATTAGTTATTATCCAATAAATTTAAAACCATCATAAAAAATGTAGGTTTCCACAACACTCGATCGACAACTTGTATTTTTATAGTTTTTTAATCCTCAAAAAATGAAATAAAGTCTAAAAAAGATGAGACTTGTCATATTGTTATGATATGATCGATCCATAGATGTTGTCATAAAAAATAAAATTGTTTCGAGAAAATAATCATGTAGGGCGTTAAGAAACCTGAGATTCTCCTGGGATGAATTAGGGTTTAGGGATGAAATGACTCAGGTTTGAAAGCAAAACCTATAGTTGATTCTTCCTTTGAACTTGAAACTTTTTGTACAATAAAAATACAACACCAATATTTTAATTGCAAAAATTGGTATTTTTCATTAACAGAAATTGGTATTTAAATGCAAATAAGTCCAGGTAGAGGTAGGGATTATCTAGCATACACTGCCCACATTGCCGAGAAAGACTTTGTAGCGCAATGGTGCCGGGGGTTGCTTTGGTGCCATTCGGTTCGAGGTTCGAACCTTGCTGCCGGCAGGTGGTTTGAGGTTCGAACCTTGCTGCTGGCGCCAAAAAGAGGATCTTGCCTCCTGCCTCCTCTTGCTGCCGCATTGCTCTGCATGCTTCCCTTTTCCACCGCTAGCCTCGGCATGTTTCCCTATGCCATCGGTTGTCTCATCATTCTTCCGTCTGCCAACACTTACCCTATCTGGTTGCGGCGATCGTGAGTCGTCCTCCGAGTCGGAGTCCATTATGAGAATCACTTTCTTCGCCAAACAACTGCAAACTATACCATGTACCTTAAGTTTACCGCATTTGCAAACCTCACACACGCCACTTGATGTAGAGTCTGAGGATCCACTATTTGATTCAATCTTAGGAGGAGCCATCGTGAACCGGCGAGGAGGGCGCTGTCGTCGAGGTTGGGGGTCGGGAATGGCTAGTGGGAAATTTGTGGGCAACATATATACTTTGGTTAATTAATCTCGTGAATATATGGAAACATATATGCATAAATTAATATAACAATCAGAAATCATTTTAACCCTAAGCTCAGATAAAATAAGAACAAATCTAGGTTAATAATCATTTACTGACTGGCGGCGACGGGCGGCGAGGATGGGCTCTAGGGACGGCGCCGACGGGCTTTGAGGACGGCGGCGATGGGCGGAGGGAGGCGACACGGGAGTTTAGGGTTTAGAAAATGAAACTAGGTTTTCGGACGGCGGGAGTGGAAAGTATATATAGGTCTATTAGCAGTGGCGGGCATGCTGACGTCATCCTGCCCGCTACTGCTATTTTCTCTTAGTAGTGATGGGCGATGATGTAACCAGCCCGCCACTACTAATCCGACCACCACTACTAATAGAGGTAGGGATTATATATCTAGCATATAATACACTCGAGGTTCGAACCTCGCTGCCGACAGGCGGTTTGAGGTTTGAACCTTGCTGTTGGCCCCAAACAGTAAAAATTTTCAAAACTTTTCTATTGATGTTTAATTAAATCCTTGTTTGATCTTGAACATGTTTTAACAATAAAAATACATATATTAACTATAATTAAATAATAACCTATATTACCAATATCTTAAACAAAATGACATAATTGATTTTACAAATACGCACGCTAAACATAAATGATCTAGCCTTGCACTAATTTTCCATTGCCATCGGTGCGTAGATAAGGAATCACACTGCCAAATGACAGTTTTGCTTCAACCACATTGATCCTTGATATGTCAACGAAAAATGGCACCTCATCAAACTGATTGTATTCTTCTTCGTCTTCGACTCCATCAACTCCAACAATTCTTTGTTTTCCTGGAGCAATGATATATTTTTTTCTCATCTTTAGGATCAAGTATGTAAAATACTTGTGCCACGGATTGAGCGAGTATCCAAGGGTCATATTTATAAGCCACCTTATTAAGGTCAACTATCGTAAACCTGTAATCATCCACCTCCACACCTTCTGGATGTATGACCCACTGGCACTTAAATACAGGGATTTCTATAGAGTTCCCGTAGTTAAGTTCCCATATTTCTTCGATGTATCCATAGTAAGCATTCTTTTGTCCATTGCTATCTTCTGCATTTGCTCTGACACCACTATTTTGGCACTGACTCTTTTGATCCTTTGCTTTGGTATAGAATGTGAAACCATTGATGTCATACGCTTGCCATGTTTTAACCATGCTCAATGGACCGTAAGACAATTTATTTATCATCATCTCTTCGTCGGTTTCTCCAATCGAAAGGTTTAGATCCCTCAGCCATGATGTGAAATGAATTTTGTGTTCTTTCATAATCCATTGTTCATCGCGATCTTCATTCTTTTCATGAAGCTCTTGCAGGTGTTGTTCAACATATGGTCTCATAATCGCCAACTGATGCATTACACTGTAATGTGATTCTCTTATTGTTTGGTAGCTATTGTCTCGTATGATTTTCTTGCCTTTAGTTCCTTTACCGGTGAGTCTTCCATGGTGCCGGGACACAGGAACTCCTATTGGTCTTCCATCTCTTATGTAATCTGCGTAGCACTCAATGACTTCCTCAGTCGTGTAGCCCTCTATCATGGAACCCTCTGGATAAGCACGATTTCGTACGTAACCCTGGAAGATAACCATTAGACGCTCGTACGCATACATATTGTGCAGGCACATTGGACCGAGAACAAAGATTTGGTCTGCTATATGTATCATATAGTGCTCCATAATATCAAAATATGAAGGAGGAAAGCACATCTCAAGCTGACACATAGTCTCCCTCATTTTTTATGTAATTCATTTAACTCTTCAGTGTCGATCACCTTTTTGATATGACGTTAAAGAAGTGACACATGCGTGTTGTCACCATCTTCAGAAATGAATGTTTGATTCCTCTTACTGCGATGGCGAGGAATAGCCCAAGCATAACATGACAATCATGAGTGTTGTAGCCGCTCATCCTCAAATCTGCTACGGAGACAATATTCTTTATATTCATTGAGAATCCTGTTGGAACTCTAATTCCATGTAGACACCTGTAGATTGATCTTTTCTCATCAATTGTGAGGTTATAGCTAGCAGCCGGAAGGAAAAATTTTCCATTGGCCCTTTCCTGTGGGTGAAGCTCGGGTCTAATTCCGAGAGTTTGAAGGTCCCTTCGTACTTTGAGTCCATCTTTTGATTTGCACGGTATGTCTAACAAAATACCGATGGTGCTTTCGAAGACATTCTTCTCAACGTGCATTGTATCGATAGCATGACCAATCTCCAATTCCTTCCAATAGGGCAAATATCTAAAGAAGATTGACTGCTTTTTAAATGGAGTGTCCTTTGAAATTTTTTCATATTTCTTCCACTTCTTTCCAAAAACAACTTTGATATTCTTTACCATTTCGAATAGAAATTTGCCATCTCGATGTTGTGGAGGCTTTCCAAGCTCGATTGTACCGTTGAAATGGTTTCTATTTCTTCGATATTTGTGGTTTTTTTGTAAAAATCTGCGGTGTCACATATATATCGTCTTAACGAATGATGGAAGATGCATAGATTCTGTCTGGTCCACACACACTACACATGTTGTCTTTCCTTTAACCTATCCTGTTAGGGACATACGTCCTGGGTTGTCAGCTATGGTGCAAAAGATCATGGCTCTTAGATTGAAGTGCTCTTTCTTGTGCTCATCCCACACACAGATACCATGTTCCGATAGACGTTTCTTATCCTCCATCAAAGGTTCTAGAAAAATATCAATGTCATTGCCAGTTTGTTTTGGACCGGAAATTAGAGTAGTGAGCATAAGGTATTTTCTTTTATGCTACAGCCATGATGGAATGTTGAACAAGCATAGAAAGAGCGGCCACATATTGTGTGGGTTCCTCATCTCACCGAAGCGATTCATTCCATCCGTGCTAAGTCCCATCCTGATATTTCTGGGATCGTCCGAGAAATCTGGATGGGCCAGGTGAAATGATTTCCACTTCCTAGCATCCGTAAGGTGCCGAAGTTTTCCGTCCTTCTTTCACCCAGCGAAATGCCAGATTAATAGTTCAACATCTCTGGGATTAGACAACATACGTTTCAAGCGATCAATCACCGGTAGGTACCACATTACTAAGGCTGGAACTTTCCTCTCCGTCTTTTTTCCAGGATGGTCTGCAATAACATTTTTATTCCTCTTCTGCAACCTCTTATTCTTCTTCTTGTGGTCATTGTAGTCCTCCACATAGTCATTTGGATGTTTGTATCGACTTGCGTTGCACTGCGGACAACTCTCTAACAATCCATACTCTTTTCGATATAGGATACAGTGGTTCGGGCATGCATGAATCTTCTGAACGCCCAAAGTCAACGGACAAATCATCTTCTTTGCTTGGTACGTATCAGATGGTAGACCATTGGGTTTCGGCAAAACCTTTTTAGGAGTTGTAAAAGATCTGAAAAACTAGTGTCAGACCATCCATTGATGGCCTTCAGTTTCATAAGCTCAAGAATTATGTACAACACAGTATAGTTCTTATCGCATCCGTGGCGTTCCTCGTAAAGAAGGTTTTTTGATGCTTTGTCAAGTGCTTCAAAGTTATCATATCCTTTGGTTGTAGTTCTCTGCAACAGCACCTCAGGCGCAACATTTCGCATCAGTTCCTCCACATCAAAGGCATCATCATCATCATGTTGATCAACATCATCATGTGTTATGTCGGATGTATGATCACAACCTCTTCTATGTTGATGAGCATCTTGCGGCACATCAGAATCTTCAGGAGGATTTTGGCCCATCTCGCCATGTTTTGTCCATATATAATAGTTCTTCACGAAACCATTTTTCAACAAGTGAAATCGTATGGTTTCACGATCTGAACACGGATACATCACTTCGTTTTTACAAACTTTACAAGGACAATATATTGCCTCTTCACTCTGACGAGAAGCAAATTGTGCGGCAGCTTCAGTAAATTCAGTTACTCTGTTAAAATATGCCACTACATCTCTGTCATTGGACGAGTACATCCAGGACCTATGCTCCATCTAAAACATATATTATTAAATATATTGATTTATTATCGCTCATAATAACATTAATTAAAAATTCTTTAATTCAAACTATGTATTAAGCAGGAAAAAATTATTAAATAAATTAACTACATTGGTTTCTCTCTCTCCAAACAACATAACTCTATATCTATAATCATAAATCAAATTAAAAAAGAGATTAAAATGACGTAAATCAATATACAAGTGATGAATAATTGTGAGGAGGGTCATTTTTGTTCATTTGGGAGAAGGAAACACTGTAAATAGAAGATTATTTGAAAATTTCTAGTCACAAGCCCTAAATTAGTAAAACGCTAATAACTCATTATATACATGATTAAATACAAAATAAATGTGAGATTCGGCATGGATTTACCTCCTAGAATGAAATCCTTCAAAAGAAACGAAAACAAAGCCTCCCCCCTCTTTATCTAGATTTTTGTCGCCATTGTACGGACAAAATTAAATGTGAACTCCGGTAGAGCTCGGGGAGGAAGAAGGTGTGCATTTATAGCCAAAATAGTAGTGGCGGTCGCAAGTGATGTCATCAATACTTTAGTGGCAGACAGCATAGCAGCGGCGGGCAGCACCAGCGCCCGCCACTGTTATTGGTAAAATAGTGGCGGTCCGGGATGATGTCAGCACCGACCGCTACTACTTTACCAATAGTAGTGGCGGGCGCTGGTGTTGCCGTCAGCACCAGCAACTGTAGTGGCGGGCATCTAATGGCCCGCCACTATAGTGTTTTTGCCCAACGCCACTACAGTTACGGTTTGTAGTAGTGAGTAAGTGAAATTACATGTCCTTAATTCGTTGTGATATGCATGTGGTTCGGAGAGCATGTTTACCGTATAGTGACTACACATAACCTAGCTATTAACCAAAAGAACATTCGATCTCATTGCTGCAACATCAACTAACTGCAAGCGCAAACAGAACATACAACAGCAAATATATGGCCTTAAATATAAGGGAACGTGGAGGCTACCCACGTTCCTAGAGAGTGGTCGTATGTATATTGTTACATCAGACACGCATTACAACCGAAAAAGTGTTGGAGTAGTGAACTGATCCAACACGTTCCTACCGAAGGGTTCAAGAAGCCAATTGCCTGATAAGGAAACAGTCGATCAATGTGTTCGGGAACTCCTAAGGACTTCTATTAACGTCTCATCCTTCAAACCAATGATGTTGCTGATTCGATTAATGACGTCGATGGCGATTATGATGTAATAGAGGAATGCCGCTATAGATATCGACACATATAGCGGTGGAATGCGAGCTAATGGTGTACTAGCACTCAGGCAGTAATGAGGTGGTCAGGCTCAAGGGTTGGTGGCTAACAACTTAGCATTATAAGCGCATCAACAACCGAACCAGCAATAGAAATAGCATATCTACCATGTACCTTGTACCCTCATTTATATAGAAGGGATTGGGAAGCCGATAGCCTGATTGGGAAACAATCAATCACTATGGTCGGGAACTCCTAAGGACTTGTATTAACCTCTCATCCTTCAATCCAGTGATGTCGCTGATCCGATCAGCGATGCCGATTGTGATTAATGATGCATTATAGCAATGCCACTACAGATATTGCACATCTAGGGGTGGAACGCTAGCCGATAGTGTATGAGCACTAGCTCGGTCGGTGAGGTGGTTAGGCTCAAGAGGTGGTGGATAACGTTTTCTCTTGTTGGATCAACATTCGAACCAGGAATAGAAATAGCACAACTGCCATGTACACTGCACCCTAATTTATATAGATGTCCTAGTTTGGACTCAACTAGGACGCTACTCAGATCTCTATCTGATCTGTTCAGATCTCTATCCAAACCTTTAGAATCTCTATCCAAATTGAGCCGATGATGTGTCGATCCAAATTCTGGTGTCAACAGGATCACACAGAAATCTGCCTTTTCTATTAGTAACAAATTTTATGGTACACTTAAATAAATATAAATCATTCATCTTAATAGATCTAAAGAAGGTCACCCATAATTATTATATTTTTATAAAATCATTTGTCAATACTTATTAATTAGGTTTTATTTGATTGGTTGATGATTGCATATCCATGCAAGTCAGCAAGTAGTACTTAGGAATGCATGCAAACTCTTTGTTTTTCTCATGCAACCGGAGATCAACACATTGCTCCTATGGAATAACTATGGGTGTTCTTGGTTGAGACGGAGATTCTGAAAAAATTGTTCCGATTTATGAAAAAACTGATATGAGCTTTAAACTATGAGTTGTGAAAAATGTTGGGAAGCTATTTGGTTAAAATAGCTATAGATTTTGTTTGTGTAGCGCTTAGTTTTTAATTACATCATTAATATATAAAAATTTGTATGTAAATAATTATAATCATAAAATTTTATAGCATTAATACTAAAATTATACATTTTTGAATTACCCTAGAATAATGCATTTTACTAAAAATTTTCCTTTTTAAATTTTACACGAATCATTATATTGTAATGGTATGGTGGATAATTTTCATTGGAAGTTAAGGTAAGAAGCTATGAAAGTTAGGCTTAGTGCGAAAAGTTATATCTTTCGAAAAAAGCTAGTAGGCCCTTGGACCTATTTAGTTGAGCTTCGAGCTTCGAGCTTCCTGTCCAAAAAAATGGTTGATATAGCTAAACCAAATACAATCTAAACTAATTAGTGAGGTTTAACCTTGAAAACATTGTAAGAATTAATTATATATTTTTTAAAAATTAATGGTCTCGATTAATGTCATATCTCATCAATCTCTAAATGTAGAAAATTTTTGTATCTCAATATAGAAAAGTTTTTTACATAAAAGATTCCTAATTGGTTGACAAAATTTACCAAATCCACGCTAGAACATATTTAGTTCCCCTTAATTACATCCTCTATCCACATCGGAATAGATTAGGTTCATCTTAAAAAGTTCCTTAGTTCACGCTATAGCCAATTTTGCATTTCTGAATCTCTTATAAATTCCCGAACAAATGCAAAATTTTGTAAAGTTGCATTTGTCCCATCTGGACTAACGCTACAAGTTCACCACAATGGCAGCAAAGGTTGCATTCGTGCTGGCTGCAGCAATGCTCCTCGTACTTGTGTCTGTGTCGCATTCCATTGAAGGGACCGCCACCTTTTTTGCTACTTACAATCATACTTACTCTCGTATACATTTCCGTTCTAAGCACAAATTTGTTTTTTCTCACATTTGCACGCACCGAGCACGAGTTCGGTTATAAATTTCATGAAAGCTTACTGTGGTTTTTCCAATATTTTGCAAAATTTGCTGCGGCGCTGGCGTTGATGGACATAGTGACGCTGTGCTTTGGGAACAAGGACGTCGAGAATATTATTGCGGTGGCAAGTGATGAGCTGTGCGCCAGCGGCAACCTATGTGGAAAGATGTTCACCGTGCGCTGCGTCAGGGGCACCAACGCCGTGCCAAACCCCTGCCATGGCGGCTCAATTACCGTCAAGATCGTCGACCACTGCCTTGGATGTAATGGCACACTCGACCTCTCCAAGGAGTCCGCTGCCATCGCTAACCCCGTCGCCAGAATGATCATCATCGACTATCATCAGTAAGGATTTGCTCAATTGTCAATCAAATCAATATTATTGAAGAATGTGTTTGTAGTGTTTCTAGCATCTACAACTTCTGGCAAAATCTGAAGATCTTCTAGAATATAGGTTTTGATGTGAAACTCAAATCTAGAAATAAATTAAAAATTTTAATTCATGAACTACAAAACAATAACGTTTCATATTCTCAATTGAGAAACCAAAGATAGTTTCGGTCTGAATGATGAGTGATTGACAAGGATGAGCGTCTGAGCGAATGAGTGGTCGAGAGTATGTGAAGTGCATCGAGGGTTTCGATGTGGAGTGAAGGTGTGGCTGCCAAGGGTTTTGGCAGTGCGTTTCGTTCTTGTTTTGGCTTGTCTTGTTTGTGCAGGGTGGAGATGCTGACCGACTATCGACGGCATGTGATCGAGGGTCGAGCGGAGAGCTTGATGCCAAGGATCAGGGAGGCCGGGCGAAGTTGGAGAAGATCTCAAGAGTGCACGAAGAGACAGAGCGAGACTCGGACGGACGGCTGACTACGACGGCGTGTCGACCGTGCTTGTGAGAGGGAGGCCAGGACAAGCATTCGCGTGGCTCGAGGGGATCGAGAGTGGAAGTGGATTGCTGGCGCTCGGAGGCGCGAAGCGGTGTCACGAGTCGAAGAGCTGAAAAGGCTTTGTCGGTTTTTGCTGAAAATCGTCGAAACGTTTATCGTTTTTACTATTTCAATAAAATAGTGTCAAAGTGTTAGTTTAAATTTTTAGTGTCTTAGTGTGTACTTTTTAGAGTATTTTTGGAGTATATATTCTAAAAATATTCTAAAGAGGGGTCATTTGTAATTTTCTAAAGTAAAATAGGATATTTCTAGTTGTTATTTTCAGTTTTGTAAATAGTGTCTTTTCTAGAGGGCTTAGTGGAAAATATGCCTTCTAGAATGTGGAGTAGGTGGATATAATATTCCCATGTCCTGGCCGAACTACAGCGTCCAAAAAATTTGAGGAACAAGAAATCAATTTGATCTTTTCCTCTGTGATTTGTTTTGCCGAGAGCCTCAATCTGACTGAGATGGCCTGATCGTGAACAGCACCAAGGTTCTTTGTGCCAGATGTGCTACAGTGTTGCCGGCAAGAGATGTTCATCATCCAGAGACTAGTTTTCCTCTGCGATTTTGCTGGTTCATCCGATAGTGTTTTCTTCCTGCTGTGATTCCGTGAAAATGAATAGGGAGTTTGGATTGTTTCGAACCAGCTACATGTTTGCTGAAAAGTATATTCATCATCTGCAGTTCTTCTTGGAGCCAGCAAAGGAAATGCTTCTGCAGACAAAGCTATTCATCAACAAGGTTTTTCTGATTTCAGCGAAAAAAACAAAGTGAGTTTCCTGTGTGTTGCATCTGAATTTCTGATGTTCTAGAACATGTTTGTTGAGTATCTCATTCAGTGATTAGCATGATCGTGAACCTTTGGAAGTTTATTCTGGATTGCATAGATTACTGGTTCTGTTTAGAGTCTGGTTTTAGAGTCTGTTTTTAGTTCATGACGAACTCTTGATCTTAGTATTGGATTTGAGTAATTCGTGTCTAGATGAAGTGCTGAATGATTTTAGTTCTTGTAATCTATGAGATAAGAACTGATTCAATTTAATTCTGTGTTTGTGTTTGTCAAAGAAGGCCAATTAGCTGTATCAGGTTTAATCTTCATACTGCTGAGATCCTGTTTAGTCTTCTCTGAAAATGATTGATACTGAATTTACAAAACTTGAGTTGTGTTCTCAATCTGTGATCTGTTTAATTGATCTCAGTTCTGTTTTTTGTATTGATTGGTTTGAAATTTGAATTTGAGTTCTTGGAGGTGCATTAGGTGATTTGATTAGGCCATCACATTCGAAAGAAAGTGTCGAGGCACCTATTCACCCCCCTCTAGTCGTCATTCCGATTCCACAATTGGTATCAGAGCCGGTTTGATCACGAGTTGACCTTTACCGGTTGTGATCCTTGTTTTGGCGACATGGATAGGAACAAAAAGATCCCTATGTTTGATGGTCGAGACTATGCCTATTGGAAGGTGCACATGGAGGCTTATTTGCTTAGCCAAGGAAGTGCGATATGGGATATTGTTGCATCCCAGTACACGATCCCTGAAACTCATACCTCAAAGACTGAGAATACTCAATATGAATGTAATAGCAAGGCTAGAAACATTCTTTTTATCAGTCTGAGTCACAATGAGTTCGACAGGGTTCAGCACCTTCATACTGTTCGAGAGATTTGGTCGACATTGAGTACTTTTCATGAGGGCACTACCTAGATTAAGGCCAGGAGGCAAAGCACGTATAATAAAGAATACCAAATGTTCGTGTAGGGCCCTGGCGAATCGGTAGATGCCATGTTTGCACGTTTTGATGGAATTATCAGTAATTTGCACGCCACTGGGACGCTAGCTTATTCAGATCATGACCATGCGATCAAACTTCTCTATGCTCTGGATCATAACATATGGGAAGTTAAGATCTCAAGCATTGAAGAATCTGCGAGCTTTGATACTTTGACATGCAATGAACTTTTCAGTAAGCTTAAGTTCACCGAGATCGCCAAGGCATCTCGTTCTGAGATTGGTAGCTCTTTGCCATAGTCCATGGTAGTAGTTTCTGGTTCTGGCAGTGGCACCTCATCTAGAGGTAATTCATTAGGTGTTTCTGGAGCTTGTGTTTTCTCTGGTGCTTTTGACTTGTCCTCCCTTGTCTCTGTCACAAAAGAACAAGTGGATGCTCTAGATGATGAGGAGATAGCTCTCATCGTCAGGAAGTTCACTCACTTTTACAATGATAGATGATACCAAAGGAGAGGAGGGTCACAGGGGTGTTTTGAATGTGGAGATATGTCTCACATAAAAGGTAATTTCCCTAAACTGAAATTTAAAAATGAAAATGAGCATAAGCACCAAAAATGGAACAAGAAACCCTATTTCAGAGGAAAGCGAGGAAAAATGGCTAAGAGAGTAGCCAGATCTTTTGTGGCCGCCCTCAGTGACATTGACAGCACGTCAAGCAAGGAGCCAAGCTCAGAGGAAGAGAAGCCTCCAAAGAAAGAGAAGAAGGAGAAGAAGGAGAAGAAGACAGTGGACATCACTGACCTTTGCTTCGCGGTTGATAGCGACTACATCAGTGACGAGTTTGACACTTCTGAGGTACATCTATCTCGTGATTAGCTTCTTGTTCAGAATGATGAATTGCACGATGTTGTTTATTCTCAGGATAGATTACTTAAACTTGCTGCTAAAGAATGTAAAGAACTAAAACTCGGACTTGAAGCTATTTCCACTGAACTTGCTATTTTGAAATCTAAGTCTGATGATGCCGATTGTGAGTCATGTCTTACTGTCATGAATGAACTTGCTCATCTGCGATTTTTACATGCTCAAACTGTTGAAAAACTTGAATTAACTGAAAAGCAGCTTTTGTTGGTGGAGTTTAGTCATGCGGTCATTAACGAATGCCTGAACTGTCCTTTGCTTGTTGAAAGCATAAATTTGAGAGATAGACATGTTGATGAACTCAAGGCTAGATTGGAGAGTGCTGAGTGTTCTAAGGATGTGTAACCAGCATGTCCCACCTGCATTACCCTTAAGTACCAACACTACAAGAAAACAGAAAGTTTTCGTCGGCTAAAATATCTTTCGTTAGTTTTTCCAAAAACCGACGTAAGTTAAACAACTTACGTTGGCCTCAAGTGGCCGACGGAAGTTAAGTTAACTTCCGTCGGCTTTTCACAGTGGCCGACGGAAGTTAGGCTGCATTTTTTTGTGCCCGATCAGATCCCCTAACTTCCGTCGGCCAGCATTAAAGCCGACGGAGGGGTTTTTCCCCAACCGCGCGCGCGTACTGGGAGACCTAACTCCCTGTACGTGCCCACACCCGCCGCCTCAGCCCGCGACGCCGCCTCCCGCACACGCCGCCACCGTCCACCTCCGGCCCATGCCACCGCCAGCCTCTGGCCCGCGCCACCGCCTCCTGCATCACAACACGCCCACGCCGCCGCTGCCCACCTCCGGCTCGCGCCCTCGCCACCTCTCGCCCGCGCCGCCGTCGCCCGCCCGCGCCGCCGACCGAGCGCCCTACCCTACCCCACCGCCGGCCGAGCGTGCGCCCTCCTGCCACCGGCCGCACGAGCTCCCCGCCACCGGCCGCCACCGTCCATCGCCCGCTGACCACTTCCGTCGATCGTCGCCCGCCGACCGCCGCCGACCATCGCTAATAGTTGCCGTGTCCACCAAAAGTAATTTTTATCCCTCTCGATCCTCTATATAATTTCCTCAACTGCATTGTGGTTGAATTATTGTTTACTTTGTGAATTGTATTGTGAATTGTGAATATATGGTGTGAATTGAATTGAATTGTGAATTGAATTAAATTGTGAAATGTGAATATATGCTGCAATATTTATATGCAATATATGTTGTGATGTTAAAAAAATTGTTCATGTATTAATATGTTTCATATGCGATGTTCAGCCGGTCGCCGCCATCGCAGCCCACCGGCCTTCGCCGCCCGCCGGCCTCTGATCCACCGTTGCCAAGTATTTTTTTTCCGCTTTAAGAATTTTCTTCACTTTTGATTTGTGAATTTTGTCATAGTGGATTGCAGTGATTGCTCTAGGTTATATTAGCAACAATTTTGTCGTAGTGGATGGATCAAGATTGATTGTATGATAGACACTTAAATATTGTCGTAGTATGTGATATAAGTAATAATTGATTCATTTGCTAGTGCATGTCAAGTGGAAATTGATTCGTTACATTGACTATTTATGTTATTACAAGTGTTTCATTTGCGATGTGCTATTATATATGATATTAATTATATTCTTGTATTAATTTGTGGTTTGTTGATGATTTCATTACGATGATTAGTATATTATATATATGTATAATTTCTTATATATATTCCTTTCGTATGCAATTATTTATTTGACACCAACGTAAATAGTGTAACGAAACCTATGCGTCATCCATTTCGGACCAACATGTCTCACACGTGTCATGTGTGTGAGATCTGTAGGTCCGAAATTGTCCCTTTTTGGACAGCCTCGGAGTGGGTGACAGAGCGTGGTCTTTATGATGAGTCATGAGTCCGAATGAGATTTCAGTGACATAACCTTGTTGTTCTTCATTGCACCACTATCAGGCATGCAATTGAAGAATAGCGGGGTTATGCTGCTGAAATTTTGTTCGGACTCATGGCTCATCATAAATACCACGTTCTGTCAGTCACTCTTGGGTGGGTTTAGGACCTATCTTTTCCTATAGACATAGGGACATGATATGTAGAAAACGTCTAGTACTTATGATGCATTCTCGATTGAATGAATGTTTTGCCTATAGAATGGCTGAGGACGACTGACGATGGATGTATAATGGTTGGATGAAAAGTGGAGCTCACACAAGGGAGTGGGTAATCAATGCTGAGAAATTTGTTGATCATGCATTCGCTTTGACAACAAACACTGGCGCGAGGTGCCCATGCATGAAGTGCAGAAATTCTCGTTGGCAAGACAAGAGGACGTTGTCATTGCATATTTGCAAATATAGTTTCATGCCAGGTTATGAAGTTTGGACTTTTCACGGTGAGACAGGCCATGAAAAAACAGTATTAGTAGTGGAACAAGAAGAGGATAGCGTTGCTGACGATAGGATGGATGAGATGCTTGATGCTATATGACCGAAGTTTGAATCAAACCCTGATGATCCTCCAACACTAGAGGTTCAAAAGTTTTTCGACATCCTTCGAGCTTCAGAAGAGCCATTGCATGAGCACACCACCGTAAGCGTTCTCGCTTTCGTGACCCGTCTTATGGCCATTAAGTCAAAGTTTGCATTTTCCAACAATTGTTATAAGGAGCTCTTGAATCTGATCAGCGATATCCTTCCTAAGAACCATAAGGTGCCGAAAGACATGTACCAGTCAAAAAAATGCTTTCTGCTCTCGGTATGGAGTATGAGAAGATTGATGTGTGCCGAGATAATTGTATGCTTTTGTAGAAAGAACATAGTAATGAGGTGAAATTCTTAAAATGTGGTAAACCAAGATTCGTAGAGGTCGTAAATGAAGCCAGAGAGAAGGTGACGACAGAGGTTGCTCATAAGCAACTTCGTTACATGCCTCTTACACCTCAGGTGAAACGATTGTTTCTCTCAAAGAAAACCGCTAGACATATGCGATGGCATAAAGAAGGTATACGTGAGAATAATCAAGTAATGGTGCAACCATCTGATGGTGAGGCATGGAAGGCTCTAGATGATTTTGATGCAGACTTTGCTAGTGATGCAAGGAATGTTCACATCGGGTTGGCAACAGATGGATTCACGCCTTTCAATGTAACCGCATCGTCGTACTCTTGTTGGCCTCTGTTTGCTATTCCATACAACCTTCCACCTTCGTTTTGTATGAAATATGAATTTATGTTCCTGTGTCTCATTATACCCGGTCCAGAGCATCCTGGAATACGACTAAACGTGATGCTGAAGCCCTTAATTAAAGAGTTGAAACAATTGTGGAAAGGAGTTGAAGCATATTACTATGACCAGAAGCAAAAATTCAATCTTCGAGTTGCATATCTGTGGTCGGTCCATGATTTTCTGGCATACGGTATTTTTTCTGGTTGGAGTTGTCATGGAAGGTTGACATGTCCGATATGTGCGAAGGACACAAATTGTTTCCGTCTGAACTTCGGGGGAAAGATTTGTTACTTTGATTGTCATAGATGCTTTTTGCCTTTGAATCACCCATTTAGGTTACAGAGGAACAATTTCAAGAAGGACAATATTGTTGTAAAGGGACCACCAAGGCGTTTAAATGGTAGAGAAATCGCTGATATGCTGAATGAGTTGGTCCTTAATGAAAATGAGGATGGATTTGTAGGATTCAGAACCGAACATAATTGGACCCACATATGTGGCTTATGGGAACTGTCATATGTCAAATCACTAATTCTAATGCACAACATTGACGTTATGCATCAGGAACGTAATGTTGGTGAAAGCATTATAAGTACATGTATAGATTTTACTGACAGGACAAAAGATAATGTAAAGGCGAGAAGAGATTTAGCTGAGATTTGTAATCAACCAACCCTTGAGTTGACGAATAGTGGTGGCAAGCCACGTGCCCCATTTTGTTTAAAACCTAAAGAAAAAAACAAGTAATGAGGTGGTTGAAAATTTTGAAATTCCCAGATGGTTACGCCGCGGGATTTAAAAGAGCTGTGAATTTGAAGACAGGGAAATTAAATGGATTGAAAAGTCATGATTACCACATAATAATGGAAAGACTCCTTCCTGTAATGTTTCGTAGGTACCTGAATGATGATGTGTGGAAGGCGTTAGCTGAGCTGAGCCATTTTTATAGACAACTTTGTGCGAAAGAAATTAAGAAATATATGATGGAGATGCTAGAGAAAGAGATCGCGGTGCTTTTATGTAAATTGGAAAAAAATATTCCCTCCAGGGTTCTTCAATCCAATGCAACATTTACTGGTTCATCTGCCATATGAAGCTAAGGTAGGTGGCCCTGTGCAATATAGGTGGATGTATCATATTGAAAGGTCCCTAAAAAAGCTTAGAGCGATGGTTGGTAATAAGGTCGGAGTTAAAGGTTGCATCGCAGAAGAATTTAAATTGAAAGAGATAACATACTTCACTAGTGTATACTTCACTGAGCATCACAATGTCAACACACCTGCTACACGGTACCATATGGATGAAGACCATCCTTGTAGTGATCTCCAAATTTTTGGGTGGAAGGGCATAACTGTTGGTGTCTCCACGACATATTATGTAACTCAGGAAGAACGAACATATGCCTTGCTCTACATGTACTCAAATATGGAAGAGATGGAACAATATTTCGCGTAAGTAAATTCTTTTTAGTTTTATATTTTACCTCCAAATTTTATACCCGTTTGTTTACCTATTCGTTACAATGACAATATGTTTGATTCGAAATACTTGACGTCTGGTCGTCAACCAACGGAGAAGCAATTAGATAAATTGTGTCGAGAATGAGTAAATAGCGGGCCTAGTTTCCTCACTTGGTTCAGAGAACATGTAAATCCTTACATTTTGTGACACGTATTATTTTACTCTACTAGGTTAATTATCTTATAATCTCATATGATTTGCAGTGCGTGCTCGCTGACAATGTACATATAGACTTGCGACAGCTCTCTTACAGAAGTATTAGTGCCAAAAGTTACGGTCGCTATGATGTTAATGGTTTCTGCTTCCGTTCAACTATTTTTGGAGCATATAGACCTCTAGCGACAACAACTAATACTGGAGTTGTTACAAGGGTCGTTGATGGACAAGGACACGAAACTATGTATTATGGAATCATCAAAAATATAATCGAGTACAATTTTGCCGGGAATAAGGAGATTAAAGTAGTCTTGTTCGATTGCGATTGGTTTGACCCTAAACATGGTACTCGTAAAAACCAATTTGGGATGGTTTAAGTCAAACACGCGGAACGATTATGTGGTTGCGATAATTTTGTCCTTGCTCACCAAGTTGAGCAGGTGTATTATATGCCGTACCCATGTGAAAAACTAAGTGCTTGGTGGGTAGTCTACAAAGTGAATCCTCGGGAACGTCTACACACCCCTAGTGTCGGCGCTTATCAATTAGCGCTTCTTCCGTCGGGAAAGGACTAACTTCCGTCGGCTTTGGCCGATGGAAGTTTCCTGGATTGTTGTAGTGCAACTCAGCTTTGCTAGAGAGCAAGCGGAAAAATTGAAATGTGAGAATGAATACCTTCTCTCCATTGTTGAAAAATGCACTGAAGGAAAGGGTAGGATGGACCTGCTTTTGGCTAAAACCAAAATGTGTGCTGACAGGGCAGGGTTAGCTCTCGGGTTGGGTTTTGAGAGAACCACTCCAAACACTTTGAGCGAAACTGTGTTCACTCCTCCCACTACCCTTGAGAAAGAGAGATCCCAGTTAGACACCAATCAAAAAGCCAATAATCCTACCCAACCAAAAAGAAAGCTCTTCGTGCATTAGATGAACCTCCTCAGCCAAAACCCAAGAAAACTATGAGATTTGCGCTTGAGACCCATACCCACACACCCAAGAAAGTGTATCACTGTTCTTATTGTCATCGGGTGGGTCATTTGGTTGGGTTTTGCTTTCGTCGTATTAGGGCTGAGTGACGGTCTTTTGCAATGAGCTTTTAGGACATGCATTACCCATCTTTAGGTATGCATGAGTCTGCTTTTCGCTCTCATCCTGATTTTGAGGCTCCACATGGTTTTGAGAGTGATTTTCCCCTCGTGGTGTACAGAATGCTTCATATGGTGGTAGATCACGTGTAAGAGGCTTTGATGCTCGACAGGTTGGGAGACCTCGTCGATTTCCAGGTTCGCGCTTTATTGCTAGACCACACACTTTTTATCATGGTTTATCTCCTATGCATGGTCAGTCTTCTTCTTTGCTTGGATCTTGTGTTTTGCGCTATTGGATTCCAAAGCAATTTTTATCTCACCCTCACAGAGCATCCGAGAGTTACGAGCAAGTTTTGAGGGGGAGCTGTGTAGCATTGCATGAGCTTCTATCATTTGATTAATTACTTTTACAAGTACATGCTTTGTAATGCCTTTGAACTATTATCTTTAATAATGTTGACTGCTTAGCATGTATTCATCTGAAAATTGACTTGAGCATGGCTTTTATTTGTGAAAAATTGAAAATGATCACTACTTAGTCTAGAATATAGCATGGATTGGATGAGTGCTTTTGCTAGCTTTTATACAGCTGATAGCTAGGTCCTTTTTACTTGGATGCTGATACGCAACATGAGTTCATCAAAAATGTCTGAAAATGAAATTGAATGAAAAAGAAAATGAAAAATGAATGAAAATGAAAATGGAAATGGAAATGAATGATATTCATGCTTTTGTGTGCTGAATTTTGAAAAGATCCA
Source organism: Zizania palustris (assembly GCA_019279435.1). NCBI lineage: Eukaryota > Viridiplantae > Streptophyta > Magnoliopsida > Poales > Poaceae > Zizania > Zizania palustris. The sequence goes on from JAAALK010000082.1 coordinate 32,670,529, forward strand.
GGTGGGTTTGCTTTGTCGTACTATTTTATTCTAGACGGCTTACCATAGCACTTTGGTAAGAACCAGGACGTTGTAGTGTTTGCCGAGACCATTGCTTTAAGCTTCTGATGGTTTCAACCTAGGCTTAGCATGGTCGGTTAGCATAAGGTTGAGATGCAAATAACCCCTGGCACAAAAAATGAAAAATTTGAAATTCATTGCATATCATGTTTGCTGAAGCACCTTGAAGTGGGATACGCTTATATAGTATGTGCTTGTTTAGCTTTTGCATCTCATGCCTTGACATGTCTAGTATGCTAGTATGAGTGGTGATGCTTTTATTTGCTAAAACCTGAAAATGCTTGCTCATGCCTTTTTGTTTAGATGGTATACATATGAGGATGTCTTTCAGTACTTTAAGATGATATTCAAGGCGAATACTTGTTGGTACTGTAATTGTAGTTGCTCATGTCTCAGAAGCTCACATCTCTGCTTAACCCTATTTTCCCTCTTTGCATATTTTTATCTCCTTGATGTCTGGATTGTCAAAGGGGGACAAATGATCTACATGATGCTTTGGCTTTTGGATTGCTTGGTTAAGCAGGAGTTGATGCTTTTAATGCGGATTGCTTGGTTAAGGGGGAGTTGGCTTTCATGTTGAAATGCTTTTGATGCGCTTTTGATGCTTTTGCTTTTGCTTTGCCTTGCATAAGGTTTTTTCCCAAGTAGGGAGATCTTTTACCAAGTGACATGTTTTGCTCTTTTGTGAGTTTTTATGGTCACTTGTGCGTGTACGCTTTTGATGTGATTGATGTGATGCGCGATGCGCTTTTAATGCTTTTTCTTTGCCTTGCATAAGGTTTTTTCCCAAGCAGGGAGATCTTTTACCAAGTGACATGTTTTGCTCTTTTGTGAGTTTTTATGGTCACTTGTGCGCGTAACTTGCTACCTCATCATGTCTTTGCTTTGGGGTTGTCAATGCACACATCAAGGGGAAGATTGAGAAACCAAGGATGGTTTCGGTCTAAATGATGAGTGATTGACAAGGATGAGCATCTGAGTGAATGAGTGGTCGAGAGTATGTGGAGTGCATCGAGGGTTTCGTTGTGGACTAAAGGTGTGGCTGCCGAGGGTTTCGGCAGTGCGTTTCATTCTTGTTTTGGCTTGTCTTGTTTGTGCAGGGTGGAGATGCTGACCGACTGTCAACGGCGGGTGATCGAGGGTCGAGCGGGGAGCTTGATGCCGAGGATCAGGGAGGCTAGGCGAAGTTAGAGAAGATCTCAAGAGTGCATGAAGAGACAGAGTGAGACTCGGACGGACGGCTGACTCTAACGGCGTGTTGACCGTGTTTACGAGGGAGAGGCCAGGACAAGCATTCACACAGCTCGAGGGGATCAAGAGCGGAAGTGGCTTGTTGGCGCTCGGAGTCGCGAAGCGGTGTCACGAGTCGAAGAGCTGAAAAGGCTTTGTCGGTTTTTGCTAAAAACCGTCGAAACGTTTATCATTTTTACTATTTCAATAAAATAGTGTCAAAGTATTAGTTTAAATTTTTAGTGTCTTAGTGTGTACTTTTTAGAGTATTTTTGGAGTATCTATATTCTGAAAATATTCTAAAGAGGAGTCATTTGTAATTTTCTAAAGTAAAATAGGGTATTTCTAGTTGTTATTTTCAGTTTTGTAAATAGTGTCTTTTCTAGGGGGCTTAGTGGAAAATATGTCTTCTAGAATGTGTAGTAGGTGGATATAAACTTCAATATGTTGATACCCAACACCAGCTTGCTGACATTTTTACAAAACCCCTTGATGCTTCTCGATTTGCTTACTTGCGTGGGGAACTTGGCATTTGTCACCCTTACGGCATTTTGTGAGGGGGAGCTGTTTTAGATGGATATGCCTTTGCTAATTGTGTGCTAAATTGCATTTACATCTTTTGCACTTATATGCCTGCTTATAATCCATGACATCATGACAGCTCAGCTCTTTTTAATTTATCTGGAACATTCATGTGCATGATGTTTTATTTTCACAATCAAATCATGCTCACTGCTTAGTCTTGAATCTAGCATGTTTAGGCAGGACTGCTTTAGCTATCTTTTATCTGCTTGACAGCGAGACACTGTTCATTGGATGCTAAAAATTGCAACTTGAAAAATTGTTCTACATCTTCATGGATATTCATAAAATGCCAAACAATCGGTACACTTAATTATAATCAAAAATTCCATGATTTGCATGCTTTAAGTGAAAAGATCCAGGTGGGTTTGTTTGTCGCACTATCCTATTCTAGACTGCTTACCATTGCACCTTGGTCTGAACTGGAATAGTGTAGTGTTTGCCAAAATCATTGCCTTAAGCTTCTTATGGCTTTCCTGCCTAGGCTTGGCCTGATTGGAAAGTATAAGGTGGACAAACAAATAACCCCTGGCACTAAGAAAAGAACAACAAAATTCATTGATTATCAAGTTTGCTTTTCATGCTCCATTTGAACTAGACTTGTCTGTCTAGAGTAGAAATTGACTAGCTTTGCGCAGTCCTTGCTCTTACTTGTCTAGTTTCCTTGACTAAGTGGTGATGCTTTTATTTCAAAATTGATCAAATCACATGCTTCATCATGTTTTTAGAGAATGTTAATTTGAGCTGAGCCCATGATCATTGGTGTTATTGTTGGCATATTTTTGCTTCATATGTCTTTGCAATTCTGCTCATTTCGAAGCTTTGCATCTTTTACTTGCTCCTTGATGCTTGCATTGCCAAAGGGGGAGAAATTCCTCAAGGGGGAGTCTTCCTCAAGGGGGAGTCACTTGCTTCGTTCTCTGCCGCAAGGAGTATAATTTCCAAAGGGGGAGAAATCATGACATAAAGGCTCTTTGTTTGCCAAAGGGGGATAATTTAACTCAGGGGGAGTTTTTATTGCCGAAGGGGCTTTTACTCTTTTGAGAAAGGGGGAGGAAAATTCTTTTGTCAAGTGACATGATTTGGCTCTTTTCTGAGTTTTTATGGTCACTTGTGTGCTAATAATTTTTACATTTTCTTGAACTTGGATTTGGTTGTCAATGCACTCATCAAGGGGGAGATTGAGAAACCAAGGGTTGGTTTCAGTGTTTGTGATGAGTGATTGACAGGCTTTTTACCTCTGTTCGAAGGGGTACCTCCGAAGGGGGTTCGGAGGTTGGACCTCCGGAGGATGTTCGGAGGTGGTACCTCCGAAGGGTGTTCGGAGGTGGTTTCACCGAAGGATGTTCGGTGGCTGTTTGCTGCAGCTGTGCAGCGGAGTGTGCCTGTCGGAGGGGTCCGACAGTACACGATGACTGGGTATGTACCGAAGGCTTCGGTACTTTGGGCGGTACACCGGAGTGTGTACCGGAGGTTGCTAACCCGGAGAGGTCTCCGGAGTACTGGATACACTTGTCTGCTTGTCTGTGGTGCGCAGGGACTTCGGAGGCGACGGACAAGGTTCGCAGCAGGTGAACCTGGGTCAAGCGGGAGGCTTGATGCCAGGGGAGCGGGGAGCTCCGTCACGGTGACTGTGAAGGTGGTCCGGGTCGGTCCTCGGGTCGAGGCGTGCTAGGTGAAGGCAGAGAGTGCGGAGCGTGGCTCCGGCTGAAGGTGCTCCGAGGCAAAGTCCTCGGAGTTCAGGCACTTCGAAGGTACTCCGGATGGAGTGACTTCGGAGTTGGATGGAACAAGTCCTCTGTGGAGGCAAGGAGTTCGAAGTGTGCTCCGGAGGGAGACACTCGAAGGTACCCGACGAAGGTCTCAGAAGTCAAGGCGCATCGAAGGCATGGTCCGGGTGAGGATCGTCGAGGAGTGTGCTCGAGGAGAGACACAGCGACGAAGGGCTCATGGAATGCTTCGTGCGGAGGCCTTGGACGAAGGAGGGACTTCGAATGGTGGTACTCCGAAGGTGGGGCTTCGGAGTGTGAAAGGCTTCGGAGCGAGGCTAGCTCCGGAGCAAGGTTGACTTGAGGTGCTTCGGCCTGCATGGCTTCGGTACACGGACTGACGGAGTTCGAGCTGGGTGAAGCTGCAAAGCCGTGGTGGTCCACTCCGGAGGTGTTGGTGCGAAGGCCCAAGGGCTTTGACGGCTTCGGCTCAAAACCGTCACTGTATCGGAGGCTATCTTCGGCGAAGCGAAGGCCACCAGGCTCAAGGCTTCTCGCCGAAGCTACCGCACCCCTTGCGTGTGAAGGGAGGTTGCAGAAGGTCAAAGACTGCAAAGGCTGACACTGTCTGCTCTGCAAAAAGCTGACGCTGTCCCCTCTGCAAAGCTGACAGAGAAGCCTCCAGAATATAGGTGGACTACCTTTTGTACCCCTTAGTTCTGTAGAGACAAATCCAATGTAAACCCTAGGGGTAAAGTAGTCACTTCCTTTGGGTGAACTGTGGGCTATAAATATGGGGGCTCGGTAGGTAACATTTAACACTTTGAGCATTTACTGTTGAGCTCCTGTAGCCACATACCTCGCTGTATTCATCCAGAGTTCAATCTTTTTGTGTTCCTTGTTCAAGCGGCGAAGCCCTGCTTCTTTGTGCTTTTTGCTTGAGCTCGCGTTACATACCTCGCTAGTTATAGTGCACCGAAGCCTGTCTAGGCGAAGGGTGTTTTGTGCGAAGTGTGTTTTTCAGTGTGCTGTCGCTCTGTGTAACTTGAGGCTAGACCTCACAGCTTACTAGCGAAGCCCTGATCGAAGCCCGTTTGCTTCTTGTGTCGAAGCCTTTAGCGAAGTCCGTTTGTGTGCGTGTAGACCTTCGTGTACGAAGCACAACACCAGTTGCTGCTGCCAAGTACTTGGTCGAAGTCCTCAGAGGGCTGTCCTCTCTTGCGAAGGGTGAAGTGCGAAGCCTGCTCGAAGCACCCTGTGTGCGGAGCCTGTACTGACTTAGCAGAGTAGATTTTCGAGGGTTGTTAGTGGAGCGAAGTCTTCTTGGCTTCGAACGTTTGATCCTGCGAAGCCTGTGTTCGGAGCTGTCGAAGTACCTCCGAACCAGACCGTCGAAGGTAGTGTTCGAAGCCTATTCCGCAGAAGACAGAACTTAAAACCGAAGGCTAGTTTTTTAGCCTAAAATTTTAAAAGCTCCCATTCACCCCCCCTCTGGTCGCTGTTTCCGGTCCAACAGACTTGAACAAGGCCACTCCGAAGGACGAGTATCCGATGTTGATAGCCGACATGTTTATCAACGATGCTTCAGGACACAAGGTACTAAGTATTCTTGATGGTAATGCTGGTTACAATCAAATTTTCATGGCCGGAGAGGATGTTTACAAAACGGCCTTTAGATGTCCTGGTTTTGTCGGCTTGTTTGAGTGGGTTGTGATGACTTTTTGTTTGAAGAATGTTGGCGCTACATATCAACGTGTTTTGAATTTGATCTTTCATGACTTGCTAGGAGTTATGTTAGAGGTCTATATAGATGATGCTATAGTCAAATCGGATGCTATGGGTAACCATTTAGGCGATTTGAGAGTTGCTTTTGAAAGGATGTGTTAGTATGGCTTGAAAATGAACCCACTCAAGTGTGCTTTTAGCATGTCGGCGGGCAAGTTCTTGGTATTTATGATTCATGAGAGAGGTATTGAGATTCATCCTAAGAGACTTGAGAAGATTAGGAACTTTGAAGCGCCAACATGTAAGAGAGATGTGCAAAAGTTGCTAGGCAAGGTAAATTATTTGTGTCGTTTTATATCTAACTTGTCTAGCAAAATTGATGCTTTTGTCCCTATACATCGGCTGAAGAACGAAGCCATATTCACTTGGGGGCAAGTCAACAACATGCCTTTGATCGAATCAAAGAGTACTTGTCATCACCACCTGTGGTAAGAGCACTGAAGTCCTGGATTCTGTTTCGGTTGTACGTTGCTGTAGAAGATAGCATGATAGGAGCTATGTTGACTCAGGAGGTGGAGGGAAAGGAGTGCATCATCACGTTCTTGAGTCATCGCCTATTGGATGTCGAGACGAGATACGTGTTCTTGGAGCGTTTATGTTTATCACTTTATTATGCATGTACCAAACTTCACCACTGTTGGTGTAAAAGATTACGCTAACATGTTTAAAGAACTAGAAAGATTAACAAACGAAGTGTCTATTTGAGAAGATTATTCCAAGCCTCCAAATAGGATAATAGCTTGAGATAGTTCGAAGTGTGTATTGAATATCTGAGTATTCGATACACTTTATAGAGTGAAAAGGGGTATTTATAGACAATACATTGGGAAAGGACTCATTTACCCCCTAATTTCAACCGACTAAGAAGATATTGTTTAATATTCTTCGTAGGGTTAAAAGAGTAAAAGACTAGTCTAATCAGTGAGAAGATAATTCTTTTGTCCTCACTAGCAGTACCTCTTCGGGTGAAGAGGCTCCGGGAGGCTTCATCACGCCGAAGCCTTGACGGAGGTCTTCACTGTAGAGAGCTCCGAATACAGCGAAGTCTTGATGCTTTTAGGATCTTCGGAGACCAAAGCTTCTAACTTCGTTTCTTCTGCTTGTATTGATGTGGAGGCTTCCTTGACCTCTGGATGATGAAATATTTTCCCCCAACAGTAGCCCCTCGAATACTTCTCTCTGAATTGCTTGTGTAGTGAAGAGGGCAGTATACGCAAGAAATAATTTCATGCTTAGAATTTGGAAAAAAGAAACCTGAAAACCTTTACAATCCTTGGAAATATTCAGAAGTAAAAGATCTCCGGACTAAATCATGTTCGGAGGCATCCAAGAGGGTGGCTTTGGAGACAGATTTCTTTCGGGGCCAATATAGCCGTTAGTCTTCAAAGTCGTTAGACTCAGAAATAGAACCGTTACTCTTTGAGAAAGCTAACGGTCGCACTATCTCCGACGGTTGTAACTCTTCATGAGGCAATCTTGTAAGTTATTACGGCGTTGAAACCTAAATAGAGCAACCAAATGATGCTCTGTAACGTACAGTACAAGAAATTTCGAGTGCTATAAATAGGAATGTAAAAGTTAACTTTGGACACTTTACCGATTGTTTTCATACATCGCCTTTCTTCTTCCTGAGCACATACTCCCAACCTCTTTTTTCCCCTGATGGCAAATACTAGCAATAAGGTCCCTATTCTTGCTTTGACCTTGGCTCGGTAACAGGCGATGGCGGTGGCTGCGGCGGCGGGGCATTCAGAGAACCCTCGTCTGACCGGTCCTCATGATCTACACCGGGCATCCGCCAAGTATACGGACCAATCGTATAGCTTGGGGGCATCATCTTGCTCGAAGAAGACGATTGTTGTGGCAGTTGCTGGGAAGATGGGGCCCGTAGTGAGGGTGCACCAACCCAGGAATGAGGTGTTCCCAGTACCACAGGCAGGAGAGGTGGTGGTGTTCGAAGCTTTTTTCAAAGCTGGACTAGGACTCCCGATGGTGGATTTCCTAGCAGAGGTACTGGAATTGTTCCATGTAACTCTCCCTTAGCTTTCTCCCAACACGATCGCCCGTCTGGCTATTTTTTAGTGGGCCATGCGGGCCGAAGGGTGTGCGGGGATGGCAGAGATATTCGCTGCCCTTCACAAAGCTTCGTGCCAGCAGAAGACATTCACCAGACTTGGAGGGGAGAAGATGGTCTTTGCCTTCGGGAGCATAAATTTTCAACTCCGCGATGAGTTCCAAGATCGGTTCCCAGTGAAGGCCATCAATGATAGGTGGTATTCTGACTGGATCCTCCGTTGGTTCTGCACGTAGGTGGGGACGACTTGTGCCTTGGCGGGACCATTGGAAGAGATTTTGTACCGGAGGGAGGCAAAGGTCCATCCTGATCTGAGCCAACTTCAGGTCTGCCTTGGGCTGCTACACTCCGTAAGTCATTGCATGAGTATGTGCAACTTAGCAGAGGAGTTCATCGGGCTTCAGATTCCTCCTCTGATGGCCACCTGGCCGATCAAGTTCGAAGAAAACCTAGAGGGGGGACTTCGGGAAATTCCTTCGAATTCCGCAGGTAAGCTCTCCGCATATCCTGCATCAAGGTGTTTCACACACAAATATTGATTTTATTTTAATAACTTAATCGAATGATATCTTATCTTTTAGCCTTGCGCATGACTTTTACTCCGGAACAAATTGTTCGGGCTGCGGATAAGGTCCTCAGAGCCCCTACACCCGTAGAAAAGGAGTGAAGGATGAAGCTGGTGGGGACTTGGGAGCGGTTCAACTGAGTATGGAGTGTACTCGGAGTTGAGCCCCCGACCCTTCCAGACTGGTTCGCCCCGGACCAAGCTCCGAAGAAGAGGAAGGTTGAGGCGGGGTCTTTAGGACCGGTGAAGATGCCTGCAAAGAAGGTGGCCCGCAAACCGAAGGCACTTACTCCTTCAAAGTTTCTTATCTCATCACTGGAGCATTTCGAAGAGGAAGATGACGTGGACATGCAGATGGCGGAGGAGTTCGAAGCTGTTCTTACGAGGAAGGACAAAGAGTCTCAGATGGGAACCGAGACCTTCGTCCAAGATGGCGCGAAGGTGGCGCCAATGGTTGAGGGCGATCCTGGGTAGATGGATGCTGAAACTGCTCCTTCTGACCAGACGGTCGTCCCTGTTCTGGAGGAAGGTGGAGTTGAGACCGAAGGGGTTCAAGCCCTGGTTGCAGAGGTCTCGGCTCCGGATGAAGTGATAGTTGCTGTGGCCGAAGAAATCCCAACAGCTATTCCTTCAGTTCAAACGTCGGATTCCGAAGAGGACTTCAGCCAAATGTTTGAGCCTCTGAGTAGTCCGGTGCTTACTCGACAACAAGGTGCTGGAGGAAAGCCTCAACTGAACATAAATTCTTTTTCCTTTACCTGCATCATTTAAATAATATCATATACCATTGGTTTCATAGAATCAGCTCCAGTGGAGGTGATCCCTACTACGAAGGTTGTCCCGGAGCCTGAGGCAACTTCGGTGCCATCGTCGACTGCGGTGCAGGAGGTGGCTCCAGCACTGGTGGTAGCTCCGAAGCAAGCGACGGGTCCTGGAAAGGGCAAAGGCAAAGGTTGGCCCATGCTTGCTCCTGCTCCATGGTGGACTCCATCGGAGTCGACTGATGGAGGCCAGTCGACAAAAGCCTCCGAAGATGTTTCACTACTCTCCCGCCCTTCTCCTAGAGACGACGATTGGAGTGCCATGACAAGGCTCCCACTCCTGGCCCCCTTTCTTGAAAGGAGGATAGGTCTTTGGACTTTGCTAGAGCCTCTAGCTTGGGCTAGTCACAAAGTTGGAGAGACTGAATTGGTCTCCATCCTTGGTGAAGCCAAAGGGTCGGAGCTCGACGTCACCTCGAACGGGCAGCTTACCACATAGGAAGCACCTGCAAAAGTCATTTTTAACTAAAGCATATATATAACTCACTTACATTGCTTTTCTTTTCCTTTGCAGCATGTCGTTCTAGCTCGAGCAGTTGCTGTTTTGAATGAGCGGGAGTGCAACCGGCTCAAGGAGAAGGTGACGACTCTTCAAGGGAGTCTTGCTGACTCCGAGAACCGAGCTTCGAGCTTGGAGGAGATGGCTCTCGCAGAGTAGAACGCCAAAGCCAAACTAGAGGCTGCGAAGGAGGAGCTTGAGGTTGAACGGGTGGTGCTCTGGGCCGAAGTCGAAAGGCTTCGAGGGTAGTAGGAAGC